>OX578143.1:73955986-74555986 GCA_951213105.1 Amaurobius ferox | reverse complement strand
TCAGAACATTCATAACAGCAGTTGCAGCATTTTTTTTTAATTGGTGAAAACATAACTGTGATATTTTTGGGGAAAAAAAGTAAATACATTTACACTTGCTTCGTTCCAATTAGAAATTTTTTCCTTCATTAGTTAAAATTGAAAAGTTCCATCTGTTTAAAATTCGAGGAAATCTGCTTAAAATTTTTCATCAAAAATAAACGAATCTCCCAAATCTTAAAATTTGTCTTCGTGTTCAAGTCTTAAATTTAAGTCTATTATATTCAAAGTGACCCAAGCCAGTATGTGTTTTTAATATCTTCATGAATTTCTGTTTTATGAAGATAGAACTTTTCATTCTAACTAATATATAATGAAAGTGATTCATAATGATTTAATTCATAAAGAACATTCCCATAATCGGAACTCTGCGAGTTACGTGAGAAACAAAATTAAATGTTTAATTTTTTCCAAAAATTCCATCCACAAAATTGAACTTGGCTTCATAAAATTTTGCACCTTGTTTTTGAGAAACGTTGTATTTCAGAGTATGCACCTAGGATCAATATTAAAAAAAAAACCATCATTTTTAACATACTATCTAGCTTAAATGTTTCTGTGCTGAAAGGAAAATATTAGTTTATTTTATTGTTTTATTTATTTGTACTCACTTGTTTGGAACCTGTTCAAATTTTCACAGTGCAACATATTTTGACAAATTTCGGCAATTTTAATTACAATTTTAATTTTACAGTATTTGTGACGAAATCTGATGAGATTAACTATTGAAATCAAGGATATGCTATATTCTTAAATGTTCACTTTTACATATTAGCACGTTGTAAAATTTGAAATATTTTTAGACATAAAACTGCTTCTTATTATGCTTAACCAACCAGCAAAAAAAAAAAAAAATGCTTTCAGCCGTTCTTGAATAATAAGTCGTCATGACAGATAGACAGAAACAGGTTTTCAATTCTTGTTATTCCGCTGGAATTATCTGTAAACTAAGATTATGTCAATTTTACTGCTGGAGAGTGATAAAATTTACATAAGAATATTCTTGGAACCTAGCCCACAGTTTTATTGCCTAAAAAAATTATTTTCTGAACATGGCCCACAGTTCTCTGAACATTTCTGTTCTTAGAAATATTCCCTGAACTTAGCTCACAGTTTCATTGCCTAAAAACAATTCTTTATTAAAATCAATGGCGTGGTTTAGGAGATATATAAGTCAGAAACGTGTGTTGAAATCTGAAATCTAAAATACGTTATTAGTTATAGCATATAACAACAGTTGGAAAGCTTAAGATAGCAGTCTCATAAGCCAAAGCAATGCGGCTTTCTTTCTTTTGTTGGTATAGTTGATATGTCTATTTCCCTAACGAGGAAAGCTCGTTTCGTCCTCCAAAACCAGTTGAGATCTTTTAATAGTTCTCTAATGCTGTAACTCACGATGTGTATTTTAAATTTCAAATTAGTCTTGGAATTGCGTTTAAAAGCAAGTTTGTCTAGGTATTAATGCAGCTAGCTGTTTTCAGGGCTATAATGGTCGTATTGCAGTAATCGTCATTGATAAACCAAATCGCTCTTGCTAGAGCTTATCTATACCAAATAGTCATTGTCTACACTAGTAGCAAGAAATTTTATGTACTAATTCGGTGTGATGATCACTAATGTCGAATTACAATGTAATTCGCAGCGATTGAGACGTTCAACAATTTGCAATAAAGTTTAGTTTAGCTTCGAAGAGCAAACCTGCAGTAAAACTGTTCCATGCGTAGGTCCAAAGTAGTTGATGGCCAACATTGTTAATCACCTAAATTTGCAAAACTGAACAGCAGCAAATTTCCACACTGGTGCTGATGAGCTATAACAGGACCGAAACTTGTCGACTGATGCTGGTTCCTGCCTAGTAAACATCATTCCAAGCTTCACGATCTCCCCTGTCCTATTTCCTCAGCCTATTCAGTGTTAGCGAGTTCCAAGAAGAGCGAAACTGGATCCACGATGGTGATCGCTGCTCGGAGGCGGAAATATCTTTTCCACTTACATTTTCTCCGAGTTATTCGAAGATATCATTTCGAGACACCAACAACAACAAACTGATTCACTTCACTTCACTTCATTCCCATCCTTTTCTCCCGATTAAACTTAATTTCGAGAAGGCCCCTGTTTCGAGCAATATTTCTCTTGAAGAGCGGCGCGACAAGATTTATGGGCGGCGAGGAACAACCGTAGGGACCCAGGGAGAAGAAGGGGGGTCGGGGAGAGATTTGAGGGATGCTGCGACCCCCACTTCCCCTGGCTCCCAAGACGGATTTAATCATCGCTGCTATCTTTAATGAGTAATTCTTCGGCTTACGTCGATTCACTCCACAGAATGGGAGTCATTTATTAGGACAATATTAGGCGTGATATGGGTATACGCTTATTTAGATAGACCCTGGAAATTTGCATGTGTATGATATCGCCAACTCGATCTCGGCATGCGCGAAGGAGAGATTCTATATGCTGGAGAGTGGATGAATTATTTTTATTCTCTATAATGATCAGTGCCTGGACAGTCTTGCCAACTTACCGGTGCTAGAGTAGACCCGAAAATGGAGGTAAAATACCTGGAGTGCGAATCTCCGCTGAACTTTATTTAATTATAATGTCCATTTGTATTACGATTCGAATTGGGGCTGCACAAAATGTATCTTTTTATTATCTTTTGTATGCAATTTTCTTTATAATTCCCCCACCCCCAATACTTTAAAACATCTGGAGGGTATGTTTCGTCTTGAATATCTCATATATTACTTTCCCTGCAATACATGGTAATGTATAGGGAAAGTATTGAAATCATGTCGAAAATCGCAACTCGAGGTTTCGACGGATCTACACGTTTCAAGACCTCTAGAATACGAAAAAACCATTTTTAGCGTGACGTCTGTGTGTGTGTCTGTCTGTCTGTGCAGATTTTGTATCCACTCTAACTAAAAAACTAATGGACCGAATTTCACAAAATTTGGTAGGTAAGTCACATGTGGGACACCCTGGTACTGATTAGATTTTGGTATGATTCGAAAAACAATAACCTGCCTTTTTTTGCAAAATGACCCTCAAAAATCGCCAAAATATAAAATATAAAACTACGTATGCTCAAATATATCCATAAAATGCATGTTTAATACGTAATTTTTAACGAAGAAAAGAATAAGGCCAACCTAATTACACTAGGACTAGCCGTTCTCGAGATATTTTAGTTTTTTCGTATTTTCTCTACGCCACCTTTGAAAAGAAGTCCAGTTATCAAATGAGAAAGAAAATTAAATTAAAAGTGAATTAAATGTAATTAAAATAAAGAGAACGTAAATATAAGTCTGCAGGGAAAGTCATGTGCTGCCCACATCAGATTTTTTATATTCCACTAGTATTTAGGCCTATGAAATACAGAGAAATTGCATTCTTAAAAGCTTAAAAATTAAGCTTTTACTTAATTTTTAAGAGAGCATTTTTGAATTTTATTTTGCTTGTCAAAATAGCCTATGGTACTTTACCGTTGAACATAGTCATGTTATTCAAATACTGGTTCTATTCGGTTTTGTCACGTGATCGATATTATGTGTAAAGTTTTACACTTCTAGGGGTTTCTTGGGAGCCTCATAAGACTTTCGGGCGCCCCTCTCCGTTTTCTTGGCTATAAACATCCATACATCCATCCCCGGGGTCCAGACCGAAAATCCTGCTCAGTTAGATTATGTTTCGTGGTTGAGACTATAAATCTACAAACATTCAGAATTCTAGTCACAGGGAGGTTTGGGGGTCGTCCCGAAAGGGTTTCTGAACTTGCCAAATTTCCCCATCCTCGGAAAAGGGGGGGGGGGGGGTATCGAAAATCTGTTTTTTTTTATTCTGACCCATAGATTGTTCCAAGACTCAGCCTGGAAGCTTTGAAAGGTCTGAAAATACTTTTCGAAAATTAAGTTAACACTTTGAAGTTCCACAAGGTAGGGTCAAAAAGTTCGGAGACTGTGCTGATATTTCCAACCTTGATTGGAGGAGAGGGGAACTATTTTACCGTGGCGTAGAGGCACATGTGACGCGAGATGTGTAAAGGAAGAAGTAAATCCGCAGTGCAGGGTTTTTCCAGACAATGCGTGTCAGTGAACTGTAGTCGTTCGTGTTCGTCGAAAACGGAAATGACGTTTGAAGAACAACGTGCGATTTGATCTCCAATATCAAATTCTGCCAGTGTTTGGAGAAATCGCCGACAGAAACATTGCACCTGCTGCAGCAGGTGTCATGTGTACAGGACTACGCTGCCTGCTGCAGCATTGTCCTGTGTTCAATCCTCGACGTCTCCCCAAACTATCCTGGTGTCGACACCGAGTAAGGGCACTATAAATCTGTAGGTCCGAAAGTATATTCGATTGCTGATGGATTATTGGATAGATTTTACGGTCCCTGTGATTGACACCTCCATTGGACTCTGGTCTAAATTGTATGGCTGTTTCCTGGCTGTCCAAATCTTACATATTCGGGCAGATCGGACTGTCTGAGTTGTATGATATGTGAAATAGAAACAAGAAAGCTTCGCATAAGCCGCATGTTTAAGTATTTGCGATGAGATTTTGCAATCAGTCGCCACAAGAAATAGTAAAATTGCTATGCAAAACAAGTGTTATTTACTGCTATTTGTGGCGAAAATAGTGATATACTGCTGTTTTTACTAAAAAGTTTTCTTTGAAACCTCTATTTCCCAGGATCTACTATAGATAAGGATTACATGATGACTGGTCACTAAGGATTTTTATTTCCGGTTCAAAAATTTTCACTTTACTTGATATATTTTTCTCAATATTATAACTTAGATAATAAAGGATATGAGTTTATCATCAAATTCCGGAATTGTTCACTAAAGATTTCTATTTTTGATTGTTTCTTAACACTTTCCAACATAGTTGAAAAGTGCTTATGACTTTGTTCATTCTGTCTCTCTGTCCATTCGCACCATAACTGCCGTAAAAATGAATGACTTTATCAAAATGAAATTTTAGTATGTTGCTGAAACGGTCTGTGAGACATATGGGAATGTAAGCGAATAATATCATCCAATTAGTTTTGGATTGAACTCGGGATGAAAAAGTGAAATACATTGTTTCCTATGGGACCTAATTTTTCAAACATATTTTAAGAGAAGTTAAAATTCAGAACTTATTTCGAAAATTTTAGAAAATGTTTAAATTATCCCATAAAATATATAAAAAGATTTCAGCAAAATATGTTCGGTAGTTTTTTAAATAAAAATTAAAATAATAATTATACCCATATTATATGAAGAGATCACGTGACCCACTTCAAAATAAAATATGGCATCCATCTTTTTCCCCCAGTGTTAAAATCGTGAAGTTCTTTTAAATTTATATTTAGTGTTGCATCCGTCCTAAAACAGCTTTAATTTTGCTTATTTTCTGTGGATCTATATTCTGTGCCAAAAGAATTACAATATTTTTGAGTCTAAATGATCATCAAACTTTGATTATTTTTTCAACGAATCCTATTCCATTCTATTTAGCTCCAAGGAGCTAAAAACACAGAGCATATGTTGTTTTGCCTTGCCTCTCACTTTTTTGATAGAAAGTTTGAAGAAGAGGACTTCTTCCAGACGTTTCTCAAACATGAGCATTGTATGCAACGAATCCTAATTTTAATGATTATAGAATGTAAACAAGTGATTGTAAGGTGAGTTGTATAAGAATTGCTGAATTTTTCTATCAAAATTATTTAGCTCTGGAGACTGGAATAAAAGTGACATGAATGAAATATTCATTGCTTTTACATAGAGAACCAGACGATATATATTTCGATGACGTAATTTGAATAAAGTTCATTTTTTTCGATGAAGTTTTAAGTTTTCAAGTATAATAAATTACTGTAGTACTGTGATAATTTAAAATATATCAGATCTGAAAGTATCGCATTTTAGAGATGTTTAAATAAAATAGCATTTCAGTTTGAAAGTGCTTCATAATCAATGCTTTATGCATAATTGATCTTTCTTTTTGTATATATATCTATATTATCATAACTATTAGAAACCTCACTCCCCATTAAGGACAGCTGATTCCCCTAAAAATTGCAGAACATGTTTGCAAATATTTTGCAGTGCAATTAAAATTGCCGTGACATAATTGTGTTCGTAACGTCCTTAGCTCCCTCGGCGGTATATTGTCAAACTTAGTATCAATCAAAATACTTTTTCAAACCCTTTAAAATGAAAGGTAATATGCTATAATTATGATCATTTGGATCAACAATACAGATTTTTCAAAATATTTCTTGCAAAATTAAAAAGAAAATTCTGATGTGGGCAGCACATGACTTTCCCTGCAGATTTATATTTACGTTATCTTTATTTTAATTAAATTTAATTCACTTTTAATTCAATTTTCGTTCTCATTTGGTAACAGGACTTATTTTCAAAGGTGGCGTAAAGAAAATACGAAAAAACTGAAATATCTCGAGAACGGCTAGTCCTAGTGCAATGGGGTTGGCTTTATTCCTTTCATCGTTAAAAGTTGCGTATAAAACAAGCATTTAATGGATATATTTGAACATACGTAGTTTTTTATTTTAGATTATGACGATTTTTGAGGGCTATTTTGCAAAAAAAAAAGCAGGTTATTTTTTTCCGAATCGTACCAAAATCTAATCAGCACCAGGGTAACCCACAAAAGACTTATCTACCGAATTTTGTGAAATTCGGTCCATTCGTTTTTCAGTTAGAGTGGATGCAGGCTTTTGTGGGTTATTTCGCAAAAAAAAAGGCGGGTTTCTTTTATCCCGAATCGTACCCAAAACTAATCAGCATCAGATTCGCCCACAAGCGATTTACCTACCAAATTTTATGAAATTTGGTCAATTAGTTTTTTAGTTAGAGTGGATACAAAATCTGCACAGACAGACACACAGACGTCGCGCTAAAAATAGTTGTTTCGTTTTCTAGAGGTCTCGAAACGCGTAGATCCGTTGAAAACTCGAGTTGCGATTTTCGGCATGATTCCAATACTTTCCTTATACATTACCAAGTAATGCAGGGAAAGTAAAAAAATAAATAAATAAATAAATAAAAAAGTCACAAATCTGAAAACAGGTTCCAGCATGAGAATATCGAGAAGAGAAGAACGCCTTTTAATTTACACTGTAAGGTCAGTCGCACAAATCTGAAATAGGGTATATTTTAATCAATTGAAAAGCTTTTTGCCTCTTGAGATTAGGCAGCATTAATTCCTAAAACTCTACACATTAACCGTGGTCTTCAATATCTCCAACCCACACCACAGTTCTTCGTGATGCTTTTATGTCCGCACGCTACCAGATAAAGAACCCGCTTTTTTACATCGCCATTTTCACGGTGGTCCGACTCTTATCTCTCCCAACATTCGATGGAGCATTAGGATTAATTTAAGTTTCTGAAACAGGGTAGGAATATTAATTATCAAAATAAAGAGATCTAACTAGCCGCCAGATGTTTAATCACAGTCCGCTGCGTGAAAACTTCAATAGAAGGACAGTTTTCCTACAGCGAATAAATCCAATGCGAGATAAGTCCTGAAAAGCAGACCGACCGCCTTATCTGAAAGGTGACTACAGACTAGTCTTCAAGTTTTATACGAAACGTGGTACGGGCAGACGATTTCACCATTTGTGTAGTTTGAAGCATGGAGTTAGAAAGAAGGAGATAGAACTCATGAATGGAACGCTTTAAAATGCCACTATGCTTTGAGAATTATATCTAGGTGTCGCTAGTGTAGGTAAAGTAGCTGCTACTGTTAGTTGATACAGCAGAAAGGCGTAATATTTTGTATATGTTATTGCTTTCCTTATATACAATGATGTATAAGGAAAGTATTGTGACGGGGTCGAAAATTCAAATTTTAGCTTTCGATGGGAGAGCACGTTTCAAGCACCCCTGATCACGAATCGAACATTTTTGAGGCGATGTGTGTGTGTGTGTGTGCGTGCGAAAGTGTGTGTGTGTGTCAGTGAGTCTGCGGAGACGATAACTGACGAACGAATGGACCGATTCGAACGAAATTTGGTACAAAATTACAATCCGTGAATATTGGAAGCCTATTGTTTTTATACGCAATCGAATGTTCAGAAACCCCCTAAATTCTCTAGTGAAATTTTGAAAAAATCATCAAAAACCATCACCTTTAATAAAGTCACGCAAATAAACATTTCTTATGTAATTTTTCATTAGAAAACGATTGACATAAATTTTAGAACGCTAGCATGAAGCATTCTCGAGATATTGCACATTTTTCAAAAAAAAAAAATCTAAAAATCATATAAAATAAAAAAATTTACCTATTGAGAAACATGTTCACTTTTCATATGTAATGTGATGCGATACATTTAGTCACATCATTCTCGTGGATCTAGCTTGTTTCATTTATGTTAAAAGATACTTTGAGTAATACTTTTGTATTTGAACGCCAATAGTCATTTATCTGCTGTAAGAATAATTTATTTCTCAATCCATAACGCCTGACGATATTTTGGCGACGAATTTGGTGGAATGTCGCCAACTTGGCGACTTACACTGCATTTTACATTACACTGAATATGCACGTTTAATTCAATTTTCGTTTCCATTTGTGAACTGGACGTATTTTGAAAGGCAACGTAGCAATAATACGAAAAGATTAAAATATCTCGAGAACGGACCTGAGTGATGGAATCGGTATTATTACTTTCATCTTCAAACATTATGCTTAAAACAAGCATTGTATTGATACGTTTAAGCATACGTGATCTTCTATTTTAGATTTTGACGATTTTTGTTGAACATTTCGCAAAATATGACAGATTCTGCAATCATACAAAAATCTAATCAACACCAGGGTAATCCACAAGTGACTTATCTCGAATCCACAAGTGACTTATTGGAACCATGCGATTTTCGGCATGATTCCAATACTTTCCTTATACATTACCATGTATTGCAGGGAAAGTAAAAATCTGATATGAGCAGCACATGACTTTCCCTGCAGACTTATATTCACGATCTCTTTATTTTAATTAAATTTAATTCACTTCTAATTCAATTTTCGTTCTGATTTGGTAACTGGACTTAATTTAAAAGGTGGTGTACAGAAAATACGAAAAAACTAAAATATCTCGAGAACGGCCAGTCTTGGTGTAATGGGGTTGGTCTTATTCTTTTCACCGTTAAAAATTACGTATGAAACAAGAATTTAATGGATATATTTGAGCATACGTAGTTTTGCTTAGATTTTGACGATTTTTGCGAGCCATTTCGTAAAAGAGGCAGGTTATTTTTTTCCCGAATCGTACTAAAATCTAATCAGCATCAGGATAACTTACAAGCGACTTATCTACCGAATTTTGTAAATTTGTCTATCAGTTTTTTAGCTGGAGTGTATACATACAATTTTTCGGCTCATTTCGTGAAAAAAGGTGGGTTCTTTTATACCGAATCGTACCAAAATCTAATCAGCACCAGGATGACCTACAAGTGACCTACAAAATCTTATCAAATTTGGTCAATTAATTTTTGAGTTAGAGTGAATACATGCATTCCACACACAGACACACATACACACACACATAGACGTCACGCTAAAAATAGCTTTTTCTTGTTCTAGAGGTCCGAAAACATGTAGATCCGTCGAAAAGTCGAATTGCGATTTTTGGTATGATTCCAATACTTAACATGCATTGCATGGAAAGTAAGTAACAAATTGAAAGGTAAAATAATTTTGAATGAGTAGGAATATTCTTCATTGGTTCTGTTCTATTTTGCATTGCGCTAATAACTTGTTTTTTACAAAATCGACAGTGTAAATAAACATTCTAGACCTATCGCCATAGAAATGCATCCAAAGCAGGACTACTTAACTTATCCCAGCGCCACCTGAATTATTGTCTCAAACGATATCGGCGTTTTCTTAATATGAAGTTTCAACTCCTTACTTTACCTGCATGGTTTGAAGATGTTTAGCTTGAATTTAAACTATTTGACGTGGACAGCATATCACTTGTTCTACAAATTCAAATAAATGTTCTTCTTTCTTAATATACGGGGATCCTATAAAAGTGCTTAAGCACTCCTAAACCTTTTTAAGAAAATGCCCATGAGTGTATATATACGTTATATCTATAAATAGTAAAGTGATCATGCGCGATAAAATAGAAGTGATTGCAGCGCCACCTAGTGGAGAATTTAAATTTTAAGAAAACAAATTTAAAATTTTAAGATAACAAAAGTTGTAGAGCATCGTCTAATGAGTAGGAATCAATACCAAAAACGAACGAAACGCGTATACAAAAGGTCATAAATATCTGTCAATTAAGTTGTATCCTTAGGGCATCTAGCATGGTGACATCTGCAATGTTTGTTAAAATGCACAGTTATATTCTTTTTCGGATTTGAATGTGTACTGTTGATTATGGAGGACATTTTGAACCGACTTTACACTTGATTTCTGTTCATGTAAGAGTTGTTTATTGTACCATTTTTGAGTATAGCAATCATTATCCAATAATCATACTATATTAATTAAATGCCTTCTATAACAGTTTTATGGTCAATTTCTACTCATTTGATAATGCTCTGCAACTTTGCAATTGGCTTTTTTCGTCTATCTTTTTTGTTGCCATGTTCATTTCCTAACTTTTTAATTATCCACTAGGGGGCGTTGCAACCGCCTTTACTCGAGCGGGCATGTCGACCTCGCTGTAGATAGACATTATGTTGAAGACCCTGACCGTCCGACTCATCCCAAGATATAGATCAGCTATTTTGACGGCCGGGAAGGGTGATAGACATTATGTGTACACTTCATTATGTCTACTGGTACTTCATTATGTGTTCAGACATTATATGTACTGGTCTTTTCCTTGCAAATTTATTAGGGTATTTTGAAATTTATTTAAAAAAAACTGCTTTGCAAATCTGTATTTTTTAAAATTTAATTCTTATTTTCCTTATATACATAATGTATAAGGAAAGTATTGTGACGGGGTCGAAAATTCGAATTTGAGTTTTCGACGGAAGAGCACGTTTCAAGCATCCCTGATCACGAATCAAATATTTTTTAGGTGATCTCTGTGTGTGTGTGTGTGTGTGTGTGTGTGTGTCAGTGAGTCTGCGGAGTTCGATATCTCACGAACGAATGGAGCGATTCGAATGAAATTTGGTACACAAATCACAATCCGTGAATACTGGAAGCCTATTGTTTTTAAACGCAAACGAATGTTCAGAACCCCCCTAAATTTTCGAGTGAAATATTGAAAAAATCATCAAAAAATTAAAACCTTTAATAAAATTACGCGAATAGACATTTCTTATGTAATTTTGCCTTAGAAAACGATTGACAAACTTTAGAACGCTAGCATGAACCGTTCTCGAGATATTGCACATTTTTTAAATACATTTATCAAAAAATCCCGTAAATTAAAAAATATATATTAACTGTTGAGAAACATGTTCACTTTTCATATGTAATATCATGCGATAAATTGGGTGACATCATTCTCGCGGATCTAGGTCGTTCCATTCATGAGAAAAGATACTTTGAGTAATACTTTTGTATTCGAACACCAACAGTCATTTATCTGCTATACGAATAACTTATTTCTCCGTTTATAACGTTTGGCGAGATTTTGGTGACGAATTTGACGGAATGTCGCCAACTTGGCGATTTTTTTAAATGTTGCCAAATTAACAAAAATCTCGCCAGATGGATAAAAATGACACTAAATCAATGAAAATGATGACTAATTGACGAAAATTCAATATCTTGGAAAGGATATAAGTATATACTATAAGAAAAACCTATGTTTTTATTGTGAAAGTAGTAAATTCATTGCATTATATAAGGAAAGTCATGTGTTGCCCACATCAGATTTTTTTCCGAGTGATAATAGTGGTAGATAAGGATAGATAGACTTTACAACTCTTAATTTCTTTTTAAATTTCAGCGACTGTCACAGGAATAGAAACGATCCGTTGAAGGACCAACTGACAGCATAACCCTTTTATAGATGAAAGGCGTTTATTATATAAGATTATATGAATATATACATATTCATATAATCTTATATAATAAATGATGTCTGTGAGTGTAAGTGTGTGCAGTCTGTAGCGCGAAATCTGAGCATCGTACCGTCTTAAAATATGCTACATACAGATGCTGCAGAACCCGAATAGGTGCCCCTCAGGGTTATTTATTCATACTTTCAACTTAGTTGAAAAGTGTTTATGACTTTGTTCATTCTGTCTGCCCGTTCGCACGATAACTGCCGTAAAAATGACTTAATCAAAATGAAAATTTAATATGCTGTTGAGACGGACTATGTGACATATGGGAATGTAAATGAATGATATCACCCAATTAGTTTTGAATTGAACACGGGTTGAAAAAGTGAAATACATTGAACCCTATGGCACCTAATTTTTCAAACATTTCTTAAGCGAAGTTAAAATTCAAAAATTGCTCCGAAAATTTTAGGAAATAATTAAATTATCCCATAAAATGTATAAAAAACATTTTAGCAACGTAGGTTTGGTAGTTTTTTAAATAAAAATTAAAATAATAATTACACCCATATTATATGAAGAGACACGTGGCCCACTTCAAAATAAAATATGGCACTCATATTTTTTTCCCAGCGTAAAAATCGTGATTTTTAAAGTTCTTTTAAATTTATATTTAGCGTTGCATCCGTCATAAAACCGCTTTATTTTTGAGTATTTTCTGTGCATCTATATTCTGTGCCAACGTAATTACAATATTTTTGATTTTAAATGATTATCAAACTTTGATTATTTCTACAACGAAGCCTAATTTTAATGGATGCAGAATGTAAACAAGTGGTTGTAAAAGGAGTTGTATTCGAATTGCTGAAATTTTTCGACGCAAAATTATTCAGCTCTAGAGTCTGGAATATAAGTGGTATGAATGAAATATTCACTGCTATAGAGAGCCAGACGATTTATATTTCGATGACGTCATTTGAGTAAAGTTCATTTTTTTCGATGATGTTTTAAGTTTTCAAATATAATAAATTACTGTAGTACTGTGATAACTTAAGATATATCAGCGCTGAAAGTATCGCATTTTAGAGATGTTTAAATAAAATTGCATTTCAGTTGGAAAGTGCTTCATAATCAATGCTTTATGCGTGATTAATCTTTCTTGTTATCAACTGGAGAAGACGGCGATTGAGTGAAAAAATATTTATCTTAAAGCAATATTCCTGTATCCATTTTTATGCGAGTATCATTTAAGAGTTTTAGAAGAAATATAAATGCTCTAAAACCCCATTACAATTAAGGAATTACGAGGTTAGTAAAGAGTTTCCGTGAAACAGGTTCTATTTCAGACAAAGCAAGAACAGGCAGGCCTACCATTTTAATTCGGGATAAACTGCTCAAAATATGACTGCGTTGTTGTTGTTGTTGAGACCCAGACCGTCCGACCTACCAGAAAGGTGTAAGGTAACTGTATGGACGGCCGGGAAGTGCCACCCAATTTAGACCGGAACCCAGTGGGGGAGGCATCCACAGGGACCGTACCCTCCTTCCCCTACCACCAACCTCTCGGAAGGACTTACGGACCCACATGTTTAACGTGATCGTACTCCGCATGAACACGGCGGCATTTGTGGTAGCGTGCAAATCTAGCGCGCAAACCACGGGGATACCGCACCCGAGATGGCCAACAGCACGCGGTGTTCCGAGGTGGTCACCCACCAAGTACTAACCGCGCCCGATGCTGCTTGACTTCGGTGATCTAACGAGAACCGGTGTTTTCAGCACGGTACGGCCGTTGGCCCGATGACTGCGTTGTTGAAACTCTTCAATGAACTCTTATAAACTCTTCAATGAACTCTTATAAACTCGTCAATGAACTCTTATAAACTCTTCAATGAACTCTTATTATGAAACTCTTCAATGAACTCTTATGAAACTCTTCAATGAACTCTCATGAAACTCTTCAATGAACTCTTCAATGAACCCTTATGAAACTCTTCAATGAACTCTTATGAAACTCTTCAATAAACTCTTATAAACTCTTCAATAAACTCTTATGAAACTCTTCAATGAACTCTTATGAAACTCTTCAATGAACTCTTATAAACTCTTCAATGAACTCTTATAAACTCTTCAATGAACTCTTATGAAACTCTTCAATGAACTCTCATGAAACTCTTCAATGAAACTCTTCAATGAACCCTTATGAAACTCTTCAATGAACTCTTATGAAACTCTTCAATGAACTCTTGTGAAACTCTTCAATGAACTCTTGTGAAACTCTTCAATGAACTCTTGTGAAACTCTTCAATGAACTCTTGTGAAACTCTTCAATGAACTCTTATGAAACTCTTCAATGAACCCTTATGAAACTCTTCAATGAACCCTTATGAAACTCTTCAATGAATTCTTATGAAACTCTTCAATGAAATTTTCTGAAATTCTTCAATAACACTCTGATTAGAATGGCTGGAGAGATATTCATAAAACATAAAACCTGCCAATAAACATCCTCCTCCTAAAATATAGAAGACATTATTATATCAAATAACAGCATCCATAGACCGATTTTGCGCTTATTATCAGCTCGTCAGCATGGAACAGCTGATATCGGCAATGGTAGAAAGAAACTTGCTGTAAGCCACAATTTTTTCTATGGGAACTGATAATTTCAGTCCTTGCACGTGGCCACATAAACTTTGCTTTTACTGCTTCGTGTGGCCTGAGACAAATTGTATATGAACTAGCCGAACACCCGTTGAAAATCAACGGTCTCTCAATAAGCAGCCCTCGAATAATGTAAATTTTTGAATAATTTACGTTTCACATTTATTCGGCAAATCGAATATTTTTGTGTACAGAACACCCCTAAAGAAGAAAATATTGGAACATTTAAATTCTACACTTCTTCCTTTCGAACTATCCACCCGTACACCAAATTAAAGTCTCTATCACATCCCGAAGCATGCTATTTTATCATTTCCCTTTTCGAATGATTTTCTGTGGATCACACCCATAAATTAACATTTTTGAAAAACACTATTCTTTTTTGTTTTTTTATCAGATGATTGGCCCATGTGCCAAATATCAAGCCTCTATCACATTTAAAAAGAAGCGTGTCTCATTTATTCGGAAAATCGAACATATAGGTGTGCGGAACCCGCAAAAGTAGCAAATTTTGGAAATCTGAAATTGCATA
The DNA here is from genome assembly GCA_951213105.1 of Amaurobius ferox. Lineage (NCBI taxonomy): Eukaryota > Metazoa > Arthropoda > Arachnida > Araneae > Amaurobiidae > Amaurobius > Amaurobius ferox. The sequence continues at coordinate 74,540,753 of OX578143.1, read as the reverse complement.
CTTTCTTCCTTTTAACTATCTACCAGTGCACCAAAAGTCTCTATCCTATCGCGAAGCATGCTTTTTCTATCACTTCACCTTTCCAACGTTTTTCTGTGTAGCACCCATTTAAGTGAACATTTTTGAAAAATTGTATTCATCTTGGGGTTTTTTATTAAATGATTAGTCCATATACCAAATTTCAAGCCTCTAGCACATTGTAAAGGAGTCGTTTTTCATTTGTTCGTCAAATCAAATATTTTAGTGTCCGGCACCGACTACAATAGCAAATGTTAGAAAACTGAAATTGCACACTTTTTTCTTTCCCAACTATTTAACCGTACCCCAAATTTGAAGTCTCTATCTCATCACAGCATGTTTTTTTTTGTCATTTCACCTTTCAAATGTTTTTGTGTGGAGTACCCACCCCCTTAATTGAACATTTTTGAAAACTTCCATTCTTCTTGGGTTTTCTATCAGATGATTATCCTATATACCAAATATCAAGCCTCTATCACGTTTCAATAGGGCCGTTTCTTCTTTATTCCGAAAATCGAACATTTTGGAGTGCGGTACCCCCTATAAAGTGGAAAATATTGGAAAACTGAAATTGTACACTTTCTTCCTTTCAAACTGTCTACAAGTACATCAAATTTGAAATTTCTATCTCATCCCGAAGAATGTTATTTTTATCAATTCACCTTTCGAAGATTTTTCTCTGGAGCACCCCCATAAACGAACATTTTTGAAAAAATATATTCATCTTAGGTATTTCGCCAAATGATTAGTGCATATACCAAATTTCGAGCCTCTATCAAATTTTAATGCAGACGTTTCTCATTTGTTCGGCAAATCGAACATTTCGGTACACGGCACCTCATAGAGTAGCAAATATTGAAAATCTGAAATTGCACACTTTCGTCCTTCCAAAATATCTACCCCTACACCAAATTTGAAATTTCTATCTCATCCCGAAGAATGCTTTTCATCATTTCACTTTTCGAACGTTTTTCTCTGGAGCCCTTAATAGAACATTTCTGAGAAACTCTATTTGTCTTGGGTGTTTTCATTAAAGATTAGTGCATATATCAAATTCCAAGCCTCTATCAAAATTTAAAGGAGGAATTTCTCATTTATTCGACAAATCGCACATTTCGGGATGCGGCACCCCCTATAGTAGAAAATATTGGAAATCTGAAATTGCACACTTTCTTCCTTTTGAATGATTTACCAGTACACTAATTTTGAAGTCTCTATTTCGTCGCAAAGTATGATTTCCTACCATTTCACTTTTCGAACGTTTTCGTGTGGAGCACCCCCTCTACAGAACATTTTTGAAAAATTCGATTTTTCCAGGTTTCTTTTTTTCGAACGATCGACCCATGTACCAAATTACAAGTCTCTATTTATTCGGGAAGTGCCCAAAAAAAGTGTGACAGAGAGAGAGACAGACGGACAGACGGACACTTGGCAATTAGTATACTAGCCTAATACCCGTTGAAAATCAACGGTCTCGCAATAAGCAACCCCTGAATAATGTAAATTTTTTAATAATTCGCGTTTCACATTTATTCGACAAATCAAATATTTTGGTGTGCAGAACTCCCTAAAGAAGAAAATATTGGGAAACTTAATTTGCGCATTTCTTCCTTTCGAATTATCTACCCGTACACCACATTAAAGTCTATCTCATCCCGAGGCACCCCTATTTTATTATTTCTCCTTTCGAACTTTTTTCTGTGAAGTACATCCATAAATGAACATTTGTGAAAAACTATGTTTGTCTAGGGTTTTTTATCAGATGATTGGCCCATATACCAAATATCAAGTCTCCATCAAATTTAAAATGAAGCGTGCCTCATTTATTCGGAAAATCGAACATAGTGTGCTGCACCTCTTAAAGTAGCAAATATTGGAAATCTAAAATTTCACACTTTCTTCCTTTCAAACTATCGACCCGTACACCAAATTTGAAGTTGCTATTCTATCGAGAAGCCTGTTTTTTCTATTACTTCACCTTTTGAACGTTTATCTGTGTAGCAAGCACTCCGTTAATGAACATTTTTGTCAAACTGTATTCATCTTTGGTTTTTTTGTCAAATGGTTAGCCCATATACTAAATTTCAACCTCTATCCCATTGTAAAGGAGGCGTTTTTCATTTGTTCGGCAAATCGAACATTTTAGTGAGCGGCACCCCCTACAATAGCAAATGTTGGAAAACTGAAATTGCACACTTTCTTCCTCTCCAACTTTTTACCCGTACACCAAATTTGAAGTCTCTATCGCGAAGCATGCTTTTCTAGCATTTCATCTTTCGAATGCTTTTGTGTGGAGTACCCACCTCCTTAAATATACATTTTTGAAAAACTCTATTCTTTTTGTAATTTATATCACATGATTCGCCCATATACCAAATTTCAAGCCTCTATCAAATTTTAAAGGAGCCTTTTCTCATTTATTCGGTAAATCGAACATTTTGGTGTACGGCACCCCCTTAAATCGAAAATATTGGAAATCTGAAATTGCACACTTTCTTCCTCTTTTTCTGATTTCTATCAGATGATTCCCCTACATACCAAATATCAAGCCACTATCATGTTTAAAAATGGGCGTTTCTCCTTCATTCCGAAAATCGAACATTTTGGTGTGCGGCACCGCCTAAAGTAGAAAATATTGATAAATTGAAAATATTGATAAATTGTACACTTTCTTCCTTCCAAACTATCTACCCTTACACCAAATGTGATATTTCTATTTCATTCCGAAGCATGGTTCTTTATCAATTCACTTTTCGAACGTTTTACCTTGGAGCCCCCCCCCCCCCCTTAAACGAACATTTTTGAAAAACTATATTTGATTTGGGTGTTTTCGTCAAATGATGAGCCCATATATCAAATTTCAAGCCTCTATCAAACTTTAAAGGAGCCTTTCCTCATTTATTTGGTAAATCGAACATTTTGGTGTGCGACACCCCCTTAAATAGAAAATATTGGAAATCTGAAATTGCACACTTCCTTCTTTTGGAACGATTTACCCATACACCAAATTTGTAGTCTCTATCTTATCGCAAAGTATGCTTTCCTATCATTTCACTTTTCGAACGTTTTGGTATGGAGCACCCATCTAGAGCATTTTCGAAAAATTCTATTTTTCCAGGGGTTTTTATCGAACGACCGAGCAGTGTACTAAATTGCAAGTCTCTATCTATTCGGAAAGTGCCTAAAAAAGCGTGACAGATAGACAGACGGGTACTTGGCAATTAGTATATACTAGCCGAATACCCGTTGAAAATCCACGGTCTCGCAATAAGCAAACCCTGAATAATGCAATTTTTTTAATTATCAGCGTTTCACATTTATTCGACAAATCGAATATTTTGGTGTGCAGAACCCCCTAAAGAAGAAAATATTGGGAAACTAAATTTGCGATTTCTTCCTTTCGAATTATCTACCCGTACACCACATTAAAGTCTATCTCATCCCGAGGCATCCCTATTTTATTATTTCTCCTTTGGAACTTTTTTTTGTGAAGCACACACATAAATGAACATTTTTGAAAAACTCTGTCTTGGGTTTTTTATCAGATGATTGGCCTATATACCAAATATGAAGCCTCTATCACATTTAAAAGGAAGCGTGCTTCATTTATTCGGAAAATCGAGCATATTAGTGTGCAGCACCCCTTAAAGTAGCAAATGTTGGAAATCTGAAATTTCACACTTTCTTCCTTTCAAACTATCTACCAATACACCAAATTTGAAGAAGCATGTTTTTTCTATCACTTCACGTTTCGAACGTTTTTCTGTGCAGCACCCCGTTAATGAACATTTTTGTCAAACTGTATTCATCTTTGGTTTTTGTCAAATGGTTAGCCCATATTCTAAATTTTAAGCCTCTATCACATTGTAAAGGATGCGTTTTTCATTTGTTCGGCAAATCGAACATTTTAGTGAGCGGCACCCCCTGCAATAGCAAATGTGGAAAATTGAAATTGCACATTTTCTTCCTTTCCAACTTTTTACCTGTACACCAAATTTGAAGTCTCTATCTCATCGCGAATCATGCTTTTCTAGCATTTCATCTTTCGAATGCTTTAGTGTAGAGTACCAACCTCCTTAACTATACATTTTTGAAAAACTCTATTCTTTTTGTGATTTCTATCACATGATTCGCCCATATACCAAATATCAAGCCTCTATCACGTTTTAAAAGGGGCGTTTCTCCTTTATTCCGAAAATCGAAAATTTCCCTAAAGTAGAAAATATTGGTAAACTGAAATTGGACACCTTCTTCCTTTCAAACTATCTACCCTTACACTAAATTTGATATCTCTATCTCATTCCGAAGCATGGTTTTTTATTAATTCACTTTTCGAACGTTTTACTCTGGAGCACCCCCGTAAACGAACATTTTTTAAAAACTATATTCGTCTTGGGTGTTTTCGTCAAATGATCAGCCCATATACCAAACTTCAAGCCTCTATTAAATTTTAAAGGAGCCTTTTCTCATTTATTCGGTAAATCGATCATTTTGGTGTGCGGCACCCCCTTAAGTAGAAAATATTGAAAATCTGAAATTGCACACTTTCTTCCTTTCGAACGATTTATTTATACACCAAATTTGAAGTCTCTATCTCATCGCAAAGTATACTTTCCAATCATTTCACTTTCGAACGTTTTGGTGTGCTGCATCCCCTTACGTAGAAAATATTGGAATTCTGAAATTACACACTTCCTTCCTTGCAAACGATTTACTCATACACTAAATTTGGAGTCTCTATCTCATCGCAAAGCATGCTTTCCTATCATTTCACTTTTCAAGCGTTTTGGCGTGGAGCACCCCCCTCTAGAGAAAGTTTTCGAAAAATTCGATTTTTCCAGGGTGTTTCGTCGAACGACCGAGCCGAGTACCAAATTGCAAGTCTCTATTCAGGAGGTGCCGAAAAAAGCGTGGCAGACAGACGGACACTTTGCAATTAGTATATATAGATAGATAGATTATATGCCTGTAACGTGGAAGGACTGAAATTGTCAGATTCCATAGAAGCTCGCAAAAATTGTGGTTTACAGGAAGGTTCTTGCTGCCATTGTCGATATCAGCTGTTCCGTGTTGATGAGCGTATGATAAGGGAGAAACCGGTCCGTGTATGATCTGCAATGGGAGTGTCTCCCATATAGAAATATATTGCTCTAAAATAAAAATTATTTTACTCTAGGTATAATGTCATGCTCTTCGACTGATAAAAAGTGGTCTGCAATGATCGTCTGACGTATTAAAAACAGCAGACGATATTCATGATATATTTTTGAGGGTATATTATTGCCACCGATTAAAAAATATTCTACTATTTCAATTTTTTGGTTACTAATATGATTTTAAAATGCCTTGTTCTCGACTTTTCAATCAATCTGTAATTCAATTTTATACTATGATATTATTCTGGGCATTCTCGATAAAATGATTAAAATCATTGATTATTACATTTATGAAATTTTATCAATTCCATCGATATGATTACATGCAGAATTGTTGATTTGATTACATGGCGCTTTATTCACTAACGTTATGACCAAAGAAAAAATATCTTAACATCCTATGACATTGATAAATGTGCATGGAAAAACTTATGTAAAAGTAAAATTTTACCAATTTTCTAAAATCTGTATTATATGAACGTTTTTTGTCTTCATATGGATTTTGGATAGATAATGAAAATTCAGGCACACTCTCAAACTGTCAGGATATGATCAGAACTGCGCTCATCAGAGCAGGTATTAGAAATTCGCCATATGAATTTACTGCAGCATATTTAGTTTTTTAAGCATATCATTTTATGAATTCCTTAAAATAAAAGAGTTAATTCTTTTGAAAGTCTTGGATAAATTGTGCACATTATTAAAATTTTAACCTGGGATCTCTAGAACATGTAGTTTGTCGCACATGCGTAAGGAAAACAAGAAAGATCAATCATGCATAAAGCACTGATTATGAAACACTTTCCAACTTCAACGCAATTTTATATAAACATCTCTAAAATGCGATACATTCCTTGGTAATATTTTTAAAATTATTACAATACTACATTAATTTATTATATTTGAAAATTTCATCGAAGAAAATGAACTTCATTCAAATGACGGCATTGAAATATAAATTGCCTGGTTTAAACATCTCTAAAATGCGATATATTCCTCGGTAATATTTTTAAAATTATCATAATATTACAACAATTTATTATATTCGAAAACTTCATCGAAAACAAATGAACTTTATTCAAATGACGTCATTGAAATATAAATCGCCTCTATATAAAAGCAGCATTTCATTCATGAATATTTTTCCAATCGTTTCATTCATCACAATACTATAATAATTTACTCTATTTAAAAATTTGAAAAATTGTTATCTACCATATTTATTTTAAAATGTGAAACCCCTCTTATATATAAAATAATTAAACTTTTGGAAAGATATTTATTATATAATATATCACTTTTTTTCTTTCTGGAGGATATAGCAAGAGTCAGAAATTAATTGAATGTGTTTTTCTTCCTATATTAAATAATTTTTATTTAAAAAACTACCAAACATATTTTACTGAATTTTTTTTTATATATTTTATGGGATAATTTGAATATTTCCTAAAATTTTCGAAGCAATTCGTGAATTTTAAATTTGCTTAAAAAATGTTTGAAAAATTAGGTCCCATAGGGTTCAATGTATTTCATTTTTTCAACCCAGGTTCAATCCAAAACTAATTGGGCGATATTATTCATTTATATTCCCATAGGTCCCACAGACCGTCTGAAAAACATACTACAATCTAATTTTGATAAAGTCTTTTTTACGGCAGTTATCGTGCTAACGGACAGACAGACAGACAGACAGGCAGAATGAACAAAGTCATAACACTTTTCAACTATGTTGTAAAGTGTTAAAAAGACAGTTTATGCAGGTTACATGCTTGTTGAAGAGCATATAGATTTTTCCATGACACGTAGACGTATCCCAGGCTTGCTCAGGACATGTAAACATATTCTATGCTAGTTCCAGACATATAGATGTCCTATACTATCCCAGGGCATGCAGGTTTACCCTATGCTTTTCTAAGACTTAAGACACATAGGCTTGTCCTGTGCTTGTTCAAGACACATAAGCTCGCCTTATGCTAACCCAAGGCATGCGGGCTTGTCCTATGATTGTCTAAGACTTATAACACATAAGCTTATCCTATGCTTTTCCAAGACACATAGGCTTGTTATATGTTTATTCAAGACATGCAGGCTTACCCTACGTATGTCAAGAAACATATAGAACATGTAGACTGCATATTTGTCCAGTAGTCCCCATCATAATTTGAATCCAACATTTTCCTACATATGTAGTTTTCCTAATGTCTAATAACTGCTTTGGTTTAATTTCCTTTAGTAAGTCATGCCTCTCTTATGGGACTTTCAATCCAAAAAAGTTTTCTGCTCTGGCAGTACATCAGTGATCACAGTGATACCAATGTTTTGCAACAATTGCATCAAAGTGTCTAATAAGATCTTCCAGATGAATCTTCAGCAGTGTTGAAAGATGAACTTTGACTTTGAGATGAACTTTGTTGAAAGATGAGATCAACTGCTGATGAGATAAACTTTTGAAAATGCAATCCATAAATAAGTTCTATCAATTGCATCTATTGCTGATTTGATTATGTGACATCATATGTTGTAACGTCAATTCGACATCCGTACCTGACAATATCCTGGCAATTTTCTTACTATATATTATATTAAATATTTTATATTTATAATTATTATAGTTATATTTATAATTATTATATTAAGAATGTTATATTTTGGAAATATTATAACTTTAAAATGTATTGGTTTATCAGGTATTCAATGTCTAAATCATTGAGGAATTTGTTTTTACCTTGCGCGTATTTTATTACATGTGCGGTTGAAAATAGAGCTGCAGCAGATATCGGTTGATTTCAAAGCAAATATGAAAACTCCATTGAATAACAGTATGTATGTGAAACGCTTCTAGACGCTTCTAGAAGTTTTATGCTAGACAACAAAAAGCCAACTGAAAACCTTGTAAGAGATAAGAACATTTTTTAATTAGAAAAACATTAAAGAGTGTTCAGAACATATTGCGTAATCCATCGATAATTATGGTCAAAATTGACTCCAAGGCCTAAATATACCTAAAGAACCTGACTTAAAATCTCTAAAACAGACGCTACCTGCCTTAAAAACTGGTGACTTTAAGGGACAAAGATCGGATTGACTTTTAGGACGTAAAAACAAACTAAATTTAATGCTCACCGATGGTGAGTATTCGCTATTCAAATGGTAAATGTAGCAATTTCATATTATTGTAGGTATGATTTCAGGCATGATATCTTCAAAATTAACTTTTTAAACCGTTCACATCTGATATAAAATATAAACCATAAATTTCACACGAATAGTCTTTACTTAGACCCCCTTACAGCATAGATTTCCATCAAAGTGTTCCCAGACATGTTCCTTGTTTGTACTTGTCACTGATGAATAGATAGTAAGACTCCGAAACTTTTGTTCGTTGATATTAACTTGAACCGATCTGTAGAAACGTCCTTGCAACCTTGTTGTCCCCCCACACTTCCTACCTTGCTCTGGCATAAAGGTTACCCCCCCTCTTTATGAAATCATAACTAATAACCACTCAAACAGACTACCGGAAACGTAACACCGAAGAAACCTAGGGATCTTTTATTCCTCTTCACATGCCATTGAACACCATTTCTTTTGTGCTGTCGAATTTAACCACCAATAGTGGCAGCGGCAGGGACTTCTTGCTTCGTTGGCAAGGCAATTTCCTACCTCTATCACAGTTATTACGTTTTGACAACGTCATTCGAAGAAGTCACGGCTTCTGCTCCTCCTCTCACTAATGAAGCCCCCGTGTAGTCCAACCGCTATTGGAGCAGGTGGTGTTCGTAGGGGTAGGTTGATTTCAGTGGCTAGCCTCTTCACGTGGATTCACGTTGGCGTGAGATCTTGATGCTTGGCTGAAGTTTTGGCAAAGAGAAAAATACTTTTATTGTTTCTGTTTAATATATATATATAGCAAACTCAGTTGTTTCAACCTAAACTAACAGAATTTCCCCACAAATATCTGAAGAACACCTATTATAGGTACCTATCACGTGAATGCATGTGCGTGTGATAGGCCTTTATTATAATATTTGGAATTGTTCTGTGTAGCAATGGATGGAAATGAGGAATGAATGATTTCGATATTTATACAGGGTTACATATTTATATTGATTCATACACAAGCGTGTACTATTGTACTAATTGCACATAGACATACATATTATATATATATATATATATATATATATATAATGTTTTGCTCTGGATTTTTGATTGCTTTTGATAAATACAGTTTTTTTTTTTTTTCAATACAGCCAAAATTTTTTCCACATTCCATTTGACAAATTTATTTTGATTTATAAATTCTCAAATTCAAAAGATTATTGTTTTGAAAAAGATAAGTGGTATAGTAATATACATATATTACAATTAGTATACCATGATTTTCGATTTTGACATTGGAAGAAATCATGTTTGCCAATATTTTCGCCAAATCTATTTTTCAATCGCCAAATTGAATTTTCTTATATATATATATATATATATATATATATATATATATATATATATATATATATATATCAGCTTCTCACTTTTCTTTCATTGGGCTTTCAAACTATTATATATATATATATAAGAAACAGACATGCAGGAAACAATGGCGAGGGTTATAACGAGAGTTTGAAAATCCACATATTTAAAGACAAAAATTGGATATATATCTATATTCGACTGGTTCGGGCATATGCAGTGTTTATTCCAGGTATTATCGTTTCCTTTATTTTTCCTTCCTTATGTATGTTGTCCAAGTAGAAATAGTTATGTCCAAGTAGGAATTATCCAATTGGCTTCCTGACATATTATTATAATTCCCTATTTAATACAAAAAGGGAGAAAATGCTTACTTAAAGGATATGGCAGAGATATGGAACGATGAAAGTGAAAATAACGAATTACGCATGCGTAAACTGCTTTTATATATAATGCGCTCTGTCTTAACCGACAGGGGCATTTGCTGCATTTCCATTCTTTTCCTTTCCCTTGCGATCGTGGTTGATTCCTATTTGTTTACTTTGCACTTTTTCGAGTGTTTTTGACCTGACACATTGACGGAAGTATGGCTACTGAATGGCATTGGTACCGTGAGTGTTGCCCGGGCATAAAAGCAGTCTTTTAAACGGGAAAGAGGGGTCGCCATCCCCCTCTATCACTTTATGCCTTGCATTTGGTCATTCCCCCCCCCCTTTTTTCATATGAATCTTGTATGTTACTTTAGGAGAGTGTGCAGCTTTGCGCCAACTTCTGGAGAAAAATTGGATAACTGTGGAAATAATTTTAATTTTATATGTTTACTATGCTATATATATATATATATATATATATATATATATATATATATATATATATAAATTGAAAGATTTTAATCGAAAATTATGCATAAACTACTGTATGTACAAAAATCCCATCACTAGCATATCTGTTACAAATGAGTAACTATAGACCAAGACTAAGGATAAAAATAGAAGGTAACATATCACTACAATGATAAAGAGGGATGAGAATAATATTAGGATACAAAATTCACAATTAAAAGTATATAAATATAAATAAAAATAAAAAGAAAACACAGCAAAAATGAGAAAAGGCAATAATAATTAGCTCAAGATAAAAGATTAAGACATAGAGAACAATCAATTGAAACTACACAAAAAAGGCGGTTAGTTCGAAATTGCATTCTCATCAGGACAGCCATACAATTCGAATTAAAACCGATAGAATAGCCAGTTTCTGACAATGGCGATAGTATTTAACTATAGACACCATTGGAACTGTCTACTGGCTAGTGGAAGGAGAAAAATAAATCAATTGAATTACAAATCAGAAAAAAAATCTGATGTGGACAACACATGACTTTTCTTATTTAATGCAATGAATTTACTACTTTTACAATTAAAAAAATCTGATGTGGACAACACATGACTTTCCTTATATAATGTAATGAATTTACTACTTTTACAGTAAAAAATAGGATTTTCTTGTAGTAGATACTAATATTCTTTCCAAGATATTGAATTTTCGACAATTAGTCGTCATTTTCATTGATTTAGCGTCATTTTTATCCATTCGGCGAGATTTTCGTTAATTTGGCAACATTTCAAAAAAGTCGCCAAGTTGGCGACATTCCGCCAAATTCGTCGCCAAAATCTCGCCAAGCGTTATGCACTAAGAAATAAGTTTTTCTTAAAGCAGATAAATGACTATTTGCGTTCAAATACAAAAGTATTATTCAAAGTATCTTTTTTCAAGAATGGAACGAGCTAGATCCACGAGAAGGATTACACTCAATTTATCGCATGGTATTACATATGAAAAGTAAACATGTTTCTCAATAGGAAATATTTTTCTTATTATTTTATATGACTTTTCGATAATTTTTTTAAAAAATGTACAATATCTCGAGAACGGTTCAAGTTAGCGTTCTAAAATTTATGTCAATCGTTTTCTAATGAAAAATTACATAAGAAATGTCTATTTGCGTAACTTTATTAGTGGTTTTAAATTTTTGACGATTTTTTCAAAATTTCATTCGAAAATTTAGGGGTGTTCTGAACATTCGATTGCGTATAAAAACAATAGGCTTCCAGTGTTTACGGATTGTGATTTTTGTACCAAATTTGGTTCGAATCGGTCCATTCGTTCGTCAGTTATCGTCCACAGACTCACTGACACACACACACACATACACACATACTTTCACACACACACACACAGACATCACTTCAAAAATGTTTGATTCGTGATCAGGGATGCTTGAAACGTGCTCTCCCGTCGAAAACTCGAATTCGAATTTTCGACCCCGTCACAATACTTTCCTTATACATTATGTATATAAGGAAAGTAATAATACCTCCTCGAGCAGAAATATGAACTCATAAACATTGTTACCACGTGTAAGTTGAATAAGCTACTGAGCATTTCACCTCAGTTCGTCAATGCAAGTGGGCACCGGAATGAATACATGTGAACGATACATAATATGTATGGAGACTTTCAAAAATAGTAATCAGTATAGGACTCAGGACAAGTGGAAAATAGTCTTTCGAAAATAGTACACAGTATTAGACTCAGGCCAAGTGGTAAGTAAGGTGATAAGAATGGGTGAATTCTCAAAATTGGGTTATCTAATCAAAGATAAATAATGCATGTGTAAAATTATTACGTGGTATATTTGAAATTATTAATAATATTATTTACAAATACTTCCGGATATTGGTAATTTTGACAATTGCGTTTAAGATTATTGATGTGGAGAAAGTGAAACCGAGGATCAGAAAGTCGATGTATTCGAAATAGCTGGTTTAAAATGATGTTTCTAAACAATTGAATAGAATTACAAGATTGATATGATAGCCAGCTTTATGATAGTGAAGTTGTAAGAATCTTTTTTATCATATAGATTGGTAATTACATGATTATTGAGGGTATCTAAATTTAGGTCTAAAAAGTTTACAGTTTGACTAACGTTAGGGTCATTACGAATTAATTCTAGGTTAGATGGGTAAAAATCAATATTAGTTGGATAGGAATCATCAATGATAATACAAATTAAGTCGTCAACATATCTATATAAAATATATGAATTAGAGTTAAAATGACATTCATAATAATAAAAATATAAGTTAGCGAGTATACTACTACTACAGCCACCTTGTGGTACTCCAGATGTTTGTAAATAAATGTTATCACCTTGGATAATATAATTGTTGTATAACACAAAGTGCAAGAGCATAGGAAAGTTTTTGACATTAAATGCAACATTATTGGAAGATAGATAGTCATGATAAAGACAGATAATAACTTTATATAAGTCTTTAATGACAATATTATTAAATAGGTCTTTAAAATCAAAGGTATGGAAACCAAGAATTTGTGGAAGCTTGCTAAGGTGATTTACTGAATCAAAACTATTGTTCAAAATGAATTATCCTGAATTCCTAAATTTAAGAGATTCATTAATTCTATTTAAACAGTTAAGCAAATATTTACTAGCTGTAGTGGTAAAGATATTATGTCCACAAGTGACTGTTCTAAAACTGAGAGGTGATTTATGGAATTTAGGAACCAAAGTAACATAAGGAAATTTAAAAAACTTACAATTAATATTTAATTGTGTATATAATTTTAGCATTTTAGTTTTGATTCTGATAGACTGATTATTAATGGGTTTAAAAATTTGATTATTTTTTAAGTTATTCTGTAACAGAGAAACATAATATTTTTTACAAATGATGGCATAATTATTATAAGCTTTATCTACATAAGTTATGACAAAATGTTGTTGTAGTTCTTTAATAGCAGATAGGAGTTGTTTATAAGGATAGCTAGGCTTCGTTAATTTAATGTTTATAAAATAACATTTTTAAGTAGATGTAAGGCAGTATACTTCCATAGATGGAATGCTTCAATAGGAATGGAATGTGAACAAGCAAGTTGATATATGAATTTATCAAAATCAAATGATATAGACTGAAGAAGTTGTTTAGGGTGATGGCAGAATGGAATGCGAAATTTAGACCCTTTATTCATAATATCCCTCTATATATATATATATATATATATATATATATATATATATATATATATATATATAAGAAACAGACATACAGGAAACAATGGCGTGGGTTAACGAGAATTTGAAAATCCACATATTTAAAGACAAAAATTGGATATATATCTATATTCGACTGTTTCTATTATCGATTTCATACCATTGATATTTGTTGTTTATCTTTAACTTGATGATCTTTAATTTGTATTTTTTTTCCCATTTGATTGAAGATTGGCTGTTTTATACTTATATTTTGTAGGTTTGTTGTAAAGTTAAGTTTTTTGAGTTACAGCGTCTCACTTTTCTATCATTGGACTTTCAAACTTTATATATATATATGTATATATATATATGTATATATATATATATATTAAAATATAAAACAACAACTATAAAACATACGTGATATGAGGTATTTAATAAGAAAATACACTTTGTACACAGAATAAAAAAATTTTCTTGAGCAATATATATAAGCACAAATAACAGAATAATGCAGCATGCAGCTGTTTCAGGATACGCTGGGTCCCCTTCGTCAGTGCAAGAGAATTTGCACTGACGAAGAGGGTCTAGCGTGTCCTTGAAAGAGCTGCATACTGCAATATTGGTTATTTGTGCTTATATACATTGCTCAAGTTTTCCTTATTCCTGATATACGGTATCTCAAGCACAAAAACATGACAAATGAGATGGATAGCACAAGGCTTAAGGTGGGGGTTAATTCGGAATCAAACTCGTTATCAAGACAGGCATCCAAGCCAAATGAACCCGAAACAAATGCCATGATGTTCGACCACTAACGCCGAAGTATGTATGAATACGTTACGTTTACATGTGAGCTTTCTGACACTACCATTTAGATAGCGCTGCTACCTTTTTGAGAAAATAAAATGCATTGCAAAATCTCTGTTATTTTTACAATATTTTATCCATTTACAGCAGAGTTTTGAATTAGATTTCTCTAGAATACGGGCAAATTTATTTTCGGCCGATAATTATTAAGGTAATTAATATTGTCATGAAATAAGTAATTGAACATTAAATACTATTAATTAAAATATAGATGGTTCAGAATTAAGTTATAATCTGTTAAGTGCATTAGTAATTTTTCTTTGACATAAAAAGAAACGTTTAATAGTGACCATAGCATATAAAGATTCCATACACAAGTTTGCAAGATAAGCTTTACTATAAAAAAATAATTTAGATACATGTCAAAATGCATCTTTTAAAGTTGCAGAATGTTTAAATAATGGTATATATTTAAAACAATTTTTAAAGGATTTATGACTTGGTCTTAACCCAAATTTAGCTAAAGTCTTGAGTAAATCCTCTCCATCCCCAATGATGATCGGACGTAATATTCGAGGAAGGGGGGGGGGGGGGGGGGGGGGGTACGTCTGAATATTACCGAATGCAAATTGAAATTTTCCGACTCATTTTGCTAATAATCACTTTAAATAATCACTTATTTTGCTAATATTCACTAAATAATAACTTACTTTGTTAATAATCACTTTAAATAATCACTTATTTTGCTAATAATCACATTAAATAATCACTTATTTTGTTAATAATCACTTTAAATAATCCCTTTATTTGCTGATAATCACTTTGCTAATAATCACTTACATTTATCACGTTATAATTCAAGGTTGAATATAATAGTGTTCGCACGTTCCTGAAGTACTGTTCCTGTTTCAATCTGTCATGATTGCAGTTTGATATTTGCATAGTTTTAGAGTAATTGTCGGCTTTTTGTCTTTGCTAAGTGAATTGAAATGAAGAAAAAACATTGTGCTATTTTTTTCGTACGTAAAATTGTTCAGCCGATCAAACAAAAAATGAAATATTGTTTTTAATGTGACGATTTGACGTTTCAGAAATTAGTGTGTGTGTGTGGGGGGGGGGGGGGTGGTGACGCACCCCTATACCCCCATAGGATCGTATCTGTCCCCCCCCCTCCCCCATCTCTGCCAGGAAATCTTAACCACAGTGGTATAGATCCATCGCTGGGTCTTTCCTATGAATTTTTTTTTTTTTTTTTCCAAAACAATGTTTCTAAACACTTGCACTATTTTGAGTGAACGACTAGATGGGATTTCTGAAACATAAACTAATGTTTATTTCAGCTGACTTTTCAGCATATTTTAGTGTGGGTCAAATGGAATTTAGGGTTGGTCTGCCGGCTGTTCCAACCTGCTTCAAAAGCCTGGAGTTGAGAATTTGAAAGAAAAAATGTTGATCGATTCAACAAAGAATATAATCCCACAAAGAGCTAACTTGCCAATTCCAGTCACTACTGCATAGGCCATTTTGTAGGGTTGTAGGCGGGGCGGTAGCTGTCAAAATCACCTGAATCGGCAATCTCGCAAATGACCACCTGTCGACGTATGAGGGAGGGGGAAGGAAGTGCCCATCAAAATCCTTGACTGACCCCTCTCTTAAGTATATTAAACTCAGACGATACTGAAATTGGCGTGAACACGAACCGCAGTCGACCCTTGTCAAAAATCCCCCCCCCCCCTCTCTTATTCTTTTCATTTTTTAACTCACCTTTTGAATTGGTGGCTAGAATACCTAACGAAATCTTTATTCAACGTTAAGAGTTTTTTTTTGTTTGTTTGTTTCCACCTTTGGTGGGCCCATCTGATAAGACCACCGATTTGCATTTGAGTGTTAGTGGTCAGATATCGAGAGTGATCTGCTAAAAAGTTCTCTTGAGAATTGGACGGATGTCTTCTGTGTTACTGTCAGCCGCGGGCAATAAAGCGTGTTCGCGGTTCTCAGTGGATGTAAGGAAAGAACTTTTAATGATCATTACAGATGGTAAATTTGATAACACGTCATAGCGATAAAAGCATGGCGAGAGTTAGCCAGAGGCGATTCTTGCTCCTCTAAAAAAACGAATTTTTGGAGTTTACCACTTTACAACGATTCTTTAGAAGATGAATAAAGTATCAAATTGGCTAAGACCGAGATAGTAAAAAAGTGGCATTTTCTTTGAACAGATGGGTCTTGTTATACCGACAGGTTTCAATACCGATCGTAGACATAGAAAAGAAATCTAATATGGGCAGCACATGACTTTTCCTGCACACTCATATTCACTTTATTTCTTTAATAATTTATTAAATTGAGTTTAATTGCGCAAAATAACGCTTAATTTGCACTTTTAATTTTATTTATTTTTTAACACTTTACAACATAGTTGAAAAGTGTTTATGATTTTGTTCATTCTGTCTGTCTGTCCGTTAGCACAATAACTGCCATAAAAATGACTTTATCAAAATGAAATTTTAGTATGTTTTTCAGACGGTCTGTGGAACCTATGGGAATATAAATGAATAACATCACCCAATTAGTTTTTAATTGAACCCGGGTTGAAAAAATGAAATACCTCGAACTCTGTGGGACCTAATTTTTCAAACATTTTTAAGCGAATTTAAAATTCACAAATTGCTTTGAAAGTTTTAGGAAATATTCAAATTATACCATAAAATATATAAAAAAAATTTCAGCAAAATATATTCAGTAGCTTTCTAAATAAAAAATATTTAATATAGGGAAAAAAACAAATTCAATTAAATTCTGACTCTTGCTATATCCTCCAGAAAGAAAAAAGAGATATATAATAGATATCTTTCCAAGAGTTTAATTATTTTATAAACAAGAGAGGTTTCACATTTTAAAATAAATATGGCAGATAACAATTTTTGAATTTTTTTTTTTTAATTTTATATAACTCTTCATGATATACTTATTTGATGGCATTTTTAATGCACTTTCCTACGTTCTAGAGAGTTGAAATTTGGTACACATCTTAAATTTGTAGAACATTTTATTTTAGTACTGTGATGAATGAAAGGATTGGAAAAATGTTTATGAATAAAATGCTGGTTTTATAGACAGAGCCCAGGCGATTTATATTTCGATGACGTCATTTGAATAAAGTTCATTTTTCTCGATGAAGTTTTAAGTTTTCAAATATAATAAATTAATGTAGTATTGTGATAATCTTGAAAATATTACCGAGGAATGTATCGCATTTTAGAGATGTTTAAATAAAATTGCATTGAAGTAGGAAAGTGTTTCATAATCAATGCTTTATGCATTATTGATCTTTCTTGTTAAAATATTTCCGGGGAATGTATCGCGTTTTAGAGATGTTTAAATTGGATTGAAGTTGGAAAGTGTTTCATAATCAAAGCTTTATGCATGATTAATCTTTCTTGTTTATTTTTTAACACTTTACAACAAAGTTGAAAAGTGTTTATGACTTTGTTCATTCTGTCTGTCTGTCTGTCCGTTAGCACGATAACTGCCGTAAAAATGACTTAATCAAAATGAAATTTTAGTATGTTGTTCAGACGGTCTGTAGGACCTATGGGAATATAAATAAATAATATCACCCAATTAGTTTTGGATTGAACCCGAGTTGAAAAAATGAAATACATTGAGCCCTATGGGACTTAATTTTTCAAACATTTTTTAAGCGGATTTAAAATGCACAAATTGCTTCGAAAATTTTAGATAATATTCAAATTGTTCCATAAAATATATAAAAAAAAATTCAGCGAAATATATTCAGTAGTTTTTTAAATAAAAATTAAAATAATAATTACACCTCTTATATGATACAATCACGTGACCATGATATGAAACGATCACAAGATCCACTTCAAAATGATATATGGCATCCATCTTGTTTCAAAATCGTGATTCTTTAAAGTTCTTTTTAATTCATATTGAGTGTTGTATCCGTCCTAAAACTACTTTATTTTTGCTTAAATTCTGTGCATCTACATACGAAAACAACGCAATGACAATATATTTGAGTTTAAATGCTCTTGTAAATTTGATTATTTCTACAACTAAGCCTATTTTTCACCTATGTAAAATGCAAACAGCAAAATATGTAGAATGAGTTGTATTAGAATTCCTGTATTTTTTTAACACAAAATAATTTAGTCCATGGAGTCTGCATGGCTGATATGAATGAAATATTAATTGATTTTATAAAGAGAAGAACGATTTTTTTCGATGAAGTTTTAAGCATAGAGTTTAATTATTTGTAGCTCCATGGTCTTAAATAAAATGTTTAAATAAAATAAATTATTATAGTATTGTGATGAATGAAATGAATGGGAGAAAGTTATGAATGAAATCCTGTTTTTATAGAGAGATCCAGGCGTGTTATTTTTTCTATGACGTCATTTGAATTAATTTCAGTTGTTTTCGATGAAGTTTTCAAATATAACAAATTATCGTAGTATTATGATAGTTTTTAAAATATTACCGTGGAATGTATTGCATTTTAGAGATATTTAAACCAGGCAATTTATATTTCAATGCCGTCATTTGTATGAAGTTCATTTTTTTCAATGAAGGTTTAAGTTTTCAAATATAATAAATCAATGCAGTATTGTGATAAGTTTTAAAATATTACCGAGGAATGTATTGCATTTTCGACTTTTTTTAAATAAAATTGCATTGAAGTTGGAAAGTGTTTCATAATCAATGCTTTAAGCATGATTGATCTTTCTTGTTTTTAATTTGTTACTGGACAATTTTTCAAAGGCGGCGTAACGAAAATGCGAAAAAACTAAAGAATCTCAAGAACGGTTAGTACCAGCATAATGGAGTTTGTGTTATTCTTTTCCTCGTCAAAAATTACGTATAAAACCAAAATTTAATCAATACATTTGAGCATAGAATAGGGGAAAGTAGGGGGTAAATAGGAGAATAGGGTAAGTAGGGTAAATAGGGGAAGTAGGGGATTCTGGCCCGCAGAGGTACCGGGGTACCAATAAAGTGCCATAATTTAACATGAGGTATATTGCGGTGCTATTTCTCCCATGTTATAGCATAGGAGCATCGGATGGTGAGAGGTGTTGCTTCTACACCTCACATGATTTTCTCTGAAGGGGTGATTTTATAAGTTAGATAAGAACAAGAAGATATGTTTTTAATTAATGAGTAGATAAGAAGTATTGCTCAGGATATTTTAGGAATAATAATGAAATGTATTATACCATTATTTACGTTTTCCTTTTCATTTTTCAATACCAATATACATATCAAAAACTAACAAATTTGAATTTAAATCTAACAAAAAACTAACAAAAGTGATTTTCAGTGTTTCAAAAACCGCAAGTGTACTAATTTCAAGCGAAATTTAAGAAATACAAGTTTTCAACTATCAAAAAACTAACAAATGGGACTTTCAACGTTTCAGAAATTAACAAATGTGAATTTCAACTTTTCAATAACTAACAAATGTGAATTTCAACTTTTCAAAAACTAACAAATGTGAATTTCAACTTTTCAAAAACTAACAAATGTGAATTTCCACTTCTCAAAAACTAACAAATGTGAATTTCAACTTTTCAAAAACAAACAAATGTGATTTTTAACTTTTCCAAAACCAACAAATGTGAATTTCAACTTTTCAAAATCTAACAAATGTGATTTTCAATGTTTAAAAAACAACATGTATGCTAATTTTCCTATGGAAAATAACATGTGTTTTCGTAAGTGTGCTATTTTTAGCCAAAATTTGACAAATACGTGTTTTCAACTATCAAAATTTAACAAATGTAAGTTTTCAATGCTTCAAAAACCAAAAAAAAAAAAAAATGTGAATTTCAACTTTTCAAAAACTAACAAAAGTGGCTTTCGATGTTTCCAAAACAACATGTGTTCTAATTTTCCTATGGAAAATAACTACATGTTTTAATGTGATTTTATTCTCCAATTTCATTAAACTTGGCATTTTTTATGATGTGCAATAGCTTGATTATTTTATTTAATAAAGACTTTTAAGAATTTAATGTAACTTATTGAGGTTTTAGTATTTAAATATATTCTTTAACTTGGTGAATTTATCGTTTTGGGGTGATTCCTAACGAGATAGTATAAGGGATTCATGACTACTTATATATATCTTGAGAAATGTATTACATTGCTACAGAAACATTTTCACCTTGTTTGTACTAAAGTATAGAATTTTTATCTTGTATAGATGTGTCTCGTCTGTTTGAAAACGTTTACATTGAAAAGAAATCTATATCGACATCTAAGGATTCACCTAGTTCAGAAATCTTATGCATTTTAGATGTGTGGAAAAGGGTTTAAGCGACTATCTAATTTGAAACGGCATGGACAAGTGTATAAGGACTCTGAAAATTAATCTTAATCTTCTAAATGTATGTAACTATTAATCATAATTATTGAGTTAAATGCTTTTTGTGAGGTTTTTGAATCAGAAAATGATTAAGTTATATATGTTACCAGCAGCGATTACCCGGCGTAGCTCGGGATTTA
The DNA here is from genome assembly GCA_951213105.1 of Amaurobius ferox. NCBI lineage: Eukaryota > Metazoa > Arthropoda > Arachnida > Araneae > Amaurobiidae > Amaurobius > Amaurobius ferox. Next base: position 74,519,705 of record OX578143.1, on the reverse strand, counting down.
CCATGTAAAACTATAAAAAAAATTACACCGGAACATATAGGGCCGATTGTGATATATTACCGCTGAATGTATCGCATTTTAGAGATGTTTAAATAAAATTAAAGTTGAAAAGTGTTTCATAACCAATGCTTTATGCATGATTGATCTTTCTTGTGATTTCTTTATACTTTTAGTTGTTGAGTAAGCTTGTGAGAAATAAACCATGGTGATAGTTTCCATTTAAATTCATATCTCAAACCTACGATTTTCAAAATTGTCTAATACGTTCAATAAACTCCCACAAAATTCAGAGATTTAATTGACTTTCACATTTTAAACCAACAATGTCCAACCTTTTTCGTTGTGAATCATGTAGTTAGAAATTAGAACTCCTAGGAAAAAGTGTCGTTTTTCACCAATATCTCGAGAACCACTGGTCGTAGAAACTCGAAACACGGCCTATGTTTTTATGGGGCGATTTCAAGACTACAAAGACAAATTTTATGAAATTCGATTCGGCCGTTCTCCAGTTATGCTGGATCATACATACACACTTTTCTTCCTTATATATATATAGATAGTAACAGAATGGGGTAATCTAAGCTGAAATATATCCGTTATACAAGAAAAAGAAGGGTATGGATGAGAGTATAGTAGTAAATATTAAATATAGTGCTGATTTTCACTATGTCGGAAGCCTTCTATAGTGCTTATGCGTGATATGGATATGTATTCTAAAGGGATTTGGGGGTGTGAAACGTATTCATAGTATCTATGAAGAGTTATTACTTAGTGTTTATTAACAATTTTGGTATGATTCCTATCTGAATGGTATAAGGAATCTATGATTACTTTAAATAAGTGATGAAAATGTATTACATTGCTAAGGGAAATAGTGTATTTGTACTAAAGTCTTGTATTTTACCTTTCACAGGTATGTCTTATAAAGTTTTTGTTCAGAAACAGAGCCTGACTAGACATCAAAAGATTCATCTAGGTGAAGAGTCATTTCCATGTAATAAGTGTCGAAAACCCAGACCACTCGACTGACCAGAGGGCTTACAGTAGCAGTTTGAGTGGCCGGGAACCATGTAATGAGTGTCGAAAACCCAGGCCAACTGACTCGTCCTAGGACAGATTTAAGACCAATGGAGAAGACAACCGTGGGGGTTTATGCCTATTAATTCTCTATGACCAGGGTTTCAATCTCCCATCCAGCAGAGCCGCAGCCGAGGGGCACGTTCTCGATGTGATCATTTACAGGGTAGGGTCCGAAGAACACCCTCCAAGCCCGACCCCAGTCGGATATAGGCTCAGGTCATGAATAGACACAGTCCGTGAGATCACAGCCACCAGAAAGAGTCCAATGCCTAACTGCTTCACCGGTACGATAGCCGGTTCCCCGGATTTTTATGCCCCCCCCCCCCCCCCAGATACGGATGACCAGAGCTACAAAGCTAAGATCCGTACACCACATCTAAAGTAGCGCCGCCCCGTGGGAGGGGGGAGGTTTTAGGACATGAGTAGCAATTTGGAAGGCCGGTAAAACATGTAATGAGTGTGGCAGAGCTTGTGGCAGAGCTTTTATTAGAAAGAATAACTTATTACGCCATGCTAGAGTACATGTCAATAGTACAGATAGGAGATCCAGCAGAGGAATCTTTAAATGTCATGAATGCATAGAATGTCTTAAAAATATTGATCGTGTTTCTACTTTAAAACATCATTTGCTTGTAAAACATAAAGTTGAATCTGAGATATCCACATCTAAAAGAATAAAGGTTGAGCTTCCTAGATCAGAGAATTTCCATGTCAGTATAAAGGATGCGTTAGGCGTGGTATCAAGTATCACAATTTCACTTAAAGATGGTGTTAACCTTGATATGTTGATATTTTTAATGAGGTTCGCCCTCTATTATTAAATGTCTTGGAGAATAAAATGGTCGACTTTGGTCAAATTAAGTGGTATGCGGTGTTACGGATGAAACAAGCGCAGCCGGATAAAAATGAGGAAATACAATTTATTATTATTCATTTTAGAAATTGGACTGCTACTTGTTTGCTTGAAGAGAATCTTCCACATCAGGTAGATGATGCTTTTCTTAAGATAAATGAATCATTTGAAGAGCTTTTGAAATGAGGATCTTGTTGGACTTTTAATCGAATTCTAAAAATGGATGCTGATGTAGGTGAATATAGTCCTTGTGGGTGAAATTAGACAGCTAGGAATGTTCTAAATTATAAAAATGCTGTATTTTTATTTATATGTACTCTCTAATAAATATTGATGTCACCTATAATGCCTTTTTCTTTGCCTTTATGCAAATTCGCGCTAATATATACTGAATATGGAGAATGTACTTATGTATATTAAACCTATATGTATTAAAAGTTGTGGGAATTGAAAAAATGTATATAGTAGTAGCAATGAAATAACTTAAACAACGTAATATAATTTACTGAATTTTTACATATTTGTTAATAGAATTATGTAAAACTTAGAAAAATAATGAATCAAGTGAAATCTAATGCTTGCAAAATTGTAGTATGAAGTATATAACATATGAGTGACGTATAAAATGTATTTTTTGATTTAAAGTTTATAATAGTAGTAAAGATTCTGAAAAAATATAGAATGTTATAAGGGAAGGTGAGAAATGTGGTTTTTATGAACACTAGCTTTAATATTATATAGGAATTTTTAAACTTATACATGCACTGCGAAAATTAGTTGTCATTGATTAGAATTATACGTTGCACAGACAAAATTACTTTGTCGTGTATGAAAATTGTGTAATTTTCTGTTTCCGGTTGAATTACGTAAAGGATTTTTAAGAAGGTAAATTATGAATATTCTATGAATAATAGGCTAAAACGGGATTTTTAAAGATTTCGTGTAAATGTAAAGTCTTAAGGAAATAAGGGTATGAATATGTTGAAAGGATATTAAAAAGTGGAAGGTAAGAAGGCGTGGTAAAAGAAATATCAGATTTGTAAGTACTAGATAATTTTACTGATGATGGGTCGGGGATATGAAACGTAACAGTTCTGTAATCTAACACTAGAGGGCGTTGCCTAAATCATTGAAATGGGTGTTTGTACACTTAAAAACTAATCGTAAAACTTTATTCCTTGAATGTGCGTTTTAACTTGCTTTTACACTATGGAGTCTTATCTGGTTACCTTACACATTTCTGGTAGGTCGAACGGTCTGGGTCTCAACAACATCAACAACAACTATGGAGTCTTGTCTGCACATGTGAAAAACCCAGACCACACGACAGACCCGAAAGCTTACTGTAGCTATATGTGTGGCCAGTTATCTGTACATGTGTAAAACCTTCGAAACTCTCTTCTTGGATATGAGGATACTTACTTTGAAGGGATATGAAAATCTTCCTCATGTGAAATATATGATTTACACGTTTCTACCCCATGGGTCAGAAAAAGGGTGGAAGTTTAGTAGGTATTTTTATAGAAGATCGTAAAGGACTGATATGGTTTCGCATGAACTAAATATTCAAAACGTTATCAATTTAGAAGTGATTGTATCCCTAAAACATTGTGAATTCTAGAACATGAGTATGAACCTTTCAAAGTATGCTTTTATTAATTTTTTGGAATATAAAAATCGTATTCAAAATTATTGAGTGATAAAAAAATCACATTTGTTAATTTTTGAAAGATGAAAACTTACATTTGCTATTTTTTGATAGTTGAAAACTTGCTTTTGTTAAATTTTGATCGAAAATAGCAAGCTTGTGAAAACACATGTTATTTTCCATAGGAATATTAGAATACATGTTGTTTTGGAAACATCAAAAGTCACTTATGTTAGTTTTTGAAAAGTTGAAATTCACATTTTTTTGGTTTTTGAAGTGTTGAAAACTTACATTTGTTAAATTTTGATAGTTGAAAACACGTAATTGTTTAATTTTGGCTAAAAATAGCACACTTGTGAAAACACATGTTATTTTCCATAGGAAAATTACCATACATGTTGTTTTTTAAACATTGAAAATCTCATTTGTTAGTTTTTGAAAAATTGAAATTCACATTTGGTGTTTGAAAAGATGAAAATCACATTTGTTAGTTTTTAAAAAGTTGAAATTCACATTTGTTAATTTCTGAAACGTTGAAAGTCACATTTGTTAATTTCTGGAACGTTGGAAGTCACATTTGTTAGTTTTTTCATAGTTGAAATCTTGTATTTGTTAAATTTTGCTTAAAAATAGTACACTTGCGGTATATTTGAAACACTGAAAATCACTTTTGTTATTTTTATGCTAGATTTAAATTCACATTTGCCAATTTTTGAAAAGTATATTGGTATTGAAACACGAAAAACGAATGAAAAGAAAAAAGTATATAATGGTATTATACATTTCATTATTATCCCTAAAATATCCTAAGCAATACTTCTTATCTACTCATTAATTAAAAACATCTCTTCTTGCTCTTATCTAACTTATAAAATCACCTCTTCAAGTAAAATCATGTGAGGTGCAGAAGCTACACCTCTCACTATCGGATGCTCCTATGTTATAACATGGGAAAAATAGCACCGCAATATACCTCATGTTAAAGTATGGCGCCACATTCGTACCCCGGTACCTCTGTGGGCCAGGATCCCCTACTTTCCTCTACTTACGTAGTCTTTTATTTAAAATTTGGTAATTTTTGCGGGCCATTTCGTAAAAAAAGGCAGTTCTTCTTTTCCGAATCTTACCAAAATTTAATAAGCACCTATGTGCAAACTAGATTTAAGAGAGAGATGAGATTAGATTAGAGAATCTAACAAGGGACTTGTCTTCCAAATTTCGTGAAATTTGGCCACTTAGTTTTTAGGCTGGAGTGGATACATGAAATTTTTGCGAACCATTTCGTTAAAAAACCGTGATCCCGAATCATAGCAAAATCTAATTAGCACCAGAGTCAAACACAAGTGATTTACAAAATTTTATGAAATTCGGTCAATTAGTTTTTGAGTTAGAGTGGATACGTACCTTGTACAGACACACACACACAAACGTTGCGCTAAAAGTAGTTTTTTCGTATTCTAGAGGTCCAAAAACGTGTAGACTCGTCGAAAACACGATTGGCATGGCAGTACATCGTGGCGGCATAGATCTTACAGCTATGCCGCCACGATGTACTGCCACGTCAATCTCCTAGATGTTCTGAATCTTTTGATGTGAATAACATCTATACTTAGGGTTTCTGTGGCGTAAAACGGAGCGTTACATAATATAGAGACTTTGGGCGCATATAATACACTCCGAAACTAATAGTCAAAAATCTGATGTGGGCAGCACATGACTTTCCCTGCAGACTTATATTAACGTTCTCTTTATTTTAATTAAATTTATTTCACTTTTAATTCAATTTTCGTTCTCATTCGGTAACCGGACTTATTTTCAAAGGTGGCGTAGAGACAATAAGGAAAACTAAAATATCTCGAGAACGGCTAGTCCTACTGTAATGGGGTTGGTCTTATTATTTTTGTCATTAAAAATTACGTATTAAACGAGCATTTAATGGATGTATTTGAGTACACCTAGTTCTTTAGTTTAGATTTTGACGATTTTTGCGGGCCATTTTGCAAAAAAAGGCAGGTTATTTTTTTCGAATCGTACCAAAATCTAATCAGCACCAGGGTGACCCACAAGTGACATATCTACCGAATTTTGTGAAATTCGGTCCAACAGTTTTTCAGTTAGAGTGGCTACAAGCTCTTGCGGGCTATTTCGCAAAAAAAGGCGGGTTCTTTTATACCAAATCATACCCAAAACTAATCAACACCAGACTCGCTCACAAGTGACTTACCTACCAAATTTTGTGAAATTCGGTCCATTAGTTTTTTAGTTAGAGTGGATACAAAATCTGCACAGACAGACAGACACACACACAGACGTCACGCTAAAAATGGTTTTTTCGTATCTCGAGGTCTTGAAACGTGTAGATCCGTCGAAAACTCGAGTTGCGATTTTCGACATGATTCCAATACTTTCCCTATACATTACCATGTATTGCAGGGAAAGTAAAAATGTAATTTTTTTACTTTCTAATAATTAAAAACCTAATGGACCGAATTTTACAAAATTTGGTAGGTAAGTCACTTGTGGGCGAGTCTGGTGCTGATTAGTTTTGGGTACGATTCGGGATAAAAAAAACCCGTCTTTTTTTGCGAAATGGCCCGCAAAAGTTTGTATCCACTCTAACTGAAAAACTAATGGACCGAATTTCACAAAATTCAGTAGATGAGTCACTTGTAGGTCACCCTGGTGCTGATTAGATTTTGGTACGATTCGAAAAAAAATAACCTGCCTTTTTTTGCAAAATGGCCCGGAAAAATCGTCAAAATCTGAACTAAAGAACTACGTATGCTGAAATATATCCATTAAATGCTTGTTTTATACGTAATTTTTAACGAAAAAAAGAATAAGATCAACCCCATTACACTAGGACTAACCGTTCTCGAGATATTTTAATTTTTTCGTTTTTTCGCTACGCCATCTTTGAAAATGAGTCCAGTTACCAAATGAGAACGAAAATTGAATTAATAGTGAATTAAATTTAATTAAAATAAAGAGAATGTGTATATAAGTCTGCAGGGAAAGTCATGTGCTGCCCACATCAGATTTTTCTTTATAGTGTGAGTGGCGATTTGACAACGGTTTAGGATTTGAAGAAAATTGAGTAGCGTTATCTGTAAATGTATTGTTAAAGTAGCAGGCGTTAATTTTCGACCCGGGCAACGGCGGATATTAATTCATTCCAGTGGCCAATAAAAATGCTTTATATGTAAACAATTTATTTATTAATATAAATATGTTGCAAATGAACAAAATTATTATCTAGATGTGTTTCTACGGGCTTACTGGATGTCGAAGATTGTAGATTTCTTCTTGAGAAAAGTTTCAGGAGTTCTTTGCTTGCAAGAAATCCTTTCCTTCTTCCCGACAAAAGGCAGTAACATTTTGCAAATTCCCAGTAACTGTAATGTTTTCGCTTGCATTCTGAATCTTGAGATTTAAGAATCACGATACCTTTTTTTACAGAGATTCTGAAATGCTTCTTCGAATCCCTTGCTTACAAAGAGGAGCTTCACAGCTTCTTCTTCTATTTGTTTCTTCGTGATTTTCCATTTCAAACAGATATTCCTTTGTAAGCCTCGTTATTGCATGCTTGAGGCAGATCATATATGTCATTCGTAGAGATTCCAATCACTTTTCGGTTTGTTAGCGGCATTGACGCTTGTTCCAGTCATGCTTTCTACAGTCTTTGAAGAATTCGATAGTAAATGAAATATGAAAAGTGCGGGGCTACTTTTGAAATGCTACTCCAAAGTCGTAAGATATAAGTATAGAAATAAATATGCATAATTAAACTAAAAAAAACTCTTCCTTTGTAAGTAATTTATAAAACTGCGATGAGTGCAGGAACTCTCACTATGCTAGGATAAGCCGTTCTTAAGATATGTGTTCTTTTAAAAGTTCGGCAAATTGGCATTTTCCTAAATGCGTTCAAACGCCAAACGAAAAAATGACTAATTGATTAATATTTATTATTAATTAATTATTAATTAGTATTTAACTTAATATTAATATTTATTAGTTAATCTATTTTATGGTAAAATCATTAGATTTTATTGCAAAAATTATATTTTATAATATTAATTACTAGAATTTGTAATAGAGTTTCAGATTTTATAATATTTTTTTGATAATAAATAATATCATTTTATAATAAATAAAATATTCGATTCGGTTATACCCAAGTAGAAATTTTACAATGAGTGTTTTGTTGTCATAAAAAATAATTGATTGAAAATTGAAATAAAACAATCTGTTGTGTATGGTATATAAATTTCATTGCTTGCAAGAAATCCGTCGCTGCTTCCCTTGCAAAAGACAGTAGCATTTTACAAGTTCCCTATAACTTTACTGTTTTCGCTTCAATTCTGAATCTTGAGATTTAAGAATCACGATCTCCTTTTCCCGAGATTTTGGAATACATTTTTGAATCCCTTGCGCGCGAAGAATCTGAAAGGGAGCTTCGATGCTTCTTCGGCTTCCTCTTCTATTTATTTCATCGCGATTTTCCATTTCAAACAGATATTCCTTTGTAAGCCTAGTTATTGCATGCTTGAGGCAGATCAGAAACGTCATTCCTAGAAATTTCACCGCCTTTCGATTTGTTAGCAGTATTGACGATTGTTCTTGTTGAGCTTTCTACAATCTTTGAAGAATTTGATAGAAAGTGAAATATAAAAAAAAATCTGATGTGAGCAGCATACGACTTTCCCTACAAATTCAAATTAATTTTCTTACTTTTTATTTAACGAAGCATTAAATTGAGTTTATTAAAGAAAATAACATGGATACTTTTCTGATATTGTACCTAATTTGCAGTTTTAATGAATTTTTTTCGTTTCATTTGGTAACTTTTAAAGTCTCCAGCTCTTCAAAATTCCAAATTCTAAAATATCTCAACAACGGTTCATCCTGGAATTATGGGGCTAGTCTTATTCACTATGATGTCAAAAATTATATAAAGAACAAGTACTTAATTAATATATTTCAAGAATTTTAGTCATTTATTTCACATTTTCATGACATTGCGGGTCATTTTGCAAAATAAAGTCGGTTGTATTTTCTGGAATCATACCAAAATCTAATGACTATCCCCCAATTTAAAAAACTTTAATATCTGAAGAATGGGGTCACCTTAAGAGTAATGGCGTTGATCTTATTCTTTCCTTGTCAAAAAATTACGTACAAAACGTACAGTTATTTGATACATTTGTCGTATTTTAATTTAGATTTTAACCCTTTTTCAGCCATTTCGCAAGAGAAAAATATCTGATGTGGGCAGCACATGACTTTCCTTATATAATGCAATGAATTTACTACTTTTACAGTAAAAAAATGATTATTTTCATAGTAGTTATTTATATTCTTTCCAAGATATTGAATTTTCGTCAATGAGTTGTCATTTTAAATGTCGTCATCATCAATGAGTCGTCATTGATTTAGCGTCATTTTTATCCATTTGGCGAGTTTTTCGTTAATTTAGCAACATTTAAAAAAGTTGCCAAGTTGGCGAAATTCCACTAATTCGTCGCCAAAATCTCGCCAAGCGTTGTGGACGAAGAAATAAGTTATGTTTACAGCAGATAAAAGAATATTGGCGTTCAAATACAAAAGTATTACTCAAAGTATCTTTTTTCATAAATGGAACGAGCTAGATCCACGAGAAAGATGTCACCAAATTTATCGCATGGTATTATATATGAAAAGTGAACATGTTTCTCAATAGGAAATACTTTTTCATTTTATATGACTTTTTTATAATTTTTTTGAAAAATGTGCAATATCTCGAGAACGGTTCATGTTTGCGTTCTAAAATTTATGTCAATCGTTTTCGAATGAAAAATTACATAAGAAATGTCTATTTGCGTAACTTTATTAGCGGTTTTGATTTTTTAACGATTTTTTCAAAATTTCACTCGAAAATTTAGGGGGTTCTGAACATTCGATTGCATATAAAAACAATAGGCTTCTAGTGTTTACGGATTGGGATTTTTGTACCAAATTTCGTTCGAATCGGTCTATTCGTTCGTCAATTATCGTCTCCACAGACTCACTGACACGCACACACACACACACATACTTTCACACACACACACACACACAGACATCACTTCAAAAACGCTTGATTCATGATTAGAGATGCTTGAAACGTGCTCTCTTGTCGAAAACTAGAATTCGAATTTTTGACCTCGTCACAATACTTTCCTTATACATTATGTATATAAGGAAAGTAAAAAAGGGCAGGTTCTCTTTTATCGAATATATAACCCAGATTGCGAACTAACCGTATCAATATGAAGAATGCTTTTATTTTATTCTTAAATTGGTAGATAATTTAAAACGTATCAGCGAAACTTTTTCAATTTTTAAAACTCTCAAGTAAATCTAAATCACAGATTGAATTATCAATGGTCAAAACTGAGACGCTATAAATTTTCGCATAGATGAAAGGAACATGTGAAAAACAAATCTATATAAATAAAATTGGAATCTGTTTGTCTGTCTCATTATCACGGGAGAACGGCTGTACCGGATTTCATTAAATTTTGATAAGTAGCCTTGATATGGTGCTATTCAAAATTTAGGCGTCCGTCTGTCTGTCTTCATGTAATTCTGACTGCTTGCTCAGCTTGAGCGTGATTCATTTATTACACGAGCTTACAAACAGAACTCAATCGTTAGTTGAGCCTCCAAACTAACAAGGTCTAATAGTTTTTTTAGCTTCTCTATAATAACTGCAATTTAAAATCCGATAACGTGACCCGCTCGTTGTTTGTGCCTCTATCTCTAAAATTTGGAACTTTACAAATAAAAGAAATAAAAACAAACTTTTTAATCTGCAGGCAGTCTCAGAATGAAAATTTTGTTTCATTCATTGAGTTTATTATCGTCTGTCAAATCATACTGTACTCACTCACTACTGTATAATATCATGCTTATTTTCAGAAACAAAAAAATTTCAATTAATTGTTTTCTACTGAGTGGCAACATTTGGTTATCACCAAAAACTTCGCTCAGAATTTTTTTTATGCATAAAATAGTTTTATTTGTAGTTTTACAATTTTTCTCTTTTTCTTTTTATAGTTTTAGATTTTATCCAATGATGATATATTACTTTCCTTATGTACATAATGTATAAGAAAAGTATTCCGATGGGGTCGAAAATTCGAATTCGAGTTTTCGACGGGAGAGCACGTTTCAAGCATCCCTGATCACGAATCAAACATTTTTGAGGTGATGTCTGTGTGTGTGGGGGGGGGGTGAAAGTATGTGTGTTGGTGTGTGGGTCAGTGAGTCTGTGGAGACGATATCTCACGAACAAATGGAGCGATTCGAATGAAATTTGGTACGAAAATCACAATCCACGAATACTGGAAACCTATTGTTTTTAAACGTAATCGAATGTCAAAACTCCCCTAAATTTTTGAATGAAATTTTGAAAAAATCAACCTTTAATAAAGTTACGCAAATAAACATTTCATATGTAATTTTTCTTTAGAAAACGATTGGCATAAACTTTAGAACGCTAGCACGAACAGTTTTGGAGATATTGCACATTTTTCAAATAAATTTATCAAAAAATTCCATAAATAAAAACAAATTAACTGTTGAGAAACATGTTCACTTTTCATATGTAATATCATGTGATAAATTGGGTGACATCATTCTCGTGGATCTAGCTCGTTCCATTCATGAGAAAATATACTTTGACTAATAATTTTGTATTTGAATGCCAATAGTCATTTACCTGCTATGAGAATAACTTATTTCTCCGTCCATAACGCTTGGCGAGATTTTGGCGACGAATTTAGTGGAATGTCATCAACTTGGCGACTTTTTTAAATGTTGCCAAAATATTGGAAATCTCGCCAAATGGATAAAACTGACATTAAATCCATAAAAATGATGACTAATTGCCGAAAATTCAATATCTTGGAAATAATATAAGTATCTACTATAAGAATAACCGAATTTTACTTTCCTTATATACATAATGTATAAGGAAAGTATTGTGACGGGGTCGAAAATTCGAATTCGAGTTTTCCACGGGAAAGCATGTTTCAAGCATCCCTGATCACGAATCAAACATTTTTGAAGTGATGTCTGTGTGTGTGTGTGTGTGTGTGTGTGTGTGTGCCAGTGAGTCTGTGGAGACGATAACTGACGAACGCATGGACCGATTCGAACGAAATTTGGTACAAAAATCACAATTCATAAACATTGGATGCCTATTGTTTTTATACGCAATCGAATGTTCAGAACACCCTAAATTTTCGTATGAAATTTTGAAAAAATCGTCAAAAAATCCAAACCGCTAATAAAGTTACGCAAATAGACATTTCTTATGTAAATTTTCATTAGAAAACGATTGACATAAATTTTAGAACGATAACATGAACCATTCTCGAGATATTGCACAATTTTCAAAAAAATTATCAAAAAGTCATATAAAATAAAAAAACAATATTTCCTATTGAGAAATATGTTCACTTTTCACATGTAATACCATGCGATAAATTTGATGATATCATTCTCGTGGATCTAGCTAGTTCCATTCATGAAAAAGATACTTTGAGTAATACTTTTGTATTTGAACGCCAATAGTTGTTTATCTGCTGTAAGAATAACTTATTTCTTCCTCCATAACGCTTGGCGAGATTTTGGCGACGAATTTAGTGGAATGTCGTCAAATTCGCGACCTTTTTAAATGTTGCTAAATTAACGAAAAACTCACCAAATGGATAAAAATGACGCTAAATCAATGACAACTCATTGATGATGACGACATGGAAAATGACGACTCATTAACGAAAATCCAATATCTTGGAAAGAATACAAATAACTACTATAAAAATAATCTATTTTTTTACTGTAAAAGTAGTAAATTCATTGCATTATATAAGGAAAGTCATGTGCTGCCCACATCAGATTTTTTTGTTTAATGAGCATCTTATAATTTATAACTTGAATTACCGAATGAGTGATATAGAGTGATATTTTTGTAATTTTAATGTGGTTTGCGTCTGCTATAATTACTTTAGTTTGCTTCAAATTTCTTAAAAAGTCTTTTCGTAAGCATTCAAATATTAGTAAGTCAACATCGAAAGAAAACAAGAAATGTGATGTGGGCAGCAAATGACTTTCCCTGCAGTCCCACATTCACATTCTCTTTGTTTCTTCGATAATTCACTAAATTGAGTTTAATTGCTCAGAATAATAGCCATAATTATTTTAAACTACAGTGGATTTACACTTTTATTTAAATTTTCGTTTTCATTTGGTAATTGGACTTATTCAAAAGGTGGTGTAGTGAAACTAATCAGCACCAGATTCGCCCATAAGTGACTTACCTACCAAATTTTATGAAATTCGGTCAATTAATTTTTTAGTTAGAGTGGATACGAAATTTGCACAGACAGCCAGAAACACAGACAGAAACAGATACAGACAGACACACACACAGAGACGTCACTCTAAAAATGGTTTTTTCGTATTCTAGGGGTCCCAAAACGTGTAGATCCGTCGAAAACTCGAGTTGCGATTTTCGGTATGATTCCAATACTTTCCCTATACATTACCATGTATAGCAGGGAATGTAAAAATCTGATGTGGCCAGCAGATGACTTTCCCTGCAGACTTATATCCACGTTCTATTTATTCTAATTAAATTTAATTCACTTTTAATTCAATTTTCGTTCTCATTTGATAACTGGACTTATTTTCAAATGTGGCGTAGAGAAAATACGAAAAAACTAAAATATCTCGAGAACGGCTAGTCCTAGTGTAATAGAGTTGATCTTATTCTTTCCTTCGTTGAAAATAACATATAAAACAAGCATTTAATTGATATATTTGAGCATACGTAATCTTATATTATAAGATTTAACGATTTTTACGGGTCATTTAACATAAAAGGGCAAGTTCTTTTGTCAAGAATCGTACCAAAAGTGATTTATGTAACAAATTTTGTGAAATGTGGTTTATTAGTTTCTCAGCTAGAATGGATGCAGGCAATTTTTGCGGACCATTTCGCAAAAAAAGGCAGGTTCTTTTCTACTCAATAGTATCAAAATCTAATCAGCACCAGAGTCACCCGCAAGGGACTTATACACCTACCAAATTTTATGAAATTCGGTCAATTAGTTCTTCAGTTAGAATGAATACACAATCTTCACAGACAGACACACAGACACACGCAGAGACGTTGCGCTAAAAATAGTTTTTTCGTGTTCATCAGTCGAAAATTCGGCATGATGTCGATTTTCGGCATGATTCCAATATTTTCCCTATACATTACCATGCATTGCAGGGAAAGTAATTGTTGGTTGCCAATTGTTGGGTTGCCGATGTTGGGTTGCCGGTGTTGGGTTGCCGGTGTTGGGTTGCCGATGTTGAGTTGCCAATTGTTGGATTGCCGATGCTGGGTTGCCCGACGTTTGGTTGCATTCTAGGATGTTTGAAACAAACTAAAGTAATTGTGGTACACGTAAACCTTAACGTATCAACATTGTTCATGTATATGTTATTGTACAACCCGACATGTACAACAACATGTCGGTATCGCACATTATCGACTGATAACGAAGGTGTTAATCCAGAAACTGCCCCCCCCCCCTCATCTATACACAATTTTGATTTTTGATGAGCGTTTCCAATACTGAATCACATCTACACACACATACACATGACATATGTTCGAATTCAAAACAATTCTTCGATATTAGCATTCAAGTGCGCGCGCCGAGAATGGAAATTCTGTTACTCAGCCAGAGATTTCGCTCTGGGAAAAGATGAAATCCACAGACAAAATAGCGCCGCCGATGCCCTAATACCCACATGTCAGAAGTTAATTAACTTTTCCCGATGACATGCCGGCGTGCAGGTGCTTCCCCGCTCGCCCCGACCTGCCAAAGCGAAACCGAAGAAATAACATTCGGGGCACCCCATTGCTGATTGTACCGCACCACAACCGCGTCTCTGTAGCGATTGAAAATGAGAATATTAAAATCATACCGTGGAAATTTTGAATGAGAAATAAATTCGAGGATATATATTTGGTGGTCTTATCAGACGCCTCACCCCACTCCACCCCAGTTCGGTGCATACCGTGGAAATGGCATCAAAGGCGGCTTTATAGGCACCTTTTGATTAATAGTTCAGTCGGATTTTCACAGTTCTTTGCAATCTTCTGAAACTGCAATTGCTCCCATCTCAAAATATTATATGATTTTATCGACAGAGAAACATATCGACAATAATTGACAATTATTTTTAACTTGTAATTTTCAGAATAAAAGCGTGAAAAATGAATGAAAAACTTGAGAGGCTGCACCGGAGGTACGCAGAATACGTTTTATCACACGGGTGCTTGCGAATGAAACGACGGTTTACAAAAAAAATTAATTTATTTCTACAAACTGCCAACAGTGGTTTATGACAGGAAAAATGAGTTTCAAAAGCCAAATTCTTGACATGTAGGTGTCTTACAAACATTAAATCTAAACACGAACCACCTAATGATATTGGTGTAGTCTGCAGGGCTGCCCATATGGAGGGGTCGACACCACTGGAGTAGAGGTACCAATGCTTCAGGGGGGGGGGAGGGCTAGATTCGCCAATATTTTCTGTTTGGGTCTAGAGAAGACGGGAAAAATTTACAAAACCCCTTTAAAAAAATCAAATATGGAGGGGGGGAGGTTTGTGATAAATGTTTGTGGGGGGGACCCATAATTTCTATGAGAGCCCCTGTAGTCTGTATCAAATCCACATCGAAATGCCTCTTCATTAATACTAGAAATGTTTTGTTTTCGTCTTTGTTCATGTTAAAATTGAGAATATCCAATGTCGGCTACTTACTATTACACATTCGCTCGGTATCTCTGAGTGACTCCTCTTTTTACTTATTTATTTATTTATTTTTGTTCAGTGCTTTGCCTTCTTTCTTCTTCCACCTCAATTTTATAGGATTTGAATATTTTTGTAAATGTTTCGACATTCTGAAATGAAGTCCACATCTTTGTCCTTGTTTCCAAATTCTGTGTTGTAGTTGTCAATTTATTATTTTTGCACTTTTGTTTTCCAAAGATCGGTTGGCATCGAATCGTTTTGGTGGTTAAATACAAGTAGAGTTCTTCTGGGTGCTAAGTTGGTACTGCTGGAATGGCACTAAACGTGATAATTTTTTATCTTATCACACGTTCGGTCGCATTAATCCCTCAATCGCGTTATCCTGATGAGTCATCCCTCATAACCCGGGTATATCCTATCGCGTTTATCGCACTCATATATCACACGCCAAGCTACAATTTTTCTAAATCTCACCTTTTTCTGTCACACACAATCCGCTTCTACGTTGTTCCATACCAGAATCGGAAAAAGACGTATTCTAAGCCAAAAATCAAATGTGGACAGCATATGACCTTCAGTACACCAGTGTAAACTTTTGTTTTGCTTGGAGGACCCTCGAAGTACACTCTGTTGCAAAAAAATGCATGCAGAAATTGATCTATAGCCGCAAAACTCGGTATGTAATAGTACGTTGAGGTGTAAATGATTAGAATTTGGGAGCAAAAAGCATTTTTTAAAGAAATGGTGGCAAAAAGAAGATGATATTTTATGAAGTGGCAAATCCTTCCCTGTCAGCTATACAAGCTGATATTCGGTGTTGCATAAAATCAATTAAGTTGCTTATGTCCCTTTGCGGAAGATTTTGTCCCAAACATTGCAACTGGTTATCTAATTCATTGGTATTCTAAGAATTCTGAAATTGCCATCCCAGCATGTCCCAGAACTGTTCTATTGGTGACAGGTCTGGGGACCTAGATAGCCATAAGAGGGTATTAATTCCTCGAAGACATTGTTGAAAAAGTCGCAGTATGTGGTCGAGTGTTGTCTTGTAGCACCGAGAGAATTCTGAAATTGCCATCCCAGCATGTCCCAGAACTGTTCTATTGGTGACAGGTCTGGGGACCTAGATAGCCATGAGAGGGTATTAATTCCTCGAAGACATTGTTGAAAAAGTCGCAGTATGTGGTCGAGTGTTGTCTTGTTGGCAAATGGAAACTGGGCGGCTTGCCAACATAGGCAGAACAATTGGATGCAGAATATAGTCGACGTACAAGCAAGCCATCAGATTGGCTTGCAGCACAAGTAGAGGAGTTCGGCTGTCCCACGAGATGACTCCTCAGATTGTTACACCGTGTGTGATGGCCTTTTGCCACACGACAACAAATGCGGGATCGGAACGCTGGTCAGTCCTCCACGAAACACTGTGACGGTCATTAGCACCGAGAGAAAAGTGTTATTCGTCGCTAAAGACTACATGCCTCAAATCGAACACTGTCTAGGCTGACCGAGCTCGTCTCCACTTCAGACGGCCCTGCTTATATTAAGGGGTCAGTGGTAGGTGCCTTAATGAACGTCGACACCTAAACTCACCTACTGCCAGTCGTCTCCGAACAAGGTCCCTTGATACAGGGTGCATGGAGAATGGTAAATCTCTTTGAATCACTGATAGAGTGACGCCATTGGTGTGGACGTGGCTCCTCTCCTGATTCCACGATCTTCTGGAGGAGTTGACTGTCTAGAGCGTCTTGACCATCTACGACGGTTACATATGCCTTCTCTGACTCACTATTGCCAATGTCGAGCAACAACCATATCGCTCCGATCAAGATAGCGACTGATACGTCTGATGGATCAACCGATCAACCAGCTTCCCTAAGGCCTATGATGAGACCTCTCTCTAAATTTTTTATGGGTGCATATATTTCTTTGCAACAGAGTGTATTTCGTTCCTTATCAAGTTGACACGTATTAGGTTAAACAGGGGAAGTCACAAAATAGACGTACAAACCAATAACTCAGTAAATAATAACGAATTCTTACTTTTTAATAAAATATTACAAGAGTATTTATTACCTGTTTCAGTTTATTATTTACCTTTAATAAAGAGTTTTTTATTTACCTTTAATAATATCAGTTTATTATTTACCTTTAACAAATCGCGGCAATTTGTGTGGTTTCACAATCCCATGCTAATTCTCACGTATTTCTGGCAAAGCCTCTCTAACCAATGCGCTCATTTATCCTTGCTTTGTATATTTTCTATTCTACTCATTCTATTCATTCTTGCTTTGTATATTTTCTATTCTATTCATTCTTGCTTTGTATATTTTCTATTCTATTCATTCTTGCTTTGTATATTTTCTATTCTATTCATTCTTGCTTTGTATATTTTCTATTCTAATCATTCTATTCATTCTTGCTTTGTATATTTTCTATTCTAATCATTCTATTCATTCTTGCTTTGTATATTTCCTATTTTATTCATTCTTGCTTTGTATATTTTCTATTATATACATTCTTGCTTTGTATATTTTCTATTATATTCATCTTGCTTTGTATATTTTCTATATTCATTCTTGCTTTGTATATTTTCTATTATATTCATTCTTACTTTGTATATTTTCTATTATATTCATTCTTGCTTTGTATATTTTCTATTCTATTCATTTTATTCATTCTTGCTTTGTATATTTTCTATTATATTCATTCTTGCTTTGTATATTTTCTATTCTATTCATTTTATTCATTCTTGCTTTATATATTTTCAGCAAAGACTACAAGTATTGCAAACTGTATTTAATACATCTTGCCGTACAGGAAAAGTTTTTCAAAATGCCATAGCGTTTTCGGACAGCATAGTGTCCATCATCAGGGGTAATAATGAGGAATTGACAGACAGGCGCCTTTATACAACCAGAAATCGTGACAAATTTGCATAGGGTAAATTGGAAAAATCAATACCAAAATTAGCATATATTACAAATAAGCATATAAATTTCAAGCAAAAATAATCCAATTCATTTCAAAATCCATGTACATAAATAAATCAGAACAGTTTCCAAACATAATACTAGTGGTGAAGCACTAGATTTCCAGAAAATCATATAATGGTTTAACACGCGTAGAGTCGAGGACGAGACGCCAAGCAAAACTTTGCATAATTAAATTTGAGTTATGTTTCACAATATTATACATGAAATGATAACTTCCTGAAATTACATTAAATTTGCAGATTTTATACTGTTACGAGGTTACCATTCGGAATTGTGGGTGTACCCTCAGGATACAGGAATATGTCTAAATTTAATTTGTAATTGTAAATAGAATTGAGATAAAGATAAACAAACATAGATTTAAAAAGCAAAGTGGTCCGGGGTGTTATTATTATATTGAATTAAAAGAAAAAAAAATTTTAAAAGGGAAAAAATGCTATTTTTACCCAATTATTCGCACCCGACCATTTGAAATATTGTTAGGTTCGCTTTTTCTGTATATTTTTCTTTGTATATTTGCTTTTGTCTTTTATTGTACTTTTTACTTTTATTTATGAATCTTTATTTCATACTGAATCTATTTTTTGCCGTTTGAATTATTGTAAATGCACAAATTTAGTTCGTATTTTAAATGTGTGTATATCTTCAATGTGCTTGTGCTATACATCATAAGTCTCTGATGAAATGACGTTTAAAGCCCAAAAGAGCTTAGGGCAATTGCATGTATTTTGCGTTCGTAATTGTGAAATAAAACTTTTATGAGTTCTTTTAAGCTTTTAATCGTGTACGTGCCCTTCAATTTAGTTATAGTATTAAAACATGTTTATCCCTTAAAATCTCAAATTTCCCTTATCTTGAAATATTCGTGTCTTGAATTTCTATTAAAATTTTCGGGACAACAATATACAGGGTTCTAAAGTAAAAGTCAACAGTAGAAGCCTTTTATTTAACCATTATGGTTGTAGAAACATAGTACCAATTGCAAATATGCTTTAAATAAGGTAGAAAATTATGAAAAAGTAAATTAAATAATTTGTAATATTTTTGAAATTTTTTTTTAAAAGTTTAAATTTTATACAGCCCTTTTAGCGAAAAATGTAAATTTATTAAATTGCTATCCATATTTCATTTAGTCAAATAAAATTTGGACCTCAAAAGAAGAAATAAATTAAGAAGAAATAAATTGTCAAATTTCCTGTCTTACACCATTTTATCTTGGCTTTTTGATACGATTGTAATCGCAGTAATTCACGAACCCGCATATTTCATCTCCTCTTATATTCACAAATTTAATTGATTCACATTTAGTACAATTTTAAAACTTTTTTTTTCAGTTAAAATTTTAGTTTTTGCTCGGGTTAAAGTTTATTTTAACTGTTAAATAAGATAAGAAAGTTCAAACAAGAAAGTTCAATCAAGCATAAAGCATTGATTATGAAATACTTTCCAACTGAAATGTAATTTTATTTAAACATCTCTAAAATTCGATACATTCAGCCCTGTTATATTTTAAATTATCATAGTACTACAGTAATTTATTATATTTGAAACTTGAAACTTCATCGAAAAAAATGAACTTTATTCACATGAAGTTATCGACATATAAATCGTCTGGCTCTCTATGTAAAAACAATGAATGTTTCATTTATATCACTTATATTTTAGACTCCAGAGCTAAATAATTTTGCTTGAAAAAAATTCAGCAATTCTTATACAACTTATCTTACAATCACTTGTTTACATTCTGCATCCATTAAAATTTGGCTTCGTTGTAGAAATAATCAAGGTGGGGTGATCATTTAAACTTAAACATATTGTAATTGCGTTGGCGCAGAATATAGATGCACAGAAAATACGCAAAAATAAAACGGTTTTAGGACGAATGGAACATTAAATATAAATTTAAAAGGACTTTAAAAATCACGATTTTGATACTGGGAAAAAAAGATGGTTGCCATATTTTATTTTGAAGTGATCTCTTCATATAATATGGGTGTAATTATTATTTTAAATTTTATTTAAAAAACTACCAAACCTACTTTGCTGAAATTCTTTTTATATATTTTATGGAAGAATTTGAATATTTCCTAAAATTTTCGAAGCAATTTGTAAATTTTAACTTTGCTTAAAAAATGTTTGAAAAATTAGGTCCTATAGGGTTCAATGTATTTCATTTCTTTAACCCGGGTCCAGTCCAAAACTAATTGGATGATATTATTCATTTACATTTACATATGTTCCACAGACCGTCTCAACAACATACTAAAATTTTATTTTGATAAAGTCATTTTTACGGCTGTTATCGTTCGTACAAACGGACAGATAGAACAGGCAGGATGAACAAAGGCATAGGCACTTTTCAACTGTGCTGTAATGCTGCGTCTGTTAAAAAATGCTGATAATTTGGATCTTGTTGGTCTATCAAATGTTTTTTCCTAACAAAATCTATGGAAAAATGAGCATGTCCATAATTTTTGGAGATTCGTTGCATTCGGAACTGAGATCGGAGTTGTGTTCACTATAAATCATAATCATCTCAAACATTTCTGTATTGCTGGACAGCGCCATAAATTAGACTTTAGTTATGTATTAGAGCTTCACGAAATGGTGACGCAATGGCTATACTGAAATATTTGCATAAAATAAAGTTGAGTAAGTAGTAAAATCTTCTGTAACTATTTGCAACCAAAATTTACATGTGGTTATTTCTCAATGAAAATCAATGTTAAATTTCGTAGTATTACAGCTATATTTTTGTCAGTTTTACTAAATACTGCATGGGTAACATTTTCGTATTTGGGACTTTTTTCGTCAAAGGGGGCTGCGTAAAAAAAATAATTATTTTAATTCTTTACAAAAATATTACACATTATTTAAATTTATATTTCGTAACTTCCTTAAAGCAATTTTGCAATTGAAACTATGTATCTACACGGTTCAGAGAAACGTCCGCTGATCACTTTAAAAAAATATCTGATGTAGTCAGCACATGACTTTCCCTGCAGACGTGAATTCATTTTTTCTTTATTTCTTTAAGAACTCATTATTTTGAGTTTAATTGCACAAAATAACACAAAATTTGCATTTTTAATTCAATTTCTGCTTTTATTTGGTAATTGGATATTTTACCAAAGGCGGCACAACAAAAATGCCAAAAATCTTAAATATCTTGAAAACGGTTAGTTCTAGAGTAATAGAGTTGTTTTTATTCTTTTCCTCGTCAAAAATTACGTATAAAGCAAGCATTTAATTGATGCATTTGAACATACGTATAGTCTTTTTTTTTTTTTTTTTTTTAGATATTGACGATTTTTGAGGGCCATTTCGTAAAATAAGGTAGGTTGTTCTTTTCCGAATCGTACTAAAATCTAATCAGCACCAGAGTATCCCATAAGTGATTTATCGACCAAATTTTGTGAAATTTGGTCAATTAGTATTTCAGCTAGAGTGGATACATGAGATTATTGCGGGCCATTTCGCAAAAAAAGGCGTGTTCTTTTTTTCCGAATTGTACCAAAAGCTAATCAGCACCAGGGTCACACCCAAGGGTCTTACCTACCAAATTTTATGAAATTTGGTTCATTAGTTTTTAAGTTAAAGTGGATACATACATTGCACAGACACACACACAGACGTCAAGCTAAAAATAGTTTTTTCGTGTTCTAGAGGTCTCGAAACGTGTAGATCCGTCGAAAACTCGAGTCGCGATTTTCGACATGATTCCAATACTTTCCCCATACATTACCATGTATTACAGGGAAAGTAAAAAACACCCTGTATTCTATACAATACTGTGAGAAAGCGAAAATTGGGAATTATTTGATTTGAACTTACATGAACAGCGTTTAAACATTCTAAGAAGTACAAAACATGTTCATAAATATTTGCATACAAAAGCCAGTTCTTTATTATTCATTCACAGAGGGATCGTTTGACATATTTGCCGTTACTTTAGACATGACAGGTCATGTGCCGATTACGCCCAATATGCAGCAGGAAATACATGTGGTCGGTTGTCTATCTCGTTACAGCTGATCAAATAACCGGTAACATGCTAGGGTTCTTAAAATGATTTAATGGGGTCCTTGACAATAGGGTTACGCTATCACTTTTTTTAAAACCGTTATGATGTGCCCTAGCACTACTAAACGGAAAGGCCCTTTTTATGCATAAATAGAAGGTTAAAAATGATTACAATTATGATATGCAAACAATTCATGCAACTATAATAATAGTTGATGTACGAAAATCAGGTGTCAAGGAGGATTCATAATGCCCTTGAAAGACTTTTCAAGGCCATTATGAATCCCTCTTTGGCATTTCAGTTAAAAATAATAGTATGATATAATAACTATGTTAGTTAGTCACTGTTTATAAAGGGTATTTGACAAGTTAGAAATATCTTCTCCTAATATATAACATTATCATGGGCAAGTTTTCCGACTAATATTTGCAGCATGGCATACCCACTATATATATATAGTGACAATCCATGAATTGCAGTGTATGAGTGCTGTTATCGACAACAGACGCTTAGTTCTAACTTTGGGAAATTCTATTTATCCTGGTTCTATGACTATGAATTCGGCCCTGCAGCCCGAGCTGAATTTTAGAAAAAAATTGGAAATTGGCTACTTGATAAAATTGAATTTGTTCGTCTCCAAAAAGGTTCGCAAAATTGTAGCACATAATAAGATTTGCCATTGCAGATATCTACATTTTTATGCTGAAGAGCGAGGAACAAAAGCGAAACCGGTCCACAAGTGCTTTTATCTGTAATGGGAACGTAAGCTTAATTATATCAGCATCTAGAAAGAAAAGTAGATTTTAAATAAATACCAGGAATTGCATAAACAAAATTTCGACATAAATAATTGTGCAATGGGAAAATGTTCCTCTGATTTCCATAGAAGCAAAAGAAGCGCATACGGCTGCAAGGAATGCCAGCCATTAGCGCCAGCTCTTCCCATCATTAGATAAAGAATTTTGTAATCATCTCCTCTCCCCCCCCCCCTCCCCCACGAAGATCCCATGACTCTCCAAGTTGGTAACTAGCATTGTATATTAGAGCTCAAAAACCATTTTACCCTTGGCTCAATAAAATTGATCGTCAAAGTTTTGATTCATAAAATGTCTGCCTACAGACGACAATTTATTAGAAGACACATTTCCCCCAATCTTTCAACATAGATCCCACTTACACAGTTCATCATACACAGTCTCATACTTTCACAAAAGAGTCGTCGCGGTCTATATCTCTAAGCTTACCAATACATGTGGTATATCCGTCATTATTTTTCTATCATTTCCCTTTGAAAATTTTAAATTGGATTGGATGTACAAGAAAATATAAATATTACAAAATTTGATATCAATGTTAAAATCAAAAGACATGCTTGCAAAGGTATCACACATTTCAAAGAAACTTAAACGTGTACGCACATCCTTAACAAAGGAAATGCTACTTTCACCGGAGAGACACCACAGTCTTCTTCTGTAAGCCTAAAAGAGAAGTGAGGCATATTCGCCATTTCTATTCCGCCACTTACCATAGAATTTTTTTTTAAATTGAGTCAAAATAGTAAAAAGTTTAAAATATCCCAATAAAAATTATATCCAAGTGAAGCATTAAAAGTGACAATAGCCAATGACCAGTGGCAGAACTACAATTAAATACACTTAACAGCCCAAGAGACATAGTGCCCCAAGGCGAGCTGGCATATTTGAGACGTCTAGAACAAAACAAGTTTTGCCTCAAAAATTTTATTGTAAAATAAAACCATTTTATTTGCAATATAACAGTTATATGTATTAAGTTATATATGACTAATTAAACCGATTTTCATTTTCCCTACATTACATGGTAATGTATAAGGGAAAATATTGGAATCGTGTCGAAAATCGCAACTTGAATTTTTAAAGAATTTACACGTTTTGAGCACTCTAGAACCCAATATGTTTAGCGTGACGCCTGTGTGCGTGTCTGTTTGTTTGTGTGTCTCTCCCTCTGTGTGTGCATGTGTGTCGGTGCAATGTATGTATCCACTCTAATTAAAAAACCATATATAAAATTTCACAAAATTTGGTAGCTAAGTTACTTATAGGTAACCTTGGTACTGATTGAATTTTGGTATGATTCGGAAAAAAATTAACCTGCTTTTTCACGAATTGGTCCGCAAAAATCTTCAAAATCTAAAATAAAAAACGCATATGCTCAAATGTATCAATTAAAGGCTTGTTTTATGCGCAATTTTAGACGACGAAAATAATAAAACCAACCTCAGAACTTTAGCACTAACCGTTCTCGAGATATTTATAAGTATTTTGAATTTTTGCCACTCTGCCTTTGCAAATACGTCCAGTCTCCAAATGAAAGCGAAATTTGAATTAAAACTAAAAATTCAAGTAATTCCAAATAATTATCTGGGGGATATTTTGTGTAATTAAACTCAATTTAATGGATTATGAGAAAAAGTAAAAGAAAATGAATTTAAGTCTGTAGAGAAAATCATGCGCTGTCCACATCAGATTATGAGGATAATTACAAAAATAATTTTACATAAAATATTTATCACATATAAAATATAAATAAAAACGTCCCTCAAAGCTTAAAAAAAACGCTGGACCTTATCAAGTGCCCAGATCCAGGACGAGATCGCAAAATTGTAGTTTTCTCAAAATTACTTTTTTTCTTTTGGTGGTGGTGGTGGTGGGGGGGGGGGGACCCAAAATTTTGAAGGCTCCCAAAGTCAAAGCACCTTTCTCCTAAATAGAAACATTTTTTAAAATGCTTTTACTTTACGGGGTGTATTTTACATATTTTAACTAAAGGACTAAAATTCCTAGTTACAGACGACTGCTAATGATTTACTTAACTTATTCATCAACACATTTTACATGAATCCCACATTATAAAACAGACCAAGAATGTTCAAAGTAAGAGATACACATTTTCAAACAATTTTCTGTGCTTGCAGTTGCATTATTATTAAGAGCGCGTGGTTGCCCTTGTTAAATGTAAGTCAAAATTTAGATTTTGAGATTTTTCGCACATATAACAGATTACAAAGAATTATTTGCAAAGAACACTCCGTAAGACATAAAGTAACATGCCATAACATGTTGCAAAACATGAATATACCAACTTAATGGTAACAGTTAATGGTGGTATTTGTTAGCGCAGCTTGCCCACCAGTATTATGCAGTGTTTACACTACACCTGTTAGTGAGCCAATATTTACCCCGTTACAAACAGTATGCATTATTCACAGTGATGTGGTGTGATTATTCGCAAATAATGTACCACGGTTTTCACTTACAAATAGTACGAAACGATTTCATTAGCAAATACCGACGTAAGTTTATTCATAAATATTATAGTATGCTTCTTATTCATTGTAGCGCTAACATTAAGACAAGAACAATTACGACAATGTTCTCTCTTGTATCTAAATTTCATTCAATTCAAAACTTATACAACTGCTTAAACTCGTGTTCGTCATCCAAAAATCCCAAAACCTTAATGACATTAAGTTTTCCCTCAAAAATGGCATCGTCTCTTCATCAGAATCCAATTACATACCCAATTAATGCTGTTTAAATCGTCCAACAACTCATTACTGCATTTTTTAATTACAATTTCCTACCTTGCACCCCCCCTGAAATCCCCCCTTTTCCATTCTCCAGAAATGACTGATTACCGAATTCAAAGATGCTATCATCCTCAGCGTTGTATTAATCTCCTAGCGCACTGTTAATCAACGCATTAGAATAGGAATGGAATGGAATTCTTCCCGAACATTCGCTGGTGGAGGATAATAAGAGCACCGGTTAGTCAGCCGAACACACAAGCATCATTAGGAGTCACAGGATTTTATTGGAGGAACAGCAGATGTGTCATTTCGAAAGTCATATTTTTGCCGATTCGCTTTCTTCCAAGATTGAAAACGTTGAAAGTTGATTTATGGAGGTGGTGAGACGTAATTTGTGTTTCATTATTTTTGAGTTACATTACGTGTCACGCGGTGGCATCGGTTTTTAAGTAGATGCCAAACGCATGGATCTTACGGGATGTTTTGGTTTTATTATTCATGGAAACAAGAAAGCCGGAATTGCGAATTAGATAACACTTGTACTCTAATTGTTTTATGCAAATGTGTTAGTTATTAATTTACAGTGTCATTATTTATATTTATCATTAATATGTTGATTTTTAAATGAATCCTATCAAATGCAGGACGAAGGGTGTCTTAAAGTTAACATCTGCTAATAATAACACCTGCAAGATTAATATACAATGAAGGCATGAACTCCTTGATAGGTTAAATTGGTTGTTTTGAATCTCTGCGGTCGTTTTATACATATGAAGATGGAGTTGAAAGGGACTTACATGGTAAGCTGTTAAAACAAAAATTCTAAATCTGGCTAAAATGTTCAGAAAACTTATGTGTGCATTTGCTTAAAACTTAACTTGGCACTACAGAGGTAGGTGGGAAACTGTAAGCATCCGCTAAAATCAATCCGATAAATTTTATTTATAATTAAAAACTAACATTCTTTTTACAAAATCGATGGTATAAGTCCAAACCAATTTATTTTTAAAATAAATATTCAAAATTTTTCTATATTTCAACTAGAAAAATCTGATGTGGGCAGCACATGACTTTCCCTGCAGACTTATATCCACGTTCTCTTTATTTTAATTGAATTTATTTCACTTTTAATTCAATTTTCTTTCTCATTCGGTAACCGGACTTATTTTCAAAGGTGGAGTAGAGAAAATACGAAAAACTAAAATATCTCGAGGACGGCTGGTCCTAGTGTAATGGGGTTGGTCTTATTCCTTTTGTCGTTAAAAATTACGTATTAAACAAGCATTTAATGGATATATTTGAGCATACGTAGTACTTTAGTTTAGATTTTGACGATTTTTGCGGGCCATTTTGCAAAAAAAGGCAAGTTATTTTTTTTTTAATCGTACCAAAATCTAATCAGCACCAGGATGACCAACAAGTAACTCATCTACTGAATTTTGTGAAATTCGGTTCATTAGTTTTTCAGTTAGAGTGGATGCAAGCTTTTGCGGGCCATTTCGCAAAAAAAGGCGGGTTCTTTTATCCCGAATCGCATCCAAAACTAATCAGCTCCAGATTCGTCCGCATGTGACTTACCTACCAAATTTTGTGAAATTCGGTCCATTAGTTTTTTAGTTAGAGTGGATACAAAATCTGCACAGACAGACACACAGACACACATACACAGACGTCACGCTAAAAATGGTTTTTTTTGTATTCTAGAGGTCTTGAAACGTGTAGATCCGTCGAAAACTCGAGTTGCGATTTTCGACATGAATCCAATACTTTCCCTATACATTACCATGTATTGCAGGGAAAGTAAAAAGTAGTCTAAATTGGTATATTCAAAAGAACTTCCGTTACTATGGAAATCATTTAGTCAATGCACGCATAGTGGACGTATGAAGATAAAACTGAGTCAATATCCGGTCATAGCGTCCGCAATGTATTTTAGTTAGCCTTGTGGTGAGTCTAGTGCGCTAAATATGTCTGCAGTCCGTCGGCTTGATACTGGAATCTATAATTTCACATTAGCTACTATTGCCTCCCCCATTGGGTTCCGGTCTAAATTGGGTGGCACTTCCCGGCCGTACAAACAGTTACTTTACACCTTTCTGGTAGGTCAGACGGTCTGGGTCTCAACAACATTAGCTACTATTTAATTTCAACATCGGCAGAAATAAAATTGTAAGTGTGCAAATTTGGCTCAAGAATTCTCGAGATTGTTTGAGAATAATTATGCGGTAAAAGGTAACAGGTATAGACCGAAAGAAACCAGAAAATGAGAAGTTGTTAGACCTTATGCAGACGATGTTCAACTTAAAACTTACATTAAATCCAATAAAATATAATATGCGCGTTCAAACTTATATAAACTTAATATTGCTAGTAACTTAGAATGATTGATGTTATTCGTGCATAACCAATTCGTCTACATCAGACTGGAGCCTCCGTTGATTTTATTAATGGACACTGTGTCACATTTATATTGCATACTGAAACCACGAAAACCATGCACGTGTACCTGTTTTTTAATGGGCACTGTGCCATATTTATGTTGCATACTGAAACCACGAAAACCGTGCACGTATATCCTGTTTTTGAATGAACACTGTGCCATATTTATGTAGCTTACTGAAACCACGAAATTCTTACACGTGTATCCTGTGTTTTAATGGATACTGTGCCATATTTATGTTGCATACTGAAACCACGAAAATTTTCAATGTATATCCTGTTTTTAATAAACAGTGTGAAATATTTATGTTGCATACTGAAACCACGAAAATGTTGCACGTGTACCCTGTTTTTAATGGACACTATCATATTTATGTGGCATATTGAAACCACGAAAACTATGCACGTGTACATTGTGTCATGTTTATGTTGCATACTGAAACTACGAAAATCTTGCACGTGTACCCTATGTTTTAATGGACACTGTGCCATATTTATGTTTCATATTGAAACCACGAAAACCTTGCACGTGTACCCTGTGTTTTAATGGACACTGTATCATATTTATGTTTCATATTGAAACCACGAAAACCTTGCACGTGTATCCTGCTCTTTAACGGACACTGTGCCATATTTATGTTGCATATTGAAACCACGAAAACCTTACACGTGTACCCTGCTTTTAATGGACACTATCATATTTATGTTGCATATTGAAACCACGAAAACCTTGCACGTGTACCCTGCTTTTAATGGACACTATCATATTTATGTGGCATATTGAAACCACGAAAACTTTGCAAGTGTACATTATGTCATGTTTGTGTTGCATACTGAAACTACGAAAATCTTGCACGTGTACCCTATGTTTTAATGGACACTGTATCATATTTATGTTTCATATTGAAACCACGAAAACCTTGCACGTGTACCCTGTGCTTTAATGGACACTGTATCATATTTATGTTACATACTGAAACCACGAACACCTTGCACGTGTACCTCGTTTTTAATGAACACTGTGAAATATTTATATTGAATACTGAAACTACGAAAATGTTGCACGTGTACTCTATTTTTAATGGATACTATCATATTTATGTTGCATATTGAAACCACCAAAACTTTGCACGTGTACATTGTGTCATGTTTATGTTGCATACTGAAACTATGCAAACCTTGCACGTGTATCCTATGTTTTAATGGACACAATCATATTTATGTTGCATACTAAAACCACAAAAATCTAACGTGTACCCTGTCAATACCGTCTGAGTTTGAAACCGAACTCGGCACCGGTGGCAAGATTCCTCAGACATTTCTTCTCATCATCACAGCAGCTAGGATATCTGTCGGCGCTTTTGATTGTGAAGGAATAAAAGAAGTAACAGCTGCGTAAAAATGTAATTAAAATATTGAATTTATTTTAAAGGGTTAATAAATTAGAAAAAAAGAATTTCAAAAATCCGCAATATTTTTTTTTTTGTTTTAAAACTTCTTTGCATTAAAGCGAAGATAAAAATTTAATCTTCGGAGTACATTTAAGTTACACTTATCGAGGGAAAAATTTAAAAGAAAAAAATGTTTAAGTACAGTAATAAATCTCGCGGGATTAGTTGATCCTTTAAATGCGGTATAATTTATTCGAAAATTAAAAAAAAACACAAAAAAAACACAGTTCTGCTTGAGATAAGAAATTTTAATAATAAACCTACAAATAAGAAGCAGGCTATTTATTTTAGAATGAAAACCATAATGAAATATATTCATTTATTTTGGAATGTTAAGGGAACTGTGTTTACTAAATATAAACGTAGATAAAATAAGTTAAAAAAAAAAGGTTGGATTAGAAGTTAATGCATAGAAAAATTTCTAATATTGGTAACACTTGAATTTTTTTTAACATAATACGATGAATTTATTTATAAGAACTAAATGAATCTTACGTACAAGATACATAAATAATGTTTTTCGCATTGAATAATTATCTCGTAAATTAAAATTTGCAGCCTTATTTGGCTGCGATATGCAACATTATTGTAAAATGTTTAAATATAACTAATTTAAGTCATTTATATGGGCATGCAACAATTACATTAAAATATTTTATTTAATTTTGTTTACTATGAATTGATATTTGGTGATTTTTGGTTATTTTGCTATTCGTGTCCAAAATCATTCTACACTGTTACATACTAATACATTTAGGGCGCGGTAGCCCGGTCGTTTGCGCGCTGGATTTGCACGCTGCCACAACTGCCGCCGTGTTCATGCGGAGTACGA
The DNA here is from genome assembly GCA_951213105.1 of Amaurobius ferox. Taxonomy (NCBI): domain Eukaryota; kingdom Metazoa; phylum Arthropoda; class Arachnida; order Araneae; family Amaurobiidae; genus Amaurobius; species Amaurobius ferox. Next base: position 74,488,976 of record OX578143.1, on the reverse strand, counting down.
TCACGTTAAACATGTGGGTCCGTAAGTCCTTCCGAGAGGTTGATGGTAGGGGAAGGAGGGTACAGTCCCTGTGGATGGCTCCCCCACTGGGTTCCGGTCTAAATTGGGTGGCACTTCTCGGCCGTCCAAACAGTTACCTTACACCTTTCTGGTAGGTCGGACGATCTGGGTCTCAACAACAACAACATATTAATACATGAGTAAAGACACAAGAACAACGAAGTAAAGAATTGAAGCAAATGCATGTGCTAATATATATTTATACAAAATTCATTGAATAAATCTATTTAGAAAAAAAAATAATATATTATTTGCAACACTGAAAAATACCATTTGTCACACCTAAGACGCACACAACCATATAGACCTCCGAGGTATAAATTACGTACAAATGCTATGTAAATTGTAAATGCATAGTTAGCAGGTTAGTGATTACAAAAAAATAAATTAAAATAACTATTACATAAATAATTTACACCAATACTTATGCCAGTAAAATATATTTTAAATAAATACTATTCACAGACTATTTAATTTCAACAAATTATTATAAGTTTACAAATAAATTTAAAAAATTCACCCAAAATGTTGTCTAAAATAATCCGAAAATAAAAGTACCACGTTATTCATCGCATAAACAGTAGATTAAATGTAAATATTATTAAACGTGTGGAGATTAGATGAAAAAAAAATATCCTTATCTTTGCTATAGTGACTGCTCTGTCTCATTTTTCTTGAAGAAGCAGGCTATTTTTACCTTTAAAACCGGCTGATGAATTCAATCAAATGTTTATGCCGTTACTAACGAAGTATTTTTATTTTCAAATTTTAAATTACTAGCAAATATATCCGACGCTGCTCCCAAATTAAAATGTGCAAATTCCAGAAGTATAGAACATAAGTCTAGAAGTATAGAATGATATTGTTCTTTTGAAAACTTGTAGTAAAATATTTAACTTAATTCCCCTTAAAAGCGATGCATATGAATACAGAAAAATTTTCCGCACAGGAAAATCTGAAGAATAAAACATCCTGGTACCATTTGCAAACCAATTTTAAAAAAATGGGAAGTTTAGTCAACATACGCCAAAATGCTAAAATGGTAGCAAAAGTTATATCTTTGCCATTTTTATCTTGTTGTAACAATTTGTTAGACACAATAGAAAATATAAGAATTTGCAAAATATTTGCCAAAATAAAACAGATGACGTAAAATGTTGAAAACGTCAGTAATTCCCGCAATCTTTTATCCCAAAGTCGTAGCTAATCAAACGCAATCAAAACTATTTTTAATGACCAGGCACTTGATAGTCCAATCATGGCAGCCGAGAGAACACGTTCATCACACTTGCCTTACACTTGCTTTACACACTTCACGTCATTCACACTTGCCTTAGATCTCTCAGCCTCCGTGCTGGTCATTCAAAAATATAATACAGCATTCATTTATAAAATGTCTGTTTATACCAATTTCCTTATTATTTAAATTGGATCGATTGAATGAAAATTGTCTACCGTATAAATAAATTTGAATTTCCGTTGCTAAATAACATGATATTATTTTCAAATAAAGTTTGGAAAAAATCGTCTGCACTGACTGTTTCTATGAAAGCGATTTTAATCATATTTGTCGATTCCTGAGCCTAAAAACTCGAAACATAGATGGGAAATAGAAAATGACCAGTAAGGAAATAGAAAATAACCACAGCAAATTAAAAAAAAGAAAGAAAGAAAAAGATAAGAATAAAGAGAGAAAAAAAATCCAACAAAAACTGTGAATTTGCATGCAGAACTGGTAAACAAACAAACGCAGAACTAAGTAAGATTTTAACTTATAAACAAAATCATGTTTCATAGTGAAGATTAAAATGATTGTTTATCTAGAAATATGTGATTCATATTATTGCGTCTTAGTGCGGTATAACAAAATGATTTTCAGTTCCGGTATCATAAAAATAAGCAAAAAAGGAAAGTTAACACTGAAAAAAAAATCGGATTAAAAGAAAATGGGCAACACGTAGAAAATGAGCAAATGTAAAATATCGGATAATTTTACAAACTGCGAAAACTGTTCTTTACGATTTTTATGCTATTGCGGTGGAAAAACTCTTTCGCTACGATTATAATTTTAAACACTGTCGCATTTGATATGCAAATGAATTTAAATGGATTTAAAATGTCATTCTTCATAAATTGTACTGTGTTATAATAATTCGGAATTCACAATATAATTATACAGTTTTTTGTTATGTTGAATATTTCTTAAAAAATAGTGCAAGTTATTTTAAATTATATTAAAATGTTTACGTTGATACGTATATGTATCTTGATTGCATATAGTTTCTTGTTAGTAAAGAGTCTTAAATCATTTAATTTATACAAATGTACTGGATGACAAATAGCTGCATGAAAACATCCTGTGCTCAAAACTACTTTTGCTTTCATCGGTTGTAGGATTAAGAACATACACTCTATAAATCAAAATTATGGAAAAGTTTTGAGAAATGAAGGACATTTTGTATTATGAAATATTATAAATAAACAGAAGCATCGTAATCATTGCTTCCAGGAAGATTTAGTCACACAATTAGGTTTAAAAATATCCATTATTCCAAGCATCGTAACTATTGAAGTAATGTCTTTAGGAAGGTTTATTTTTTCAATTAGGTTTAAAATTATTAATAATCTCAAATATACATAAGAATCGCAACTGTTGGAGTAATATCCATAGGCAGATTTAGTTATTCAAATAGGTTTAAAAGTACAAATTATCCAAAATATACACAAGCATAGTAACTATTGAAGTCGTGTCCCTCCGAAAATTTAGTTACTCATTTTGGCTTGAAATTATTAATTATTGAAATTATTAAGCTTGAAATTATTAAATATGCATAAGAATCATAACTGTTGAAGTAATGTCCATATGAAAATTTAGTTTTCAATTAGATTTAAAATCGATTATTATCCCAAATATACATAAGCATTGCAACTATTTAAATTAGGTCCCTAGGAAGGATAAGGTATTCAATTAGGTTTTAAATTATTAATTTCCCCAAATATGCATAAGCATCATACCTATTGACATATTGTCCTTAGAAAGATTTAGTTATTCAAGTTAGTTTGAAATTATTAATTATCCCAAATATACATAAACATCGTAACTATTGCAGTTATGTCCCTAGAAAGGTTTAGTTATTCAATTAGATTTGAAATTATTAATTATCCCTAATACACATAAGCATCACAACTATTGAACTCATGTTTCTAAGAAAATTTGGTTATTCAATTAGGTATGAAATTATTAATTACCCCAAATCTACATAAACATGGTAACTATTTCAGTTATGTTCCTAGGACGGCTTAGTTATTCAATTAGGTTTGAAATAAATTATTATCCCAAATATACAGAAGCATCTTTAATATTGAAGCTATATCTTTACGAAGATTTAGTTATTCAATTAGATTTAAAACCATTAATTATCCTAAATATACATAAGCATCGTTACTATTGAAGTCATGTCCCTAGGAAAATTTAGTTATTCAATTAGGTTTGAAATTATTAATTACAATAAATATACATAAGCATCGTAACTATTGCAATCAAACTTTAATTATTCAATTAGATTCGAAATTATTAATTATCGCGAATATACAGACGCATCATAACTGTTGAAGTCATGTATGTCTCTAGAAAGATTTAGTTACGTACAGGCTTAAATTTATTAATACTAGGTTGCTTTTTGTCGGAAATATATGGAACTAGATCAGATATATTTGTAAAAAAGGCGATTTCTGATATACTATTTTAAAAGAAACCCAATAAATGACAACTTTTCGTCTCATTTTCCATTTTGAAAACTTCTTATTTGAATGTATTTTAGTATTCACCGGCAAAAAATAACGTATATAATCTTAAGTTCACATGTTTTAAATAAATGAAATGTGATTTTAGAATTAAAATGTGTCCATTAAAATCCTCCAACGAATTTACAAGCAATACGCGAAAAATAACTGTTACTTACATTAGATAGAAATATTCTATTGAAACCTGGAATTTAATAGAAACAATTTGATGTGGGCAGCGCACAACTTTTCCTACATAATATGACTTTACTTCTTGCACAATAAAATGTTTATATTCAAGATTCAAAGCAAAATGTTTTTGGCGTTAAATTAACATCCCGTAAATTGAAATTAGAAGTTTTTATTAGCTTAAAGAGAATGATTTATTTATACTCATGTGCAAAATCCTCATTAAAATTCAACCAACATTCAATTAATATTCCGTGAAATAAGTTGATGAATTCTTTGGCGTGAAAGTGTAAAACTATTACAAAAACTATCATCTCTCTTAAATGGAGAAAACAAGATCCACGAATATGATATTAGCAGATTTGTTGCATGATATCGTTTAGGGAAAGTGAGCATATTTGATGATACTGATTTTAAGTATTTTTTAGACTTATTTATTTGAAACATCTGCAATGTCTTCAGAACGGTTCATGCTAGCGTTCTAAAAATTGTGTCATTCAGCTTGTAACGAAAAATTATGCATGAAATGATAATTTATTTAATATTGGTCTTGATTTTTTAATGATATTTTCAAAACTTCGGAGTGGTGGTGGTTTTCTGAACATTCGATTGCGTTTAAAATCAACAAGGTTTCAATATTCACTGATTGTAATAATCGTACCAAATTATTTTCTAAATACTTCATTAGTTCGCGAGATATCGCGCCTACAGACTCACGAACACACAACTTAACATGCACACACAGTAATATACATACACACACAGTAATATATATATACCCACATATTAACATATGCACTAACATAAACGCACCACAGACTGACGAACACATACCATAATATGAACACACAGCAATATGCATAGCAATATGCATACACACACAATAATATACGTGCACTTATATATTAACATACGCATTAACATAAATACACCACACACACACAGTATATATACACACATATTAACATACGCACTAACATAAACGCACCACAGACTGACGAACACATACCATAATATGAACACACAGCAATATGCATAGCAATATGCATACACACACAATAATATACGTGCACTTATATATTAACATACGCATTAACATAAATACACCACACACACACAGTATATATACACACATATTAACATACGCACTAACATAAACGCACCACAGACTGACGAACACATACCATAATATGAACACACAGCAATATGCATACACACAATAATATACGTGCACTTATGTACTAACATACGCACTAACATAAATACACCACACACACACACACTAGCATATACACACACAGACAGACATCAGCTCGCACAACCGTTCGATCAGCATTCGGGGATGTTTAAAACTTATTCTTCCGTCAAAAACTCGAATTAGAAATCTCGACCCCGTCAAAATACTTTACCTATATATTATATTATGTATGCGGAGAAAGTAAAAAATCTGATGTGGGCAGCACATGACTTTCCCTGCAGACTCAAATTCATATTTTCTTTATTTGTTTAATAATTCTTTAGATTGAGTTTAATTGAACCAAACAACAGTAAATTTGCATTTTTAATTCAATTTTTGTTTTTATTTGGTAATTAGACATTTTTCCGAAATCGGCGTAACAAAAATGCAAGAAATCTCAAATATATTCAGAACGGTCAAAAATTGCATATAAATCGTTGCGTATCAAAATTGCGTATAAAACAAGAATTTAATTGATACATTTGAGCATACGTAGCTTTTTTTAGATTTTGGCGATTTTTGAGGGCCATTTCGTAAAAAAAAAGGCAGATTGTTCTTTTCCCAATTGTACCAAAATCTAATCAGCACCAGAGTATCCAGCAAGTAACTTATCTACCAAATTTTGTGAAATTTCGTCAAAGTATTTTAGCTAGAGAGGATAAATGAAATTTTTACGGGCCATTTCGCAAAAAAAGGCGGGTTCTGTTTTTACAAATCGTACCAAAAACTAATTAGCACCAGGGTCACATCCAAGTAACTTACCTAATTTTATGAAATTCGGTCCATTAATTTTTGAGTTAGAATGGATACATACATTACACAATCAGACAGACAGACACACACACACACAGACGTCACGCTAAAAATAGTTTTTTTGTATTCTAGAGGTCTCGAAACGTGTAGATCCGTCGAAAACTCGAGTTGCTATTTTCGACATGATTCCAATACTTTCCCTATACATTACCATGTATTGCAGGGAAAATAAAAATCTGATGCGGGCAGCACATGACTTTCCCTGCAGACCTATATTCACGTTCTCTTTATTTTAATTAAATTTAATTCACTTTTAATTCAATTTTCGTTCTCTTTTGATAACTGGACTTATTTTCAAAGGTGGAGTAGAGAAAATACGAAAAAACTAAAATATCTCGAGAACGGCTAGTCCTAGTGTAATGGGGTTGATCTTATTATTTTCATCGTTAAAAATTACGTATTAAACAAGCATTTAATGGATATATTTGAGCATACGCAGTTTTTTATTTTAGACTTTGGCGATTTTTGCGGGCCATTTTGCAAAAAAAGGCAGGCTATTTTTTCCGAATCGTACCAAAATCTAATCAGCACCAGGGTGTCCCATAGGTGACCTATCTATCGAACTTTGTGAAATTCGGTCCATCAGTTTTTCAGCTAGAGGGGATATAAACTTTTGCGGGCCATTTCGCAAAAAAAGACGGGTTCTTTTATACCAAATCATACCTAAAACTAATCAGCACCAGATTCGCCCACAAGTGACTTACCTACTAAATTTTGTGAAATTCGGTACATTAGTTTTGTTGTTAGAGTGGATACAAAATCTACACAGACAGACAGACAGACACACACACATATATGTCACGCGAAAAATAGTTTTTACGTATTCTAGAGGTCTCGAAAGGTGTAGATCCATCGAAAAGTTGCGATTTTCGACATGATTCCAATACTTTCTCTATACATTACCATGTATTGCAGGGAAAGTAAAAAATGAAAAAAAAAGTTAAAATAAAAAAATTCTATGATATTGGCCAAATAAGTTCATGAAAAATATTTATAGCAATATACTTTTAATAAAAAAAATGTGAAGTACTCTTATTTAAAATATTTTCTGCTACACCAACAATTGTATTTATTTCTGTCCGTGATACATAACAGAACAAGCCCAATTACAATGATCTCAGGGGATTATAGATCAAAGTAAAATCCTCAAACATGCATTTTTAAAATTTTCAAACACAGCACACAAATGATGAACATAAATTAACTATTTGAACATAAATTAAATAACATAAAATGTAAAAACAGAGAAGTTACTCAAAAAATTGCCATTAACATTAACTGGAATGTGAAATAACCCATGGCACCTTAAACTAGGTTTTCTAGCATAAAGTTGGATTGCATTTAAAAGTGCACTACAATCAACCTGATTGGTGAGTAATTTCCTAAAAAAAAAAACACAATACACAACATGTTCTGCCGAGATTTTAATGAATTAATACCAAATAAGTCTCTTAGATACACAGAAGAAATGTTACAGTATGAACCAATGGCCTTAAGGGCACGGTGAAATGAGCAAAAATTGACTAAAAACAGTTTTAATATATAACATTATTTTACACATTTAACATTTGCTTACGGGTGAGACAATGTCCATCCCAAACAAAGAACCTTCCAAAAAGACAGGTATTTGACATACACTATCCCAAACAGTTCCCGAACATTGTACCTGCTGCAGCAGGTGGAATGTTTCTGTTGGCGATTTCCATGGACGCCAATGCCTGCAAAGGGGATCGAACTGTTTGGGATAGGGTATGTCAAATACCTGTCTTTTTGGGAGGTTCTTTGTTTGGGGTGGACGCTGTCCCACCCGTAAGCAAAAGGTTGAATGCATTTTGTTCGAAACGGAATTTTCAAAAATTTTACATTTTTAAAATGTTCCATGTGTCTAAATTTTTATCTGAGATGCATGAAATTTGGCAAGAAGACACCTCTTGTACTTTTTAATGAAACTGGGTAAGCATTTTATAATTGGACTTTATTAAGGTAATTAAAAGTGAGTAAGAACCTAATTAAATGATGAAAATGAAGTTTTAATGCAGAAAAATATTTAAAAAAAATAAACTTTCTAAGAGATTTAAAAATAAATACCCAAATGTATTCATTATATGTTTTTGAGTGATCATAATGTAAAATGAATCAAAAATGTGACTAAATGGCACGTAAGGAGCATTTTCAACAAAAATGTGAACAAATGGCATGTAAGGAGCATTTTCAAATTTTCACTAAAAAAATTAAATTAAAAAAAAATACAAAATTATAACAAAATTAAAAAAAAAATAATGGTATTGTTTATAGTAATGTTAAGAGGAATATTTATGCAAATTTCCACGTTTCTAAGTTAATAAATAAATAAAAAAAATGTCAACGTCCACCGTGCCCTTAAAATAAAGGAACCTCACCTTATTCTGAACCTTTTCAAGTACATCAACTGAATCACTATAACAAAGATCCCAAATTAAAGAACCGTATTCCAATAATGCTTAAACAATAGAATCAAATAAGCGAATTAAAGCATTAAAATTAATAAAATCCCTAATCTTCCTGAAAACAAAACCAAGTAGCTTATAAGCTCTAGAAACAACACCTGGAATATATAAATTGAATTTGAATTGAAAATTTCTAATGCGAGCAGCACGTGACTCATATTCACGTTCTCTATGTTTCTTTAATAATTTATTAAATTTTGTTTAATTGCACAAAATAACACTGAATTATTTAATTTTTGTTTTTATTTGGAAACTGAACATTTTTGAAAGGCGGCGTACAAAAACACGAAAAACTAATATATCTCAAGAACGGTTAAAACTAGAGTAATGGACATGGTCTCATTCTTTTCTTCGTTAAAAATTACGTATAAATCAAGCATTTAATTAATACATTTGAGCATACGGAGTCTTTTATTTTAGATTTGAAGGTTTTAGCGGGCCATTTCGCAAAAAAGGCTGGTTCCTTTTTTTTTTTCAAATCGTATCAAAATCTAGTCAGCACCAGGGTGTCCTACAAGTGATTTATCTACCAAATTTCGTGAAATTTGGTCAATTAGTATTTTAGCTAGAGAGGATACATAACATTTTTGCGGACCATTTCGAAAGAAAGGCGGGTTCCTTTATCCCGAATCGTACCAAAATCTAATCAGCACCAGGGTCACACACAAGTGACTTATCTATAAAATTTTGTGAAATTTGGTCCATTAGTTTTCTAGTTAGAGTGGATACATACATTGCATAGACATCATTATCCAATCTACACACACACAGACACACACACACACACACACAAACGTCAAGCTAAAAATAATGTGTTCGTGTTCTAGAGGTCGCAAAGCTTGCAGTTCCTTCGAAAACTCGAGGTGCGGTTTTCGATACGATTCCAATACTTTCCCAATGCATTACTATGTATTGCAGAGAAAGTAAAAAAATCTGATGTGGGCAGCACATGACTTTCCCTGCAGACTTATATCCACGTTCTCTTTATTTTAATTAAATTTGATTCACTTGTAATTCAATTTTCGTTCTCATTTGGTAACTAGACCCATTTTCAAAGGTGGCGTAGAGAAAAACGAAAAAACTAAAATATCTCGAGAACGGCTAGTCCTAGTATAATGGGGTTGGTCTTATTCTTTTCTTCGTTAAAAATTACGTATAAAACAAGCATTTAATGGATACATTTTAGCATATAGTTTTTATTTCAGATTTTGACGATTTTCGCGGACCATTTTGCAAAAAAAGGCAGGTTTTTCCTTTCCGAATCGTACCAAAATCTAATCAGCACCAGAGTATCCTACAAGTAACTTATCTACCAAATTTTGTGAAATTTGGTCAATTAGTATTTTAGCTAGAGTGGATAAATGATAATTTTACGGGCCATTTCTCAAAAAAAAGGCGGGTTCTGTTTTTACGAATCCTACCAAAAACAAACTAATCAGCACCAGGGTCTCATCCAAGTGACTGACCTACCAAATTTTATGAAATTCGGTCCATTAGTTTTTTAGTTAGAGTGGATACATACATTGCACAGACAGACAGACACACAGACGTCACGTTAGAAATAGTTTTTTCGTATTCTAGCGGTCTCGAAACGTGTAGATCCGTCGAAAACTCGAGTTGCGATTTTCGGCATGATTCCAGTACTTTCCCTATACATTACCATGTATTGCAGGGAAAGTAAAAAGGCCTAAAAACGGTTGCACGCACACTTAACTGTTTTTAAAGGTAAATCCAAATCGATAACTCTGTATTTGTATTACACCTAAAAGATTTCAAACATTTTCATCGTAATATAGTATACATCAGTGGTGTAACCATTGGGGTTTAGACTGTTATAAAACCTCTTTTGTACAAAATGCTTCTCCATCAGTTAACACTTGGCAAACGATATCGACCACTACATAGCCCTGATGGATCGTTGACCCCCCCCCCCCCACCTTTCCATGATCCTGATGACGCTTGCGATATACTTTGATATGCAATATTAATTATAAGAGCAATAGTGTTGAGAAAAACTATTTAGTATTAATATCAATAAATCTTCTAACGCTGTCAAAAATCTCTTGAGTTGTAGAACTTTTATATGTTCTAAAATATATCTTGTACTTCGTTCTGATGTGAAATACAGAAAATTATTCAAATATTAACTAAAAGACTTAAAAAAAAGGCTAAAAGATTTAAAGACTTGAAAACAAGACAAAGGCTTAAAGACTTCAAATTATACATATATCAACTAAATTGATTTGATTCTGGCAACGAAAACAAATGCAATTTATTTTATTGATAATTAATTTTGCGCCATGTACTTTAATGGTATTAAATTGTTTAAATAAATACTTGGATTGTTTAAGTAAACAAAGCAATCTCAACGTAAATTGCTGTGCAAATAAAATAATAAATACAGGCGATTATTTTGAAATATATTTTCTAGTTACATTTAGGAGCTATCGCATTTCCACAATAATCATATGCTTTTATTAGCTTATTTGCACTGCAATGTACATCGATGTTGCTATATTTATCGTTAGCGTTCAAAACCATATTTATTACTTAATATTTTAAAAGTCGTACATATATTTTCAAAATTCTTATTTGTTGTGTTGATGTGAAATAACGCGCAACAGGGAAGTTTCAAATATATTGTTTCTTCAGGTTTAATTTATCTCCAAATCAAATAATCTCGATTATATTTTGTCCCAGAATATTAGCATATTCTGGGGCAAAATGTAATTTGTTTAAGGAAACTGCGTATATCTCACGTTCATATACAGATAATATAAGCAGATTCATAAAATCCTTCAAATCTAAGATATATATTTAGTACTTCAAACACTTTAAGTTAATTGCATTATTAAAAGTTAGCTAGTTAACATGTTATGTTCATGTTTTAAAATCTTATAAAGAACACTTATACCAGCTGGGAATAGAACTTTCAATCTTCAGATGTTCAAATGGCGCTCTATTCATTGAGCAAACCAATTTCTTTCTACATCTGAAAGGGGTCCTATATTCACCCCTTTCATACTTCAGATTGAAAAGCAATTTCTGATATGTGCGACATTCTGATACTCCAGCGTTTTTTTATACAGGATAACATCCTGCCCGTCGTAACTATCAATTGAAACCGCTGCAATTAATTGTCGGTATCTGAAAAAAAAAAAAATTTAGATATTCTTCTGATATCCACATGTTTGCTTAAATCTGCTGGATTAAGTTGTTCAGGTATTGCAAAAAATTCTTTTCTTAACTATCGAATTACTTACTCATCACAACTTGGTCAGACGCCCATGGCTTTTGAACTACAGAAACATATATTTTCTTGTATATATATAAAGTGGCCGCTACAAATTCTGTAATTCTTGATTTTGGAATTTTTGTATAAAGATTTATTTAGATTTGATGTTGTAAAAATATATCATAAATAAAAAAACTATGAATTTTTCTGACTAATTTTCAGTTAGAAAATAATTATCCTTATCAAAGAATTAATTAAATATCCTTATCAAAGAATATTTTGTATAATTCACATGTGGATAGCTCGCAGATGTATCAAGCGTTTCTCGCGATTTAAAATATGTGCTAATTCTAGTAGTAGTCTAAATGACATTGTTCTTCAGAAAAATCTACTAAAATCTATATAAATAAATTTGAAAATGTGTCTGACTGTATGTGTGTTTATATCATCATCACGGGCGAATTGCTCCATACCGAATTTCATGAAATTTTGTGGGTAATCGTGAAATAGCCCCACTTAGTCAATGTTTTGAGTTCCTAGGACCAGGGGTTGTCGAGAAATTAATAAAACACTTGCAATTAAAGTTAAAACTTCCATAGGGATAGCATTATGCAGACGATATTTTTCCGTCAATTTATTTTACGAAAGTTATATCATATCGCTTAGCAGCGGATTTAAATCTAATGTGTTTATGCCGTAGACGATTTTTATTAAATCTTTTCGGATATAAATAATAAGGAAACGCATATAAAATAAATTTTATCGAAATTGCATTTTTGACTGGATTATATCAATTACGGCCTTCAGGTTTAAAGATTACGGGTATTATTGATAGTTTCAATTAATTACGTCATCTGTTTTATTTTGGCAAATATTTTTTTAAATTCATGTATTCTAATACGGTTAATCTTCTACTAATACACGGATATATGTTCTAATGTACGAGAATATAAGTAGTACGGGGATGTTTTTCCATACAATTTTAGAGCTTTCATTTTGGCATACCTTGATTAAATTTCACATTTTTTGTAAATTTGTTTACAAACGGGACCAGGATGTTTTTATTCTTCAGATCTGCCTGTAAAGATAATTTTTGTATAGCGAGAACAGAGGCTCTTGAACTTCTTTTCAGGAGCATTAACTTAAATATTGTAATAGAATGTTTTGAATAACAATTCGATTTAGAATACTATAGGAATTTGCACATGATTGTGAATTTTAGATTTCTTTATGATGTATATTCCGTACGAAGAATGGGTATGCTGCTAGTGATCAATATAGGTCCCCTAAAAAAATCGCAAATTTTTTATCTGTCTCAACAAAATTATCTTCGCACATCCAAAGAATAAAACACTGCGGTCTGGTTTCAAAATAAATTTATAAAAAATATGAAATTGGATTAACACACGGAAAAATCATGTCGCTAAAATCTTAAAAGATATAGTTGTTCCATTTTTATCCAGCTTTAATAAGTCGTAAAACACAACAGCAGATATATGAATTTGAAAAATACTTGCCAAAATGAAACAGATGACTAAGGAAATTAAAAATATCAATCATTCATGCAATTTTATGCCTCAAGGCCGCAACTAATATAACTGAAGCAATAAATATAATACCGTTTATTTATAGCATTTATTTTCATGTCGATTAATTTTTTATTTAAATCGTATAAATTAAATGAAAGTCGTATAATCCCATTTGATTTAATTCCGTTGCTAAGCAACATAATATATAGATTTCTTCAAATAAAATTTTGGGAAATTAATCATTTGTATCATTCGATTTTTTATGATTGATTTAATGTTTTGCTTTGTCGTTATTATTTCGATAAATACCTGTCTTAGAAACTCCAAACTTAAGCAGAATCACGGTAGCGAAGTAAAGAATGGCCATACCAATTAAAAAAAAATAATAAAATAAAATAAAACAGTCAAAAAATGTGAATTTATGTATGGAACTGACAAATAAACGTATTTTAATTTTATATATAGAGATAGAATAGATAACACTCATAGATTTCACTACACATATATACAATAGACCATTGTTTTATCGCTCAACACGATTAATATTTGCACAACTTACAATACTTACTATATAAATTACTCAAGGTATAAGACTATAAAGAAGCACAACTGTTGTAATCGTGTTAAAATATATATAAAAAAATGGATTATAATTTAAATTAATAAAGCACACACTAATATAACAAAATGTTCTAGAAATATTAAAAAATACATTTCCTTCTGATCACCAACTTCATAAAATTACATCATCGTAATAAATCTTCTTTTAATTTTTACTTACGAAAGAATATCTTTTTGCTAAAGTTTCATTATTTTTATTCAATGCTCATTATTTTTATGTTTTATATACACTTATGTATTTCAGTTTATAATTTTAAATATCAAAATACAAACTCATATTACAAATGTGATTTTATTTAAACTTTATTTACAAATATCAAAATACAAACTCATATTACAAATGTGATTTTATTTAAACTTTATGTTCAAATATAGATATCATTTTGTGTAGCAACTGTATAAAATTATAATTTTATAATAATTTTTATTTCACTTTTACTATCATCTATTTTATCTATTTTCTTAAGTTTTATTAAATTTTTTAATGTACAAACTTTTATTTATTTACACACAAAAGATCCAATTCTCTATATTTGATCAGCAACTACATAAAATTATGGATGTATAACAATTCACGCAAGCATACAGCTCTTTCGAGAACATAACACAATTCTTTCTAGAAAGCTGCATTGTATATTAATTTGTGCTTATCTATGTATCTTAAGTTTGCCTTATCTTTTGCACAAAGTTCTTTTAATTAATAACATTAAAATTTAATTGATATTCTTTATAAATGTCTTGCGTACAGAGAAAATATTTATTTAATTAGATTTTTCATTTGTAACTACACGAAATTATAGATATATAACAATTGTTCCTTTCATTTTTACTTTGAGCGATGTATCTATGTTCCTTCAAGATTTATTAATATTCTAATCTTTACACATTTCTTTATTTACGTACAAAATATTTTGTAGCACTTTATTTTGGTCAGCAACATAAAATTATAGATATATCACGATATTTTAATTCATTTGTACCAGTGATATAATTTATTATCAATTAACAACAATTTATTATCAATTTAAGATAATGAATATACTATTTAAGTTTTATAATGTATAATTCTTTATAATTAATATTTATTTATATCTTTACTTAATACTATCATTATAATTTATATCTATTTATAGTATAAACATAAAAACTGCTTAGTTATTATATTTATAAATGTCTTTCTGAAATATTTATTATAATAGTTAAAGAAGTAATATATTTGTTATCTTTATAATTTATACCTATTTTCAAATATTATTATATCTATAATTTGTATTTATTTATAGTATAAAGATAAAACATATGAAGTTAACATTATATTTTAATATCTTTTCGAAATAATTATACTAATCGTAAAAATGTAGTACATCTATTGCCTTCATAATTTATATATATTTATATCTATCTATTATGATATGTATAATTCATATCTATTTATAAAGATAACAGCAATGGATATACCATTATGCTTTTAGATATAAAGATTTGTTACAATGTTTATTATAGCAATATATCTATTTCCTTCATAATTCATATCTATATATCTATTTATATCTATTTGTATCTATCTGTTACTCTATTTATAATACATACCTATTTATAGTATAATGATAAAAGCTATGAAGTTAAAATTATATTTCTAGATATATTTTTGAATGATTTATTTCTTTATAATTCCTATCTATTTACAGTGCAAAGGTAAATGTCAAATATCTTCCTGAAGGATTTATTGTAATAGGTAAAATTGTAATATATCTAGTCTTTTTTAACACTTTACAACATAGCTGAAAAGTGTTTATTACTTTGTTCATTCTGTCTGTCTGTCTGTTAGCACGATAACTGCCGCAAAAATGACTTCATCAAAATGAAATTTTAGTATGTTTTTCAGACGGTCTGTGGGACCTATGGAAATATAAATGAATAATATCACCCAATTAGTTTTGGATTGAACCCGGGTTGAAAAAATGAAATACATTAAACCCTATGGGACCTAATGTTTCAAACATTTTTTAAACAAATTTAAAATTCACAAATTGTTTCGAAAATTTTAGGAAATATCCAAATTATCCCATAAAATATATAAAAAAAATTTCAGTAAAATGTGTTAGGTAGTTTTTTAAATAAAAATTATTTAATATAGAGAGAAAAACAAATTCAATTAAATTCTGACTCTTACTATATCCTCCAGAAAGAAACAAGAGATATATTATATAATAAATATCTTTCCAAGAGTTTTATTATTTTATATATAAGAGAGGCTTCACATTTTAAAATAAATATGGTAGATAACAATTTTTCAAATTTTAAAATAAAATAAATTATTATAGTATTGTGATTAAAGAAACGATTGGGAAAATGTTTATGAATGAAATGCTGCTTTTATATAGAGGCGATTTATATTTCGATGACGTCATTTGAATAAAGTTCATTTGTTTTCGATGAAGTTTTCAAATATAATAAATTATTGTAGTATTATGAAAATTTTAAAAATATTACTGAGGAGTGTATCGCATTTTAGAGATGTTTAAACCAGGCAATTTATATTTCAATGCCATCTTTTGAATGTTCATTTTCTTCGATGAAGTTTTCAAATATAATAAATTAATGTAGTATTGTGATAATTTTAATAATGTTACCGACGAATGTATCGCATTTTAGAGATGTTTATATAAAATTGCATTGAAGTTGGAAAGTGTTTCATAATCAATGCTTTATGCAGGATTGATCTTTCTAACATCTATATAATTATCTCTTTAATATTAATATATATTTATATTATGTTAATACAAATATGGAGGTAACATTACATTTTCGTCTTTCTGAAAGATTTGTTTCAATGATCAAAATAAACTCATTCGAAGCCGATTATTCTAAATTTTCAATACCCCTTAAATTACATTAATTACGCTTTCATACATTTTTATGAACTGCTACGAAAAACAAATAATTTATACTCGCTACACGTATTCCAAATTTCATTTCATTCGAAATTCCATTTTCCTTCTTTGAAATTCTCTTAAACATCAGGGGTAAAAATTCGATCGCAATTTATTCTCGAAATTATATAATTAGAATAAGTTAAAAGAAATGAGAATTCAACTGTAAGGATGAATGAGTAGGAAATTTGGCGGAAATACTGGATGCAAAGTATGTACGTATACATGCATCTATTTGCATAAAATTATTTCACTTTATGACGCCTCAAAGATTTTATGCATTTTAAATTAATATCCCTTTTGATGAAAAGTTAAATAAAAATTTTATTCATTGATATCAACTTTGAAAGTCTCCAAATAAAACATGCTACAACAAAATTTGAATATTGCATATAAAATGGGAAAATTTTAATCATATAATGCATATGCATTTGTAAAGATTTTTAAAGTAAATATTAATTGAGAATTCCGGAAGAAATTACGATTCTCTCTCAGTATAAAAAGCTTCTTGTTGTTTTTAAACAGATCCAAGCCTTTTGCAGCCAAATTGTGTGTCGTATGTTTAATAATATTCTTGAATATTTCATCTGTGATCTTATTTTTATGCAAATATTAATAATACTAAATTCAGAAGGATTTAAATAACTTTTTTAAATGAGTAAGTAAAATTCATTAAAATTTTTAATAAAAAATGATGTTTCCTTAATAATTCCATAATTTGGTTTTCCACTTGTGAATCAAATCTTTACAGAATAAAATGCAGTAGATTTCAGAAATTTACTTTTTTATTAATCAGAGTTTTAATTTTAAAATAATTAAAATTCATTTTTAATATTTGTAGCTATTCTACACTATAGAAACGAAAACTTAAAATTTGATTTCTCTAAATTTTAATTTTCCTTTCAAGTACACAAAACGACCTCTTAGTGATAAACTACAAACTGGACATCCCAGATTAAAATACTAAAATATCGAAATTGTGACCACTACATTTCAAAAACTAGGAGTGCAATATAAAATCCAACTATATACACATATAGGGGTTTCAAAAAGCTAAAAATTCTTGTTTATTGTTCAAAAATAGCACTTTTAGTTTTAAAGATATAAATATTACAATCTTAAACAGAAAATTTCAAATGTTCTTCAACTTGACGAAACGATTAATCGAAAGCTATAAGAGCTTTCTATAAAGATAATTGCAGATTTAGAAACTAAATTTCCTACTGCATATTTTTGTCTTTTACTATTTATATCTAGCTTTCATAGTTTTTAAGATATTTCGAGAGAAAAATGAAAACATCACTCGCTCGAAGAGATACTTTTAATAGTTTTTCAAAGTAAAAAGTTCAAAATGTTAAAATATAGAGATTTTTTTCTATATTCACATTCTGGACCCTATTTGGGACAAAACAGGAAAACATATTTGTATTTTTATTTATTGGATTCGGTATAAACGTCCAACGTGTTTACATTTTTTGTAACGCTCCGTTTTCCACCGCCGAAACTTCAAGCATAGATGTTATTTACATAAAAAAGAACGCATTTTATAGTTTTCTAAACATGGAAATTGCGGTAGGTTAAACAACATTTCATCTCCGATCACTGTACTATGTTATCTTATTTTCAACGTTTACAGACATTTTAATTAAAAAATAAGTTAATTATAACAATATTTTTCAACAGTTTGATTAGAAAAAAAAATCTCGCAGACGATTTCAGTATGTGAAACACAACTCTGTTACTATCATTGCGGATGGAATCAAAAACTGTAAAAACAAATGGAATTATCAATTACAATAAAAAAAATATATCGTCTGCTATAACTATAAATTAAAATATTTCCAGAACAGTTGCTTATGCGCCAATAGAGTTAATTAAGAAAAGTTGGGATATTTTTTTTGTGTGTAACAGTATAAAAACGAATTTTGTGGCTAACCGTTCTTGAATTATAGCTGGAAGAACGTTGAACAAAGGATTCCGATATTTATAATTTTTTTTAACATAATAGCGAGTTTTCAGATTTTTCTCACTGCATATAGAACAAGTCCCACGAATATTAAAAGTTTCAAGTTACTACCTTTAGCAGTTTGAGCTGTGTAAATCATATCTTAGTCAGTCTCACTAAGCTGTATCCTATAAATAAAACGTCACAACGTATAGAAAAATGATTAGTTGTTTAAAATAGTTTCTGGTATCCTGCAAGTTATACTCCAATATTAATAAGAACTATATAAATAATAATAATAATCTAAAATTATTCGTATGCAAATATAAATAACATTAATATAGAATTATAAGAATTCCTAGACAAATTTAATGATAGGAATAATTTTTTTAATTCGCGGAAAATAACACTAAATACAGCTCACCAATAAAGGCATTACATAGCGAGTACCAAATCTTTGTCTTTTCATAATTCAAACTTTAACACACCTACAAAAATGTGCAGCTTAATGAAATTCTATTGCCTAGTAAAGTTACCTCATCAACAAAATGCGGTAGATAACATGTATATCATATGCTGAGCTACATCCTATGGGATATGTGTTCTATATCATATAGAATTTATTATATAGTATTTCTTATGGAATATATTATATACAGTATCCTAAGAAAGTATAATATCCTATTTTATATGGAAATTTTACTAATTAGTAAAGTTACTTACTTGTTGCAAAAAAAAAAAAAAAAAAAATCTGTACTGCCAAATGCAATCAATGTTGATTGTATTGTCAAAATAATTTTTAGTTTTCTATACTTACTGCATAAAAATGATCACAAAATAAATCCTAAATTTGTTTTATATGAATATAATTGCTGATATTTTTACCACAATACGCAAAACCAAACATCTTTTATCTGGTCATAGTCACAAGACTCAACATTAAGATTTGATCATTATAGATGGATTTATGCAGTGCGTTAGCATCAGTGCACTAGCAATTCATTTAAATGATAAAAAATAGTACCTAAAATGTGCTTCATATGGATGCAATTGCTAATATTTTACCACAATATGTAAAAATCACGCATTTTCTCATAATCACAAGATTTGATAATAATAGTTGATCTTTAGATGGAATTATGCCGTGCAGTAATTAGCATCAGTACACTAGAAATGTAGTGAAATGATCGAAAGTTGTGTGGATTACTACATGTGGATGTAATTGCTAATATGCGTGCTTTAATCATGCAAAATAATTTTGCGACTCTGTGTATTAGTTACAAAACCTCTCGGTAAGAGACGTTTCATAGAATTCAGTAATTTTCACATGTGGAAACCAGCATCAGTGGACCGGTTTCAGAACCAAAATATCTGATGTGGGCAGCACATGACTTTCCCAGCAGACTTATATTCACGTTCTCTTTATTTTAATTACATTTAATTCACTTTTAGTTCAATTTTCGTTCTCATTTGATAACTGGACTTCTTTTCAAAGGTGGCGTAGAGAAAATACGAAAAAACTAAAATATCTCGAGAACGGCTAGTCCCGGTGTAATGGGGTTGGTCTTATTCTTTTCTTCGTTAAAAATTACGTATTAAACAAGCATTTCATGGATATATTTGAACATGCGTAGTTTTTTATTTCAGATTTTGGCGATTTTTGGGGACCATTTTGAAAAAAAAGGCAGATTATTTTTTCCAAATCATACCAAAATCTAATCAGCACCAGGTTGTCCCACAAGTGTCTTACCTACCAAATTTTGTGGAATTCGATCCATTAGTTTTTCAGCTAGAGTGGATACAAGCTTTTGCGGGCCATTTCGCAAAAAAAGGCGGATTCTTTTATCCCGAATTATACCCAAAACTAATCAGCACCAGATTCGCCCACAAGTAATTTACCTACCAAATTTTATGAAATTCGGTCAATTATTTTTTTATTTAGAGTGGATACAAAAACTGCACAGACAGACAGACACACAGACGTCACGCTAAAAATAATTTTTTTCGTATTCTAGAGGTCTCGAAACGTGTAGATCCGTCGAAAACTCGAGTTGCGATTTTCGGCATGATTCCAATACTTTCCCTATACATTGTCATGTATTGTAGGGAAAGTAATAATGGTCAATTGCCCTGGCATAAAGAAAATTTACTATGTTCCGCAGCATCGCGAGTCACTAGTGATAAAGTCAGTCTTACAACACGCAGTTAGTTTTCAAGTTACAGAAAATCAAGCTAGGATTGATTGGACGAATCAGCAAAGCTAAGTTGTACTCACAAGTGCAATGTCGAGAGCAACATTCTTAATTTTCCAGGAATTTGAAGTAGTAAGATGTGCAAAAAATAGCATCCGAAAATTATATCATGGACAAGTGATTTCATACATGTTATATTTCTGTAAAGTACCATATATGTTTAAGTTGAATGGGGTTCGAATAGATTAATTTTGAAGGAAATTCTATATAGAGCTGAAATAAATGAATTCTTAAAGATGGAAGATATTCAGATCGAATAACAAAATCAGAAACTTAAGTGTTACGGCCACCTACCAGGGAAGGAGTGAAATTCACAAATGCATATTCCTTGGATAAGTTAGTCATCTGTTCTACAGAACGGGTTTAATGAAAACATTTGAGAGTTTAAAAAAATAAATTCTTGGGGAATGAAGAGATATAGAATGAAAAAGAAAAGTTTAGTGTTAAGATCAAAGTGCAAAGAAATGAATGTACATTGCAAATGTACATTCATTTGCAATGTACATTCATTGTACATTGTAAATGTACATTCATTTGCAATGTACATTCATTGTACATTCAAATGTACATCCATTGTAAGTCAGCTGTTGAAAAGTTTCAATTTAAATACATCTTTGACAGATTAAAGAAATAAAGCTTGATGAATTGGAGAGATACAAATCAAATAACAAAATCAAAAGCTTAGTGCTACGATGATCTATAAGGAAATGAATAAAAACTACGAACGTATATTTCCTGGAAAATTTAGTCATCTGTTTAAGAGTTTCAATTTAAAGAAATTTTAAAGAGTTTAAATAAATACATTCTTGCGGAATGGAGAGATACAGAAAAGAAAAGTTTAGTGTTAAAATCATAGTGCAAAGAAAGGAATATAAATTGAAAATGTACATGTCCTGAATAAGTAAGTCATAAGTTGAAAAGTTTCAATTTAAAGAAACAGTGGACATTTAAATGAATAAAACTTGGTGACTTGGAGAGATACAGATCGGATAACAAAATTAAAATGTTTAGTGCTACGATAATCTGTAAGAAAACGAATAAAAACTACGAACGTACATTTCGGGGATAATTTAGTCATCTGTTTAAGAGTTTCAATTTAAAGAAATTTTAAAGAGTCATAAATAAATACATTCTTGCGGAATGGAGAGATACAGAAAAGAAAAGTTTAGTGTTAAGATCATAGTGCAAAGAAAGGAATATAAATTGAAAATGTACATGTCCTGAATAAGTAAATCATAAGTTGAAAAATTTCAATTTAAAGAAACAGTGGACAGTTTAAATGAATAAAGCTTGGTGAATTGGAGAGATACAGATCGGATAACAAAATTAAAATGTTTAGTGCTACGATAATCTGTAAGAAAACGAATAAAAACTACGAACGTACATTTCCTGGAAAATTTAGTCATCTGTTTAAGAGTTTCAATTTAATGAAATTTTAAAGAGTTTAAATAAATACATTCTTGCGGAATGGAGAGATACAGAAAAGAAAAGTTTAATGTTAAGATCATAGTGCAAAGAAAGGAATATAAATTGAAAATGTACATGTCCTGGTTAAGTAAGTCATAAGTTGAAAAATTTTAATTTAAAGAAACAGTGAACAGGTTAAATTAATAAAGCTTGCTGATTTGGAGAGATACAGATCGGATAACAAAATATCTGTAAGGAAATAAATAAAAACTACGAATACATATTTCCGGGATAATTTAGTCATCTGTTTAAGAGTTTTCATTTAAAGAAATTTTAGAGAGCTTAAATAAATACATTCTTGGGAAATGGAAAGATACAGAACGAAAAGAAAAGTTTAGTGTTAAGATCATAGTGCAAAGAAAGGAATATAAATTGAAAATGTACATGTCCTGGATAAGTAAGTAATCTGTTGAAAAGTTCCAATACAAAAAAGATAGGTTAAAGAATAAAGCTTGGTGAATTGGGGAAGATACAGATATAACAAAATCAGGCAGTTTAATGTTACGATGAACTGCAAGGAAAGGAACAAAAATTATGAACGAATAATTTAGTCATCTCTTGAAAAGTTTCAATGTAAAGAAACAACGGACAGGTTAAATGAATAAAGCTTGGTAAATTAGAGAGATAAAAAGATAAAAATCGGATAATAAAATTAAAAAGTTTAGTGCGACGATAATCTGTAAGAAAATGAATAAAAACTACGAACGTACATTTCCGGGATAATTTAGTCATCTGTTTAAGAGTTTCAATTTAAAGAAATTTTAGAGAGCTTAAATAAATACATTCTTGGGGAATGGAAAGATACAGAACGAAAAGAAAAGTTTAGTGTTAAGATCATAGTGCAAAGAAAGGAATATAAATTGAAAATGCACATGTCCTGGTTAAGTAAGTAATCTGTTGAAAAGTTCCAATACAAAGAAGATAGGTTAAAGAATAAAGCTTGGTGAATTGGGGAAGATACAGATATGATAACAAAATCAGACAGTTTAATGTTACGATGAACTGCAAGGAAAGGAACAAAAATTATGAACGGATAATTTAGTCATCTCTTGAAAAGTTTCAATTTAAAGAAAAAGCGGACAGGTTAAATGAATAAAGCTTGGTAAATTGGAGAGATACAAATCGGATAACAAAATTAAAATGTTTAGTGCTACGCTAATCTGTAAGAAAATGAATGAAAACTACGAACGTACATTTCCGGGATAATTTAGTCATCTGTTTAAGAGTTTCAATTTAAAGAAATTTTAGAGAGCTTAAATAAATACATTCTTGGGGAATGGAAAGATACAGAACGAAAAGAAAAGTTTAGTGTTAAGATCATAGTGCAAAGAAAGGAATATAAATTGAAAATGCACATGTCCTGGTTAAGTAAGTAATCTGTTGAAAAGTTCCAATACAAAGAAGATAGGTTAAAGAATAAAGCTTGGTGAATTGGGGAAGATACAGATATGATAACAAAATCAGACAGTTTAATGTTACGATGAACTGCAAGGAAAGGAACAAAAATTATGAACGGATAATTTAGTCATCTCTTGAAAAGTTTCAATTTAAAGAAAAAGCGGACAGGTTAAATGAATAAAGCTTGGTAAATTGGAGAGATACAAATCGGATAACAAAATTAAAATGTTTAGTGCTACGCTAATCTGTAAGAAAATGAATGAAAACTACGAACGTACATTTCCGGGATAATTTAGTCATCTGTTTAAGAGTTTCAATTTAAAGAAATTTTAGAGAGCTTAAATAAATACATTCTTGGGGAACGGAGAGATACAGAACGAAAAGTAAAGTTTAGTGCTAAGATCATAGTGCAAAGAAAGGAATATAAATTGAAAATGTACATGTCCTGGATAAGTAAGTAATCTGTTGAAAAGTTCCAATACAAAGAAGATAGGCTAAAGAATAAAGCTTGGTGAATTGAGAAAGATACAGATCTGATAACAAAATCAGACAGTTTAATGTTACGATGAATTGCAAGGAAAGGAACAAAAATTACGAACGGATAATTTAGTCATCTGTTGAAAAGTTTCAATTTAAAGAAATTTTAGAGAATGAATAAATACAATCTTCGGGAATGAATGGAGAGATATAAAACGAAAAACAAATTAACGTTAAGATGATAGTGCTAAAATAGGAATATAGATTATAAATGTACATGTTCTGGATAAGTAAGTCATCTGTTGAAATACTTTAATTTAAAAAAAACCTTCAGCCGCTTAAAGAAATGAAGTTTGACGAATTGGAGAGATACAGATCGGAATTAAAAAGTTAAGTGTTACGATCACCTTGCAAGGAAAAGGATGAAAGTTTTAAAAGGTCCATTTCGTGGATAAGTCATGCATTACAGATTTTCCGTCTAACAAATTCGTCAAAGAGCTCTTATAATCAATTCCTTGGGAATCGGAAAGATTCAGATCGAACAACAAGCTATAAAGTTAAGTGTTACTATCACTTTGAAAAATAAATAAATAATAAAAAAGACACATGTAAATTTCCTTGTATATTTTAGTCATCTGAAGATTTTCAATTTAAAACTCAAATAAATAAATAAATCCTTGGGGATTTGTAAGATTAAGATCATATAAAAAAACTTAAAAAGTTTAAGTGCTACTATCACTTTGTTTACAAAGAAATGAAAATGACATACGTACATTTCCATTACAATTTAGTCATATGTTGAAGATGCAATTTACATTAACTGATCCAGCGTTGAAACGACTACAGCACGGTCTTAATCTTACCTGCGTTCTCGACAGTAAGATGTGCACACAAGTTAAGCACAAACGTAATGTGCATCGGTCATTTCCGACATATTACACCCTATACATTGCTATACATATCGAGGTTCATGGTTGAAACTTATTTTTCAAAGACTCAATTTAAATAAACCTCCAAACATCTTCCACTAATAAGTGTATCCATGCATATTGAAGAAACCAGCAGTTCGCATTACAAAATAGCGCAAGGCGATATATCACTTGTAAAAAGAATTACTAATTAGACTCCTCCGCACCCATATCCTTAACTATCTCGAGCACTAAACACATGCATACGCTCATACAATCCGAGCCGATTGTTAAAAACAAGCCACCGAATCAAATCCCAAACCGAACTGTGCCAAGATAGCCAGAAAAACTCAAACAGGTCTCTTTATTATATATCAAACCAATTTTTTATCTCTTCTTTTCGTACTTGTGTTCGAGGGGGGTGCTCGGATGTTGATGAAGTGTCGGACAACCCCACCTACGTTCCATGTCTTCCTTTTTTTTTGTGTTCCAGGAGTCACGATTTCGAATCGGACGGTCCACCCATTTCTCTTCGTCAGTCTGTCTGTCTGAGCTTTTCCTTTATTGTCAATCAATCTGCCTGATAGGTCTGGCTGAACGTTTCCGACAAGACAGGGAGTGAGAAGTGCAGAGAAATGGCTGACGGGTAGCCGGGCCGAGGGAGGGCCGAGGGAGGGCCGAGCTTTTACGAGAGACATCTAGAAAGAGAAAAGGCATTTTTCTTTGGGTGATGCCAAATGGGTGTCAGCAAACAGATATGCGTTGTAAATGCACATGACGCCCTGTCTCTGAAGTGGCAGTGATGCTTACATCACTCAAAATAAGAAGGGATAGGTATGAAGTTATCGAGATATCGATTGGGCATGGTCAGGGAACTTTGAATACAAAAGCATGCTTTATTTAAGATGAAAAAAATACATACAAAAAGCACACCCAATTTTGAATTTATAGATGTGTAAAATGCAGAGAAGATCCGGTAGTTTAATTATAGCAGTCAGTCTCCAGTTCCAAACGGTGTTGTTATTTTCCTTATGGTTGAGGCTGCAAAAGACACACCTAAATATAATGCTGAACAAAAAAAAAAGATCTTGTGCAAAATTTCACCTTAACCCTTTTTGTCGAACGTTTCTTAAAATGGACGTTTAAAAATTATCTTATTTCTTTTAAATTATCTTTTCTCTTTTAAAATTATCTTATAAGGTCAATTATAATTTATCTTGGTCTAGCGGATTGAAGCAGAATACAGTAAATAAAATTATTCTTGTTGAAATTTTTTTAAGAAATGTATTGCATATTGTAATAGAAATGCACATACAGAGACAGAGAGAGGGCGAGTGGGAATATATATATATATTCGCTACATACTACACATCTCTCTGTCTCTCTCTTATATTCGCTACATACTACACATCTCTCTCTCTTATTTTCGCTACATACTACACATCTCTCTCTCTTATTTTCGCTACATACTACACATCTCTCTCTCCTATATTCGCTACATACTACACATCTCTCTCTCTCTTATATTTGCTACATACTACACATCTCTCTCTCCCCTTTCTGGTAGGTCGGACGGTCTGGGTCTCAACAACAACAACATCTCTCTCTCCCTTATATTCGCTACATACTAGACATCTCTCTCTCTTATATTCGCTACATACTACACATCTCTCTCTCTCTTATATTCGCTACATACTACACATCTCTCTCTCTCTTATATTCGCTACATACTACACATCTCTCTCTCTCTTATATTCGCTACATGCTACACATCTCTCTCTCTTATATTCGCTACATACTGGACATCTCTCTCTCTTATATTCGCTACATACTACACATCTCTCTCTCCCTTATATTCGCTACATACTAGACATCTCTCTCTCTCTCTTATATTCGCTACATACTACACATCTCTCTCTCTTATATTCGCTACATACTACACATCTCTCTCTCTTATATTCGCTACATACTGGACATCTCTCTCTCTCTCTTATATTCGCTACATACTACACATCTCTCTCTCTCTCTTATATTCGCTACATACTAGACATCTCTCTCTCTCTCTCTCTTATATTCGCTACATACTACACATCTCTCTCTCTTATATTCGCTACATACTACACATCTCTCTCTCTCTTATATTCGCTACATACTACACATCTCTCTCTCTCTTATATTCGCTACATACTAGACATTTCTCTCTCTTATATTCGCTACATACTACACATCTCTCTCTCTCTCCCATATTCGCTACATACTACACATCTCTCTCTCTCTCCTATGTTTGTGTGTTTAAACTAATTTTGGGACACCAAATTTGCGTATTTTCATCTGCATAACAAACCATATAATTGGTCTACAGCTGAACGCCACTCATCCACGCTATATATACTATTAATAGTAAGATATTTTCAAGAGTATTTATGAACCTCACCGTATTCGAATATTGTAAATTCTAAAATGCCTTGTTTTAGCAACACAAGACTAGATCGGTTTAATTTTGTATATACCTAACTTTGAAATCAGCGTATTACTAGTTATTGCTAAGCAATTCGGGATGTTGTTCCTTTTATGGTAATAATCATAGTCTTTTCCTCCTCAGCATAGCGTTTCTGGTCAAACTTCACGCCGTAAAAGGGAGCAGTTTGTGCAGTTTAGGAGAGAATTGCTAGATGGGCTCGCCTAAAATAAAGTTTACGCGTGAACCAAATAAAACACTTTGGATTAAACTATAGCATGGGCAACCTGCTTCCAAAAAATCTCTAACAAATGCTTTGACAGAAGATTGTCTGGGGTAAGATCAAAATGGCTGTATTTTGTCCCAAAACTGTTCTATTTTGTTTAGGTGTGGCTGTAAGAAGACTAGTACAATATTTCCCCCAAATCACTTCTGTGAACACTGTATATTTTGCCAGGGAGGTTAATTGAGCTGGAAAAGACCAGAGGATGGGTTGCATAAAAGAAACACAATATGCAAAGTGCAGAATTGTTTCGTATAATTCGGCACTGCATCCAATTTCTGGCTGCAAGCAGAAAATTCAACATTCTGAGTCCCATGCAGCAGAAACAGAGGCATCCCTGAATCCATAACATGAGAAATCTAATGCGTTCAAATGCATCTGAAAAGTATAGAATATTTAAACTGGATTTAAATGCTAATAGTGTTGTACGGACGAAATATAATCACAGATACTCAGAGGAAAACGAAAATAAGTAAAGTACTACTAGCAAAAACTAGATAATTTTTAGATAAACTGGAATACATGATAAAGTAAGCTAAGCATAAAATATTGACTTAAAGCATAAAATACCCCTTTCCCACTATCTCTAAAAAAAGTGTTGTTACAGTTTCTTAGTCAAAACACATTTTACTGGATATGCTTGTATGTAGCCCAGTTGGAGACTGGTGGTTATGAAACATCTCGTTTGCGGTCGGTTTTCTTTAGTATTATTTTTCATCTTTATTGACGCAGATGGGTTTCGGGAAATTAGGTTTCACTTACAACGTACATTTTGTTATATATTTTATAAATTGTACAGAATTATCTACCTTAATTTCATGAATAGCACAACATTATTGGTTCCGATAATAATGCACCACTTACAATAAAACTGGTACAAGTGTTGTAAAAGGTGCAACTTTTTAGGTATATTTTCCTTCCCAGACTTCATTCATGCAATAAAAGACTGTTTTTTTAGCCCATATAAATTATACCTAAGTCTGGGATTGCCAAGGTAAATGTACTCAAAAACTTTGAAAGAACACATGTCGTAAATGTCTCATATACAAGAAATACAAACTTAAAATTATCCAACTTTACTATTTAGACCTTCAGTTACGTAGGCTGTGTAAAGTTGAGTATAAAAATTTCAAAATAAATTATATTGAGGTAGAGGTGTTTATAAGAAACTCTCAAAAGGTGCGTTAATTGCTTGCATAGATTGTGAAAGATTAACCCGTTCACCCTGGCGCACAAATACACCCATTGGTGCCCATAGGGGACTGCAAAGGGGCACTTGCCCTTTTGGGCTTTCAAGGTCATAAAGGTGGGCATCAAGCTAGTCTATGCCGTACGTATTTTTCTTGTGTTTGCCCACTGACAACAGTCTAACGGATTGAAGCGGAATACAATAAATAAAATTAGCGGAATACAGTAAATAAAATTATAATACAGTAAAAAAAAATGGATTGCCTAGAGCCCCTATAATATCTATATAGGAGTCTTAGGTTTGCCCCATTCCCATGGGAAAAGTTCTATGGGAGCTCATGAATTCACCTGTTATTAATATTGTGTTCGTAAAAAAATGAAATTGTGCTTGTTCTATTATATCCTACGTTTTCAAAATTATGTAAATTAAAATTCTAACAGCTAGATATATAAATATTTTATTTAAATTTTGCTCAAACTGATTTTCTTTCATTACAAACCAAACATTAAATAGCACATCATAAAAATTTTAGACTTTTGACAACAATTATAGAATTTAATTTGTTTCATTTTATAAGACATCGATTAGCATGGCAGAGATGGACCTTTAAAAGTTCAGGGGGCCCAGCTATATCCCAGGAAATCTATGTGTGTGCCGGATCAAAACGTGTTTGCATTTGAGTTAATGAGTTAAACAGTAACGGGAAAGTAAGACCCCCTATCCGGTCCTGAAGCTTGAGTGGAATAAATTCCTATTTAAATATTTCTGAGTAGGTATCGATAAAATGAATTCTCAAAAAATAAGCCACATTTCAAGGGATAGCTGATTTCCTCCTCGATAGATGGCAGCACAAGGATTAAAAGAAAATATAATGAACGACTTTAAATTCGAACTGGATGAAAAACACAAATTCAAATAAATGTCAAACCTCTAGCAAGTAAAAAAGAAAGACGAGGTGGGTTTACTTGTTTACTACGCAGCTAATTAAGCTTAAATTCGGACATCTATAGACCCTATTTTTTTAGGACTTCTATTTTGCCTAAAAATGTGTAGCATGTAAATAAATTTGTGTACTCCTTTTTAAAATTTCCATTCTACTGACTCTCCTTGGCACCTATGGAACTTTTAGGGGGGGGGGGGGAGGGGGGGAGATGAGATCAAGGATAAAACGTATAACATCGTCTAGCTTGATGCATACCTTTCCAATCTTGAACATCCAGAAAGAGGCAAGTGCCCCCTAACCTTTCTTGCTTATCCCTATAGACGCTCATGATGACTCTCAACTGAATGGTATGTTCATATTTTAATGCAGTCAAAATACATTAATTGAAACACATTTTTACTTTCCCTACAATACATGGTAATGCATAGGGAAAATATTGGAATTGTGTCAAAAATCACAATTTGGGTTTTTAACGGATCTGCATGTTTCGACCACCCTAGAACACGAAAAAACCATTTTTAGCGTGACGTCTGTGTGTGTGTGTCTGTGCATCTATGTCTATGTGTGTGCAATGTATGTATCTACTCCAACTCAAAAACCAATAGACCAAATTTCATAAAATTTGGTACAGGCAAATCACGTGTGGGTTACCGTGGTGCTGATTAGATTTTGACACGATTAAGAAAAAATAATCTGCTTTTTTATGCGAAACGGCCTACAGGAATCGTCAAAATCTAAAATAAAAAACTGCATATGCTTAAATGTATTAATTAAATGCTTGTTTTGCACGTTCATTACTCTAAGAGGGGATATTAGTGAGAAATTGTTTTTAATTTTGAGGAGCTCAAAACATTTTTCATTGCAGTTAATAATCTAATTGATTACTATTATTTTTTTTTAATATCAAGTCCCTTATGGGCTACCCTGATGCTGATTTGATTTTGGCAGGATTCGGTAAAATATAACTGAATGTGAACGTCTAAAATAAATGACTAAATTCGCTGAAATATATTAATTACATACTTGGCCTCTTTGACCTCGGGGAGGGGGGGAGTTACTCCCCCCTCGAGGGATACTTTGTCAAGTAATGTATCAATCGTGAAATTTTTTCCAAGCCTTTTAAAGCGAAGGGTAACACGCTCTAATTGTAATCATTTGAACCCATGATACAGATTTTTCAAAAATGTTATTGTAAAATTTGTGAAAAAAAAAAGATACTAAAAAGGGGATTTTGATATGAGAAAGTCGAGTTGAGCTGCACTTCAGTTATTTACATTTTGGGAACGCAACCGAACAACGCCACAACTGACGTAACAAATTCTCTGCAAAATTGATCATTTGAACTATTATATACAAGATCAATTTTTCTTGGTTTTCTAGAAATGGGTAACGGTGATTTCTGCAGTATCTCAAAGTATCATTTTCGTGATCATAATTAAAGACATTGATTGATGATTTGCTGAAAATTGCTTATACGGGTAGATCTAAAATGATGTCCCACACGTTAAATTTTAAAATTATGTAATGCACCGGGAAATTGAAAGAGTAAAATTTTTCTCAGTTTTGTAGCACTATTGTATCCTTAAAAACATATCACAAATATCTTCTGCTGTTAAAATGTCAGACGATCATTACAGATTGCTTTGTTATCAATCGAAAAAACATGACAAATTCTCAATGTAATTTTTTTTTTTTTTAAATTTTAGAGCAATATTTCTCTATCTATTCTTATGGGCGTGCCATTGAAGAGTTTTAGATGAAATAACCTTGCTTAAAAATTTTACAATTAGGAGGTTAGTAAAACGTTTACAAAACTCTGGATCTATGTAGACAGGTCTTCCACTTTAACTCAGAATAAACTGTCAAAGCAGTCTAACTCAGAGACTGCTTTGCTGAAGCTCTTCAATGAACTCTTCTAGAACTCTTCAATGAACTAATCTAAATGAACTCTTTTGAAACTCTTCAATAAAATCTTCTGAAGCTCTTCAATAAACTCTTCTGGAACTCTTCAATGAACTAATCTGAATGAACTCTTCTGAGACTCTTCAATAAACTCTGAGACTCTTCAATAAACTCTGAGGCTCTTCAATAAACTCCTCTGAAGCTCCTCAATGAATTCTTCTGGAACTCTTCAATGAATTACTCTGAATGAACTCTTCTGAGACTCTTCAATAAACTCTTCTGAGACTCTTCAATGAACTTTTCTGGAACTCTTCAATGAACTAATCTAAATGAACTCTTTTGAAACTCTTCAATAAAATCTTCTGAAGCTCTTCAATAAACTCTTCTGGAACTCTTCAATGAACTAATCTGAATGAACTCTTCTGAGACTCTTCAATAAACTCTGAGACTCTTCAATAAACTCTGAGGCTCTTCAATAAACTCCTCTGAAGCTCCTCAATGAATTCTTCTGGAACTCTTCAATGAATTACTCTGAATGAACTCTTCTGAGACTCTTCAATAAACTCTTCTGAGACTCTTCAATGAACTTTTCTGGAACTCTTCAATGAACTAATCTGAATGAACTCTTCTGAGACTCTTCGATAAACTCTTCTGAGACTCTTCAATAAACTCTGAGGCTCTTCAATAAACTCCTCTGAAGCTCCTCAATGAATTCTTCTGGAACTCTTCAATGAATTACTCTGAATGAACTCTTCTGAGACTCTTCAATAAACTCTTCTGAGACTCTTCAATGAACTTTTCTGGAACTCTTCAATGAACTAATCTGAATGAACTCTTCTGAGACTCTTCGATAAACTCTTCTGAGACTCTTCGATAAACTCTTCTGAATGAACTCTTCTGAGACTCTTCAATAAACTCTTCTGAGACTCTTCACTAAACTCTTCTGAAGCTCTTCAATGAACTCTTCTGGAACTCTTCAATGAACTAACTCTTTTGAAAATCTTAAGTGAACTCTTCTGAAACTCTTCAATGAACTATTTTACACTCTTCACTGAATTCTTCTGAAACTCTTCAATGGCACGCTCATAAGAATGGCTAGAGATATATTGTTTGGGGAAAAACAGTTTTCCCTCTGAGAAAACGGCTTCTTCCAAGATTAGTAAAGAAGAGGCATTATCAATAAGCATTATCAATGCCAGTTTTGTTTCAGAAACAGTATTTTTTTCCTTCTCCAAGTACTTAAAGCTCATACACTCGGCTAACAGATAAACACAGAAAACAAAAACTGTATCCAATTCACAGATCGATAAAAACTTTTATCGACGCGTTTACAACTCCGTTTTTATTTCATTCGTGGCTTACGCAGACGACCAACCTTCCATCAAAGTCAACAGGCTTAGAAAGCGTGTTCTTTATGCAAATCCCATTCCAGGGACCATTGAGTAAACAGTTGTCTTGGAACTCGTGCCCAGTTCTTCAAACAGCGCACAAGAGAGGCAAGCGAGTTGATTAATTCGCAAATGCTGCATAGAGAACGAGTTAAGCACATGTATTGTGGTATTGAATTTTTCAGTTTTTTGTTTCGTATTTGTTTACAATTTTTTCTTTCAGAGGGTAATCAGTAAGGTATTATTACTTTCCTTATATACATAATGTATAAGGAAAGTATTGTGACGCGGTCGAAAATTCGAATTCGAGTTTTCGACGGGAGAGCACGTTTCAAGCATCCCTGATTACGAATCAAACATTTTTGAAGTGATGTCTGTGTGTGTGTGTGTGTGTGTGTGTTAAAGTATGTGTGTGTCAGTAAGTCTGTGGAGACGATAACTGACGAACGAATGGACCGATTTGAACGAAATTTAGTACACAAATCACAATCAGTAAACACTGGAAGCCTATTGTTTTTATACGCAATCGAATGTTCAGAACCCCCCTAAATTTTCGAGTGAAATTTTGAAAAAATCGTCAAAAAATCAAAACCGCTAATAAAGTTACGCAAATAGACATTTCTTATGTAATTTTTCATTAGAAAACGATTGACATAAATTTTAGAACGCTAACATGAACCGTTCTCGAGATATTGTACATTTTTCAAAAAAATTATCAAAAAGTCATATAAAATTAAAAAATATATATATCCTATTGAGAAATATGTTCACTTTTCATATGTAATACTATGCGATAATTTGGGTGACATCATTCTCGTGGATCTAGTTCGTTCCATTCATGAAAAAAGATACTTTAAGTAATACTTTTGTATTTGAACGCCAATAGTCATTTATCTGCTGTAAGAATAACTTATTTCTTCCACCATGACGCTTGGCGAGATTTTGGTGACGGATTTGGAGGAATGTCGCCAACTTGGCGACTTTTTGAAATGTTGCCAAATTAACGAAAATCTCGCCAAATGGATAAAAATAACGCCATATCAATGAAAATGGCGACTAATTGTCGAAAATTCAATATCTTGGAAAGAATATTAGTATCTACTATAAGGAAAACCTATTTTTCTTTACTGTAAAAGTAGTCAATTCATTACATTATATAAGGAAAGTCATGTGTTGGTCACATCAGATTTTTTTCTTATTTGTTTACAGTTTTTCCTTTAAAGAGGTAATCAGTAAGGTATTGTTTTCTTTCATTGTTTGAGTCATATGTTTAAACTTTTACCTTCCCTACAATACATGATAATGCATAGGGAAAGTATTGAAATCGTTTCGAAAATCGATTTTACTATATACGAAAATCACATTTCGAGCAGTCTACAACCCGAAAATAACTACTAATTTTAGCGTGACATCTGTGTGTGTGTGTGTGCAACGTATGTATCCACTCTAGCTGAAAAACTAATTGACCGAATTTCACAAAAGTTGGTAGGTAAATCACCTGCGGAATACTTTGGTGCTGATTAGTTCTTGGTACGATTTAGAAAGACAAACCTGACTATACTTTGCCAAACGTTTGAAATAAATGCTATTATACATAATTTTTGACGACGAAAATAATAAGACCAACTGCAATAGAACTGACTCGAGATACTTTAGATTTATCGTATTTTTGCTATGTCGCCTTTGAAAATATACGTCGAGTCGCCAAATGAAAACGAAAATTGTCATAAAACTGCAAATCCAGTATAATTTCAATTAATTATTCGTGTTATTTAGTGCTATCAAACCCAATTTAATAAATTATAAAAGAAAGAAAGGAAATATGAATTTGAGTCTGTATGGAAAGCCATGTGATGCTCTCAAATAGTTTTGTAATATATATACTTTTCATAATGTATTTAAAATAAATAAATACCTAAATATGAAATAATTGCGGATTCTCTCCAAAGTTCGTTAGAATAACGTTCTTCGATCTATATAACGATTTGTTTGATTTTTCTTGTCAAGATGTGATATTATGATCGATCTCCGTGATATTATTGTCGATAGATAAGGCACCGATTTGTGTGAAAATCAATTAAACTCTTGCTTCCACATAAAATAACTGAAAAACTAACACGAATTTTGAAAAAAATCAGGGCATCTGTCGTACCGGAAGTTAAACTTATCCAGTACTCAATTTTGCGGCAGTCCGATGCTTAGAATTGCAACTACAGACAACACACATACACAGATAGATAGATAGATAGATAGATGGATAGAAAGAAAAACATAAAACATGTTCTTTTATCATGTTAAGTAGTAAAATTGTAAATTGAAATTAATTTGCATAAAAAATATTTATGACTAGCTTTTACGATGCTTCACAAGTAAAGCAAAAGTTTGACGTTTACTTGCATAACACTTCTTTTAACCCCCCCCCCCCATTTCTAATTCATGGATGCATTTAATATCTATAATAATACACATTACATTGATTAAAAAGTTTTGGATAGAATTTATTTCTAGTGCAAATTATTATATACAATCGCGCATAAGTTGAGACATTTTGGATAAAAAAGCTGCAAATTGGAAAATTATGGAGTTACACACGATGCAAATTATCTATATAAATAAAATTGAAAATCTGTTTGTTTACTTATTTGTGTGTATGTGTAAGTGTGTGTGTTTGCATTATCATTACGGGAGAATTGCTGCACCGAATTTGATGAAATTCTGTGGGTAGCAGTGAAATAGCCCCTCTTAAAATTTAGTCCATGTTATGTGTTTCTAGGACCAGTGGATGTCGAGATATTAATTAAAAAAATCCACAATTAAACCTTCCATAGATATAGCATTATGCAGACGATATTTTCCCCGTAAATTCATTTGAAGAAAATTATATCATGTCGCTTAGCAACTGATTTAAATCAAATGTATTTATGCCGCAGACGACTTATATTAAATCTTTTCGGATATAAATAATAAGGAAATGCATATTAAATAAATTTTATCGAAATTGCATTTTTGACTGGATTATATCAATTAAGGACTTCAGGTTTAAAGATTACGGGTATTATTGATATTTTCAATTTATTGCGTCATCTGTTTCATTTTAACAAATATTTTTGAAATTCATGTATTCTAGTACGGGTAATATACTACTAATACACGGGTATATGTTCTAATCTACGAGAATATAAGTAGTATCGTCCCATATGATTTTAGCGATTTATTTTGGCATATACTGATTCAATTTCATATTTTCTGTAAATTTGTTTATAAATGGGATCAGGATGTTTCATTCTTCACATCTACCTTTGAAGATAATTATGTATAGCGAGAACAGAGATTCTTAAACTTTTTTAGGAACATTAATTTAAATATTGAACGCTTTGAATAATAATGTAATTTAGAATACTATACGAATTTGCACATGGTTGTGAATATTAAGTTTCTTTATATTGTGTATTCCGTACGAAGAACGGGTATATTGCTAGTTTAAAAATGATGTTTGCTGCTGAAATTCGGAAGTTGCATAACTCTTTTATATGCTTTTAATAATTGATTTTTATTTGCCCTACAATAGATGGTAATGTATAGGGACAGTTTTGAAATCACATCGAAAATCAGAACTCGAGTTTTCGACGGATCTACACGTTTCGAGCCGTCTAGAACACGAAAAATTATTTTTAGCGTGACGTCTGTGTATGAGTCTGGTTGTGGTGTAATATATGTATCCACTCTATCTCAAAAACTATTCGACTAAATATCACAAAATTTGGCAGGTGAGCTACGCATGAAATACTGAAATACCTCAGTGTTTTTTAGATTTTAGTACGATTCAATAAAATAGAATGTCATTTTTAGAGAAATAGCTGTTAAAAATCATCGAAATTTGAATTAAAATATTAAATATATTTAAATGTATTAATTAAATGTTTGTTTGAAACATAATGTTTGACGATGAAAATAATAAGACCAGCCCCGTATTTCTAGATAAACCATTCTCCAGATATTTAATTTTTTGTAATTTTTCCGAGCTAGGGACGTTTTAAAATGAGACAATCCGCAAGATGAAAAGCAAAAAAAAATATATTAAAACTGTAATTTGTCCGAGTTTGGGACGTTTTAAAATGAGATAAGCCGCAAGATGAAAAGCAAGAAATATATTAAAACTGTAATTTGTCCGAGCTAGGGACGTTTTAAAATGAGATAAGCCGCAAGATGAAAAGCAAGAAATATATTAAAACTGTAATTTGTCCGAGCTAGGGACGTTTTAAAATGAGATAAGCCGCAAGATGAAAAGCAAGAAATATATTAAAACTGTAATTTGTCCGAGCTAGGGACGTTTTAAAATGAGATAAGCCGCAAGATGAAAAGTAAGAAATATATTAAAACTGTAATTTGTCCGAGCTAGGGGGGTTTTAAGATGAGATAAACCGCAAGATGAAAAGTAAGAAATATATTAAAACTGTAATTTGTCCGAGCTAGGGGGGTTTTAAAATGAGATAAGCCGCAAGATGAAAAGCAAGAAATATATTAAAACTGTAATTTGTCCGAGCTAGGGACGTTTTAAAATGAGATAAGCCGCAAGATGAAAAGCAAGAAATATATTAAAACTGTAATTTGTCCGAGCTAGGGACGTTTTAAAATGAGATAAGCCGCAAGATGAAAAGCAAGAAATATATTAAAACTGTAATTTGTCAGAGCTAGGGACCTTTTAAAACGAGATAAGCCGAAAGATGAAAAGCAGAAACTGTATTAAAACTGTAAACTGAATATAATTCCAAATAAGCATCTGTGCTATTCATCCGTTGTATAATTAAATCTAATTTAATGGATTAAGGCGGAATTGAGAAGGGCGGAAAATGAATGTAAGTTGTAATGAAAGTTCTATGATGCCCACATCAGATTTTCTTAATTGCTTTTAATTTCTCATACTATTGTAATAGAGGAAGCATTGTTTTCCTGAAAGTTTTCAAATTCGATGTTTTGACAGAAAAGCACGTTTAAAGACCTCCTGAACCCATTCGGGCACACATACGTGCATGTGTGCCCGAGCGTGTGTGCATGTGGTGGACAAGATAACTCAAGATTGAATGCAGCTACAGCTATAACATTTTTATGCGTAAATACATTACATGAAATCTATAATTAGATGGAATTTTCAGTAATTATCCGTGATTTCAACTGGAACAACTTGAAAACTATCATAGCATTATTTCTTAATGGAAAACAATGGTAATTCTAATGGTAATGTTGGTATGATATAGTACATGTGGGGAATTGAAATTTTTAACAACGCTATAGTTGTTAATAGTATGAAAATAGTTTTTATTAGCATAGATAAGCAAAATGCAGCTATAGGCGTCACTAAGATGCTGCCAACATAAGGAAATAAAATGTTTAATTATACGAAATATTTAAAAAAATATTTATTGGGTGGTAATTCTGAAAAGATAATATACTTTTTTTTTCATTTTGATGAAGATTATGATACGAGTATAACTAGAGCAGTATTTAAGCCTGTCAGAGACAGGGAAACTGGCAAGGAAACTTTCGACCCCCCCCCCCTCGTGATTTTGGTGAGAAATCGAAAGTCCTGCTCCGCCATGAACCGTAACCTTGCGGCTCTGCTATGTTCTGTCCCGTGATCGATACTATACAATTCAGCCTTCTAAATCGCTTGGGGGTTTCTGGAGGGTCCGAAAAGACTTTTCGAACCTCTATTCTCTCTCAGTTTTCTCCACTTCCGTGGTGGGAATCCAAAAAATCGCATCCGTTAACTTCCTGTCCCATGGTTCGCACTTACTATTGGGTACTTAAATGGACATTTAGCCTTCTATGTCCCCGGAAGCGCTTTTATACTTTCCAGAAATACTTTTCTAAACGTGTTAGTCTTTCAGCCCGCATCAAAAATCCAACTAAGTTGGTTAAGTTCTGTCACGTTATCGATAGTATTCTGAAGGCGTCGGAACGAACACGTAGGCATCTTTTTATAAAAACAAGTTTATTCTTAAACTCTAGAAATTATAAAAATAAACTCCATTAACATAAAATTACACATAATAAATCAGCATGTACATGATCCACATTATTTTACCATCGTGTGCATCCACACACTCCCACTTTCTATATTGTACCAACTCGCATCATCTCAAACCGTATCGTTCCTTTCCCGTGCTTCGCATTTCGCCTTTTTTTACTTTCCCTGCAATACATGGTAATGTATAGGGAAAGTGTTGGAATCATGTCGAAAATCGCAACTCGAGTTTTCGACGAATCTACACGTTTCAAGACCTCCAGAATACGAAGAAACCATTTCTAGCGTGACGTCTGTGTGTGTGTGTGTCTGTGTGTCTGTCTGTCTGTCTGTCTGTCTGTCTGTCTGTGTGTCTGTCTGTCTGTGCAGATTTTGTATCCTCTCTAACTAAAAAACTAATGGATAGAATTTCACAAAATTTGGTAGGTAAGTCACTTGCGAGCGAGTCTGGTGCTGATTACTTTTGGGTACGATTTGGAATAAAAGAACCCGCCTTTTTTTACGAAATAGCCCGCTAAAGCTTGTATCCACTCTAACTGAAAAACTACTGGACCGAATTTCACAAAATTCGGCAGATGAGTCACTTGTGGGTTACCCTGGTGCTGATTAGATTTTGGTACGATTCGGAAAAAATAACCTGCCTTTTTTTGCAAAATGGCCTGCAAAAATTGCCAAAATCTAAAATAAAAAACTACGTATGCTCAAATATATCCATTAAATGCTCGTTTAATACGTAACTTTTAACGACGAAAAGAATAAGACCAACCCCATTACACTAGGACTAGCCGTTCTCGAGATATTTTAGTTTTTCGTACTTTCTCTACGCCACCTTTGAAAATAAGCCCGGTTACCGAATGAGAACGAAAATTGAATTAAGAGTGAAATAAATTTAATTAAAATAAAGAGAACGTTAATATAAGTCTGCAGGGAAAGTCATGTGCTGCCCGCATCAGACTTTTACTTTCCCTGCAATACATTGTAATGTATAGGAAAAGTATTGGAATCATGCCGAAAATCGCAACTCGAGTTTTCGACGGATCTACACGTTTCGAGATCTCTAGAATACAAGAAAACTATTTTTAGCGTGACGTCTGTGTGTGTGTATGTGTGTCTGTCTGTCTGTCTGTCTGTGTGGCTGTCTGTGCAGATTTTGTATCCACTCTAACTGAAAAAGTAATTGATCGAATTTCATAAAATTTGGTAGGTAAGTCACTTGTGGGCGAATCTGCTGCTGATTAGTTTTGGGTACGATTCGGGATAAAAAAACCCGCCTTTTTTTTTGGCGAAATGGCTCCCAAAAGCTTGTATCCACTCTAGCTGAAAAACTAATGGACTGAATTCCACAAAATTTGGTAGATAAATCACTTGTAGGACACTCTGGTGCTGATTAGATTTTGGTACGATTCGGAAAAGAAAAACCTGCCTTTTTTGCAAAATGGTCGGCAAAAATTGTCAAAATCTAAAATAAACAAGAAAGATCAATCATGCATAAGCATTGATTATGAAACACTTTCCAACTGAAATGTAATTTCATTTAAAAATTTCTAAAATGTGATTCATTCAGTGGTAATATCTTTTACATTATCACAGTACTACAGTAATTTATTATACTTAAATATTTAAAACTGTATCGAAATATAAATCATCTGATTCTTTATGCAAAATCAATGAATATTTCATTCATATAACTTGTATTCCAGACTCCAGAGCTAAATAATTTTGTGTGAAAAAAATTCAGCAATTCTTATGTAATTCATCTTACAATCGCTTGAGATATTTGCATTCTGCATATGTTAAAATTAGGCTTCCTTGAAGAAATAATAAAAGTTTAGGGATCATTTAAAATCACAACTATTGTAATTGCATAGGCACGGAATTTAGATACACAGATAATACACAGATAATATATATGTGTATGTGTATGTACTCAAAGTATTGGAATCGTGCCGAAGATCGGAACTCGAATTTTCAAAGTATCTACACGTTTTGGGACTTCTAGAACACGAAAAAACTACTTTTAGGAAGACGTCTGTGTGTGTAAGGGTGTATCTGTGTATGTTTCTATGTGTCTGTGTGGATATTACATCCACTCTAATTGAAAAACTAATGGACCGAATTTCATACAATTTGGTAGGTATGTTTTTTGTGGGAAATCCTGATGTTCATTAGATTATAGTACGATTCGTAATAAAAGAATCTGCCTTCTTTGCGAAATGGCCGCAGAAATTGCCTTTATCCACTCTAGCTAAAAACTAATGAACCAAATTTAACAAAATTTGGAGTATAATATTTCAATAACCTACAAGTGATTTATATACCAAATTTAACAAAATTTTGTACGAGTATATAAATCATTTGTAGGTTATTCTACTACGATTCGGGAAAAAGGAACGGGCTATTTTTGCGAAATGGCCAGCAAAAATCGTTATATATAAAAATAAAAGACTACGTGTGCTCAATTATATCAATTAAATTCCTATTTTATATGTGATTTTTGACAACAAAAAGAATAAGACTAACCCCGTTACTCTAGGACTAGCCGTTCTTGAGATATTCTAGTTTTTTCGCTACGCCACCTTTGACAATAAGTCCAGCTATCAAATGAGAACCAAATTTAAGTTTAACGTGTAAATTCAATGTCATTTAAAATACTTATGTTGTGCAGATAAACTCAAATTATCATTGAATAAATAAAGAGAACGAATATGAGTCTGCAGGGAAAGACATGTGCTGTCCACATCAGAATTTTTAACAATATTACACCAATGATTTATAGAAGTGAACGGGGATTATTTTCAGGCCATTTCGAAAAAAATGTATGATCTATATTTAAAGATTCATCAAATTTTTGTCGAATAAAATGTTCAACAAATTTAAGCTGTGTACCAAATTTTAACTCTCTAGGACGTAGGAAAGTGCATTTAAAATGCCATCAATTAAATTTATCATGAAGAGTTATATAAAATTTAAAAAAAAAGAAAAATTGTTATCTACCAAATTTACTTTAAAATATGAAGCCACTCCCATATGCAAAACGTTTAAACAAATGGAGAGATATTTATTCTGTGCATTACTGAGACATAGGGGTGTTTTGCAAGTATCGCACTGTCGTCTGCATAGAGTGCCAGCTCTGTGTTTGGAGTCCTAGGGATGTCGTTCAGGTATATGTTAAAGAGTGTCGGGCCCAGGATAGAACCTTGCGGTACACTACTTTTAATGAGCTTGGGTGTAGATAAGTTACCTCCAACTCTGACTTGAAAGTGTCTGTTATTTAAGTATGAGATTAAAAGTTTGACAATAGCGTCAGGGACTTTTAAAGTGATCAATTTGTACGCTAATCCACAGTGCCATACTTTATCAAAGGCTTTTTGTATGTCCAGAAAAATCGCAGCTGTGGGTGTCTTGTTATTGAGACCAGAAGATATGTACTCTACCACTCTCAGCAATTGATGAGTGGTGGAGTGCTTTGGCCGAAATCCAAACTGCTCCGGAATGATAATGTCATTCTCACTAAGGTGCGTGTTCAGTCTCTTAAGAATAATTTTCTCAGTAATTTTACTAAGTGTCGGTAGCAAGCTAATTGGTCTGTAGTTGGCTGGAATTGTGGCATCCTCACCAGGCTTATGGATTGCTATAATTATCGCTTCCTTCCATTCTTTGGGAAAATAGTTTAGTTTTAATATTTTATTTATTAAGATTGTCAAGTAACATATTACGTTTAAGGGTAGGTTTTTAACCGCTATATTTCTGATTTTGTCGTGCCCTGGGCTTTTACGGTTTTTGAGATTTTTAATGATTTCTACTATCTCCTGCGGGGTGGCTGGGCTAATCTCAGCCGTTACCGGGGAATTCCTGAAATTATTTAAAGTTTGTCTGACCTTCTTAGGGTGTCCTGACACATTAGATCGTGGTTTGGTTGGAATTGTTTTTCATAATGGCTTGCGAGCGCCTCGGCTTTTTCCTCGTCTGAGTACGCGATTTTAGCACCATCTATTAGTGGCGGGAGCTTAATTTGAGGTTTCCTGAGTCTTTTTGCGAATTGCCAGAGCGATACGTCTTCAGGGCTAAGGGATTCGATTAGTTCTTTATACTGTTGCTGCTTTTCTGCGACAATTTTTTCCCTGACTTTGCACGTGAGTCTGTTAAGCTCCCTTTTAAGGGCGGGGTCTCTGTTAGCCTGCCATGTCTTACGTATTCTATTTCTTTGCCTGACTAATTGTTTGACATGGTGGGAAAGTGTTGGCATTTTTGGAGACTCACGATGTGTTGTGGCAGAGGCAATTGCTCTCTTGATTTCTGTTGTGAGTGTGTGCGTGGCAGAGTCAATATCCGCCGTGCTCATTATGTTAGGTACTGCTAAGTGCGGCTCGAAGAGTGCTCTTTTGAATACTTCCCAGTTGACCCTCTCTTGTCCCAAAGAGGCTGGAAGAGGTGTGTTCAGGTCGAATGTCACCAGTACCGGCAGATGATCCGAGTCGAATTCATCCAGGGTACTAATAGTGTGAGCGTAATCTATGTTTCGCGTTAGGACAAAGTCTATAAATGAGCCGTTGGCGCCTGAGAAGCAGGTTGGTGTCGACGGTACAATAATGTTAGTGTTTGTCGTGTTCAGCAGTCTGTGTATCTGTGTAC
The DNA here is from genome assembly GCA_951213105.1 of Amaurobius ferox. Classification (NCBI taxonomy): domain Eukaryota; kingdom Metazoa; phylum Arthropoda; class Arachnida; order Araneae; family Amaurobiidae; genus Amaurobius; species Amaurobius ferox. The sequence continues at coordinate 74,444,823 of OX578143.1, read as the reverse complement.
CGCGTGAATTGGCTCTCCTACAGCCCCACGCTCGGTGGTGCGCGTTGAAGTCGCCTGCGAGTATCGTTTTTGGATATCGCGCGAAAAGCAGTTCCAGTTGCGCAGCTACATCTACTCTACTCATATTTTTGACATATGTTGAGGTTAGGATAAACGGGCTAGTATTATTAATTTTAATTTTTATACTAGTATTTTCTATACCTTGAAGATTTATGTTGTTTAGTTCCTCGTGGGGAATATTTCTTTTAATGTATACTGCTGTTCCTCCATGGGGCGTTCTAGCATTAGTATTTGAGCTAAGATTATGATAGCATATGTAGTTGGCTATGTTTAGTTTTTTACTTTCTCTAACTTTAGTTTCCTGAATTAATAAGGCGTCTACGTCATTTTCATTTACATAGTTCCTAAGTTCATTTATTCTTGGAGATATGCCGTTCGCATTCCAAAATATTATTTTTAAGGATTCTTTTTGGGACCTAGCCATGACGGGTTTGATTCTCACTGTTATTTTTAAAGTCCGCGATTATTTTAAGGGCCTCAAAGACCATTACCATAGGATCGCTCTTTTTTTGTACTAACTCTGCGAACTGCATCAACAGATGTTTTATGTCGTCTAGATTGAACATACTAATAAATCCTCTGATGAGGTTGATGATATCCTCCATCTTTTAAGCATCAGATTTATTAGTCGGTTCAGTCTCAGCTTCCATTTCCTCAGCCTCAACCGCGGTTTTCACTTTTTTGTGAGTGTCCTTTTGGAACTCGATAGTTTTTTGCTTTTTTTCACCCGTTTTAACTAACGGCTGGGTTTGCGCGATCTCTTCATCCCTGACTCGTTTATTTTGTAAACGTTTAAACAAATGGAGAGATATTTATTATATAATATCTCTCTCTTTTCTTTCTGGAAGATATCCCAAAGTCAGAATTTAATTGAATTTGTTTTTTTTCCCTATATTAAATAATTTTTTTAATTAAAAAACTACTTAACATATTTTACTGAATTTTTTTTTATATATTCTATGGGACAATGTGAATATTTCCTAAAAATTTCGAAGCAATTCATGAATTTTAAATTTACTTAAAAAATGTTTGAAAAATTAGGTCCCATAGGGTTCAATGTATTTCATTTTTTCAACCCGGATTCAATAAAAAACTAATTGGGTGATATTATTTATTTATATTCCCATAGGTCCTACAGACCGTCTGAACAACATACTAAAATTTCATTTTGATAAACTCATTTTTACGGCAGTTATCGTGCTAACGGACAGACAGACAGACAGACAGACAGACAGACAGACAGAATGAACAAAGTCATAAACACTTTTCAACTTTGTTGTAAAGTGTTAAAAACTACGTATGCTCAAATATATCCATGAAATGCTTGTTTAATACGTAATTTCTAACGAAGAAAATAATAAGATCAACCCCATTACACTAGGACTAGCCGTTCTCGAGATATATTAGTTTTTTTTTTGTATTTTCTCCACGCCACCTTTGAAAATAAGTCCAGTTATCAAATGAGAACCAAAATTGAATTAAAATTGAATTAAATTTGATTAAAATAAAGAGAATGAGGATATAAGTCTGCAGGGAAAGTCATGTGCTGCCCACATCAGATTTTTATATCCTGCTTGCACACCCATAATTCTAGGGGATACGTTCGTAACAATAACAAGTTAGATTATTATTAAATAGATATTATGGAATATGAATATGTGAGAAAACCTAGTGAAGATCCACAGTCTAGATATTTTGCTTTTAACATCAAGTGCTCTAATTCCATGAACAACAAATGCACTCTCGGCGAGAGCACGAATGATATAGACCCCATAACTTGATAAAAGCTAATTTTTCATCGACGCATTTACGTCTCCATCCCTTTCTCTTTCCATTCGAGTCTTACGGAGACGTCCAGCTTTCCATCAAAGTCAACATCCTTGAAAAACGTGTTCTTTATGCAAATCCTATTCTAAGACGATTGAGTAAACAGTTGTCTAGGAACTTGTTCTTTGCTCCTCAAACAGCGGACAAGAGAGGCAAGCGAGATGATTAATTTTCGTACGCCACACAAAACGAGTTAAACACGTGTATTGTATTGAATTTTTTTATTTTTTAAGATTATTTTTTTTTGTTTCTTTCAAAAAGTCTTCTTTCTTTAAGGAGTTAATCAGTAAGGTATTTTTTTCAGTTCTTGGGTCATATGATTAACCTCTTTTGCAATGTCTTTTTTTTTTTTCTAAATTTTTTTTCATCCTTTGTTTTATTTTGTTTTTTCATTACGAGTTTTGTTTGATTTAAAGATATTTTGTGTAAAAGGGCTATAGTCGATCAACGTCATGGTTATTTGGGGGGGGGGGGGGGATTATATTCTGTGCAGTGTGTAGGAGTGATTTTAATTATTTATAAATCTATTTTTTGAAATTCGCGACTTTTACAGTAGCAAAATATCTATAAGTACAAGTTTCACAAAAATTTCTAATATAATCAGGGTTATTTTAGCCAATGCTTATTTTAATACAGATGTTGATCTAATTGATCCCAATTTTTTTTTTACTTCAATGTTTCTTTTTATTTAATTGACTTATAAATTTCTTTATTCCAATGATTTGCTTATCTTAATGATTTATTTTGCTTATCTTAATGATTATTTGCTTATCTTAATGATTTATTTTGCTTATCTTAATGATTATTTGCTTATCTTAATGATTTATACAATTACTTAACCAAGTGATATGAGCACATGATTATCCTAATAAACTTTACATTTGTTTATCTCAATGATTTATATTGTAAATATTTTCATCCAATGATTTATACAATTGTTTATAACAATTATGTGTATACATTACCTTATTTCAATGATTCATGCATTTTATTCCAATAATTTATAAAATTGCTTACCTTATGTATTTATATACATTTATGTATGAGAATGATTTCATTTATTTATCCCAATTATTTATGTATTTTTATCCACATTTTTTAAAAATTATTTTCCTTATCTCTATAACTGCTTCTCTCATTATGATTTAGACATTTATGATCAATGCATTTGCTTATATCAATAATTTAAACATTTACTTATCATAATGATGTACACATATCTTAATTATTTATACATTCCTTAATCTCGGTGAATTAGGGATTCCTTTATACTAATCATTTATACATTTCTTTATTTATGCAATTTTTCATAAAAATGTATTTTCTTTATTTCAATAATTTATACAATTCTTTATCCCGATGATATACGTACGCATTTGCTTATTATTTATATATGTGAATATCAAAATGATGTATACATTTGCTAATCTCAATGATTTATATACTTGATTATCCAATAATTACATTTTTTTATTACATATATATGTATACATTTATCCAATTATTTATACACTTCTTTATCTTAATTACTTATATACATCTTTATCACACACACACACACACACACACATTGGATACAGTTCTTTAAATGAATGATCCATAAATATATTTATCATACTTGTTTATATATATATATAAAATCAAATAAATTTTACATGTCTCACTTTTTTGTCCAAGTCACTTTTACATTTTTATACCAATTATTTTTTTATAATTCTTGTTTCCAATTAAATTTACATATTTTTTTATCCCAATGATTTATTTTCTCTATCCAAATTATTTTATATTTTTACTTTCCCTGCAATACATGGTAATGTATAGGGGAAGTATTGGAATCATGCCGAAAATCGCAACTCCAGTTTTCGACGGATCTACGCGTTTCGAGACCTGTAGAATACGAAAAACTATTTTTAGCGTGACGTCTGTATGTGGGTCTGTGTATCTGTCTGTCTCTTTGTCTGTCTGTGCAGATTTTGTATCCACTTTAGCTAAAAAACTAATTGAACGAATTTCATAAAATTTGTTAGGTAAGTCACCTGTAGGCGAATCTGGTGCTGATTAGTTTTGGGTACAATTCGGGATAAAAGAACTCGCCTTTTTTTTGCGAAATGGCCAGCGACAGTCTGTATCCACTCTAGCTGGAAAACTACTGGACCGAATTTCACAAAATTCGGTAGTTAAGTCGCTTGTGGGTCACCCTGGTGCTGATTAGATTTTGGTATGAATCGAACTAAAATAACCTGCCTTTTTTTGCAAAATGGCCCACAAAGATCGTCAAAATCTAAAATTAACAAGAAATATCAATCATGCTTAAAGCATTGATTATGAAACACTTTCCAACTTCAATGCAATTTTATTTAAACAAGTCTAAAATGCATTACATTCCTCGGTAACATTTTGAAACTTATCACAATACTGCATTAATTTATTATATTTGAAAACATAAACCTTCATCGAAAAAAATGAACTTCATTCAAATGACGGCATTGAAATATAAATTGCCTGGTTTAAACATCTCTAAAATGTTATACATTCCTCGGTAATAGTTTTAGAATTATCATAATACTACGATAATTTATTATATTTGAAAACTTCATCGAAAACATCTGAAATTAATTCAAATGACGTCATAGAAAAAATAACACGCCTGGATCTCTCTATAAAAACAGGATTTCATTCATAACTTTCTCCCATTCATTTCATTCATCACAACACTATAATAATTTATTTTATTTAAACATTTTATTTAAGACCATGGAGCTACAAATAATTAAACTCTATGCTTAAAACCTCATCGAAAAAAATCGTCCTTCTCTTTATAAAATCAATTAATATTTCATTCATATCAGCCATGCAGACTCCCTGGACTAAATTATTTTGTGTTAAAAAAATACAGGAATTCTAATACAACTCATTCTACATATTTTGCTGTTTACATTTTACATAGGTGAAAAATAGGCTTAGTTGTAGAAATAATCATATTTAGATGAGCATTTAAACTCAAATATATTGTCATTGCGTTGTTTCAGTATGTAGATGCACAGAATTTAAGCAAAAATAAAGTAGTTTTAGGACGGATACAACACTCAATATGAATTAAAAAGAACTTAAAAAAATCACGATTTTGAAACAAGATAGATGCCATATATCATTTTGAAGTGGGTCATGTGATAGTTTCATATCATGGTCACGTGATCGTTTCATATAAGATGTGTAATTATTATTTTCATTTTTATTTAAAAAACTACTGAATATATTTCGCTGAATTTTTTTTTAATATATTTTATGGAACAATTTGAATATTACCTAAAATTTTCGAAGTAATTTGTGACTTTAAATCCGCTTAAAAAATGTTTGAAAAATTAGGTCCCATAGGGCTCAATGTATTTCATTTTTTCAACCCGGGTTCAATCCAAAACTAATTGGGTGATATTATATTCATTTATATTCCCATCGGTCCTACAGACCATCTGAACAACATACTAAAATTTCATTTTGATTCATTTTTACGGCAGTTATCGTGCTAACGGACAGACAGACAGAATGAACAAAGTCATAAACACTTTTCAACTTTGTTGTAAAGTGTTAAAAACTACGTATGCTCAAATATATCCATTAAATGCTTGTTTTATGCGTAATTTTTAACGATGGAAAGAATATGACCAACCCCATTACACTAGAACTAGCCGTTCTTGAGATATTTTAGTTCTTTCGTATTTTCTCTACGCCATCTTTGAAAATAAGTCCAGTTACCAAATGAGAACGAAAACTGAATTAAAAGTGGATTAAATTTAATTAAAATAAAAAGAGAATGTGGATATAAGTCTGCAGGGAAAGTCATGTGCTGCCCACATCAGATCTTTTTTATTCGAATGTTTATGCATTACGACAATCTGAGACCACTGTCTATATAAAATATGTTATGTAATGAAGGTACAAAATCATACCTCCTCCTTTCCCAAAAAAATCTGATGTCAGTAAGCAACATATGATTTTCGTTATATAATGCAATGAATTTAATACTTCCACAGTGAAGAAATATAAGATAGGTCTACGTCACAAAATCTTGAACGCTGGATTAGACATTTGGCGCCTTTTAGGAGGACGACATGTAACACTATTTCGAAGTGCCCAATTAACTTATATTTCACACAACTCTAAATTAACAATTATCAATATTGGTATCATCAGCAATAAACAATATAGTCCATATATTAAAATATATGTAATTTTCGAAAAATTAGTCGCCAAGGTCGTCAAATTCGTCGCCAAGCTCTGCAGACAAATAGAGATCAGGACATTTCTTACATATAAATGACTGTTGGAGAACGTATCAAGCGTCAAAATACAAAACTATTGCACAAAGTATCTTCTCTCGAGAATGGAATGAACTAGATTTACGAGAATGATGTTAACAAATTTATTGCATAATATTACATATGAAAAAGGAACATATTTCACAATAGTTCATATATTTTATTAAATTTTATGTGATTTTTTTTCAATAAATTTATTTGAAAGAAGTGCAATATCTCGAGAACAGTTAATGCTAGCGTTATAAAATCTGTGCCAATCATTTTCTAATAAAAAATTACATAAATATGATGATTTACGTATCACTATTAAAGGTTCTGAATTTTTTGATGATTTTTTCAAAAATTCATTCGAAAATTTAGGGGGGGGGGGGTCTTCCGAACATTTGATTGCGTTTAAAATCAATAAGCTTCCAGTATTCACTAATTGCAACTTTGTAAGTTTATTCGAAACGGTGCATTCGTTCGTGAGACACACACACACATCCCCTCAGAAACGATGGATTCGAGTTCAGGAATGCTTGAAACGTGCTCTTCTATCGAAAACTCGAATTCGAATTTTCGACCTTGTCACAATACCCTCTCCATATATGTATAGGGAAAGTAAAATATCTCATACCCAAGAAATGCCTCTTTTAGCATGCAACCCCTATCTATCAAATTCATGTCTGCTGAGACGATTCCTGATCGAAATGAAATCACTTCACTTCACTTCAAAAGAGACAAAAATTTAACGAAAATGAGATTTCCGAATCGCCGCTTAATTAGTGTGCAGGACTATGGGGGAGCGAATTTCAGATTAGAACGAAAAAAAAAATCTCTGTTATACAAATGATCCGGAGGATCGCCAAATGGGGGCGGCAGAGGGGGGCGCAATTAATAAGTTCTGACTCAGGGAGCGACATAGAACTTTTGAGGATGACACCGCTTTGAAATCTGGAGAGAAACATTCATAACGCACACGGGAATGTAAATAAGTCGAATGGGAATGAGAATTGTTGAAACATTCGAGAGTAAATAGTTCTGAGAACTTTGCCGGTTGGGAATGGGAGATAGAAAGCCGCGATAAAATAAATCGCTTTCGGGACAAACAGAGACAATAAATCGTTTTCTTGATTTCGGGATACACTGAGTTCCAATTTCTCATATAATCGGACAAAATATAAAAAAGAAGCCAGAATTTAGAGACAAACTAAGTCAGTGACTACCCTAGTAGCATTTAATATTGATCCAATATTGACGAATATTGTATACCTTGCCATTACATTGGAAATATTTCCAATGTGATCCCAATATTTGGCAAATATTGGGGTTACACTGACCTGCAATATTGGCTAAATATTTGCATTGCAAGATTACGCCAATATTGGTATTACATTGGAAATATTTCCAATCAAACGCTAATATCGGCGTAAAATTGTCCCAAAATTTTAAGAGAATATTGAGCCAATTCCATCAAAATGTCCACATTTTACTTTCCCTGCAACACATGGTAATGTATAGGGAAAGTATTGGAATCATGCCGAAAATTGCAACTGGAGTTTTCGACGGATCTACACGTTTTCGAGACCTCTAGAATACGAAAAATCTATTTTTAGCGTGACGTATGTGTGTGTGTCTGTGTGTGTGTCTGTCTGTGTGTCTGTCTGTCTGTGCAGATTTTGTATCCACTCTAACTAAAAAACTAATTGATCGAATTTCACAAAATTTGGTAGGTAAGTCACTTGTGGGCGAATCTGGTGCTGATTAGTTTTGGGTACGATTTGGGATAAAAGAACCCGTTTTTTTTTTTTTACGAAATGGTCCGCACAAGCTTGTATCCACTCTATCTAAAAAACTAATGGACCGAATTCCACAAAATTCGGTAGATAAGTCACTTGTGGGTCACACTGGTACTGATTAGATTTTGGTAGGATTCGGAAAAAAATAACCTGCCTTTTCTTGCAAAATGGCCCTCAAAAATCGCCAAAATCTAAAATAAAAAACTACGTATGCACAAATATATCCATTAAATGCTTGTTTAATACGTAATTTTTAACGAAGAACAGAATGATACCAACGTCATTACACTAGAACTTGCCGTTCTCGAGATATTTTAGTTTTTTCGTATTTTCTCTACGCCAACTTTGAAAATAAATCCAGTTATCAAATGAGAATGAAAATTGAATTAAAAATGAATTAAATTTAATTAAAATAAAGAGAACGTGGATATAAGTCTGCAGGGAAAGTCATGTGCTATCCACATTAGATTTTTACTTTCCCTGCAATCCATGGTAATGTATAGAGAAAGTATTGGAATCATGCTGAAAATCGCAACTCGAGTTTTCGACGGATCTACACGTTTCGAGACCTCTAGAATCCGAAAAAACTATTTTTAGCGTGACGTCTGTGTGTGTGTCTGTCTGTCTGTGTGTCTGCAATGTATGTATCCACTCTAACTGAAAAACTTATGGACCGCATTTCCTAAAATTTAGTAGGTAAGTCACTTGGGTATGACCCTGGTGCTGATTAGTTTTTGGTACGATTCGTAAAAACAGAACCCACTTTTTTTTGCGAAATGGCCCGTAAAAATTTCATGTATCCACTCTAGCTAAAATACTAATTGATCAAATTTTACAAAATTTGGTAGATAAGTTACTTGTACGATACTCTGGTGCTGATTAGATTTTGGCATTAATCGGAAAAGAACAACCTACCTTTTTTTACGAAATGGTCCTCAAAAATCGCCAAAATCTAAAAAAAAGATACGTATGTTTAAATATATCAATTAAATGCTTGTTTTATACGTAATTTTTGATGAGGAGATATTTGAGATTTTTCGCATTTAGTTATGCCACTTTTAGAAAAATGTCCAATTACCAACAGAAATTGAATTAAAAATGCAAATTTAGTGTCATTTTGTGCAATTAAACTTAATTTAATGAGTTCTTAAAGAAATAAAGAAAAAATGAATTTGAGTCTGCAGGGAAAGTCATGTGCTGCCCACATCAGATTTTTCATATTGGTCCAATATTTCCAATATTGACAGCCAATATCGGGTCAATATTGGATTGCTACTAAGGTAAGTACACTATAGTTTAAGGTAAGTACACAATAGTTTACTAAGGCAAGTACACAATAGTTTACTAAGGTAAGTAACAAAGTTTATAGTAAGTATTATCAGTATATCAGTTCTTCGTACGGAATGTATAAAAACTTAAAATTTACAATTATGCTCATAGGCGCCGACTTGAAAATTTATTGGAGATTTCGTAAATTTGAAATCAAATGACCCATGTATTTTTCAAAGGATTTAAGTCTAATTTAAATTGTACTCAGTCAGATTATCTGGCACAATAAAACGTCTGAAATGCTAAAATGAAGCAAATTATAGCAAAGTACGAAAAATAAGTTTTTTGGACCCAGATAATTATTTATTTTGCTATTGTAGCTGAAACATTATTATATACAATATACAGATACTATGTTAATTTTCAACTCAATTATCCTTATATAACTGGCAAACAAATGTAAAATTTATTTTGAGGCCTTTATACCAATGTTTAAAATGTCAACAAAATTCTCTTTAAATCATTTCCGAGTTAAAATCTTGTATCCAGAATACAGTCTGTACGGTAAATTTCTATACACACTTCATGGTAAACGGGGAATGAATAATGAAAAACCTCAATGGATAAAGGAATGCAAAATGTATGCATATATGCATATATTTTCCCCCACTAAAAACGCGCAAAAATATTAGGAATTTGAGAAACTCACAAAATTATTGAGAGGTTCAAAAAGTGACTCCAGCAAACGAAGTCGGCGCATTTGATTATGTGCAAATTCCTGTAGTCTTCAAATTGTTATGCAAGTCATTCTATTAAAATATTTAATTTAATTTTCCTATAACGAAGCATAATGTAAAAGAATCTTTGTTCTCGCTATACAGAATTATCTTCATAGTCAGATTATAAAATAACTGGGTCCCTTTTGTAAATAAATTTAAAAAAAAAATGAAATTGAAACCAATATATGCCAAAATGAAACTGTATTAGAATATATTCCTGCAGTACTTTTATACATCTGTAACAATTGGCTAAACATAATATATGAGTTTGAAGAATATTTAGCCAAAATAAAACAGGTGACGTAAGAAATTGAAAATATCAATAATTTCCCCAATTTTTAAACCCGAATGGATCTTTTACATCTATTAATTTTCAGTAAATAAAACATTTTCCCGAAATTTTTCATAGACGGGTACTTATTAATATCTAAACGTTTTGCACTGGAATCACTAATATTCTTTTAAATATATTTTAAAGATATCTATAATTTTTTAAAGATGTCGTTGACATAAAAGAATCAAACTTAAAGTTCTTTTACATTTATTAGCTTACAGTGAATAAAAATTTTCTTCGAGATTTTTCACAGACGGGTACTCATTAATATCTAAATGTTTTGCAGTGGAATCGCTAAGATTCTTTTAAAGATATCTATAATGTCTTAAAGATATCTTTGACATAAAAGAATCAAACTTAAAGATCTTTTACATTTATTAACTTTCAGTGAATAAATTTTTTTTACGAAATTTTTCACAGAAGGGCACTCACTAATACCTAAATGTTTTGCAGTGGAATCACTAAGATTCTTTTAAAGATATTTTAAAGATATCTATTATCTTTTAAAGATGTCGTTGACATAAAAGAATTAAACTTAAAGTTCTTTTACATTTATTAACTTACCGTGAATAAAAAATATTTTCGAGATTTTTCACAGACGGGTACTCATTAATATCTAAATGTTTAGTAGTGGAATCGCTAAGATTCTTTTAAAGATATCTATAATGTCTTAAAGATATCTTTGACATAAAAGAATCAAACTTAAAGATCTTTTACATTTATTAACTTTCAGTGAATAAAATTTTTTTACGAAATTTTTCACAGAAGGGCACTCACTAATATCTAAATGTTTTGCAGTGGAATCACTAAGATTCTTTTAAAGATATCTATAATGTCTTAAAGATATCTTTGACATAAAAGAATCAAACTTAAAGATCTTTTACATTTATTAACTTTCAGTGAATAAAATTTTTTTACGAAATTTTTCACAGAAGGGCACTCACTAATATCTAAATGTTTTGCAGTGGAATCACTAAGATTCTTTTAAAGATATCTATAATGTCTTAAAGATATCTTTGACATAAAAGAATCAAACTTAAACATCTTTTACATTTATTAACATTCAGTGAATAAATTTTTTTTTTCGAGATTTTTCACTGAAGGGTACTCATTAATATCTAAATGTTTTGCAGTGGAATCGCTAAGATTCTTTTAAAGATATCTATAATGTCTTAAAGATATCTTTGACATAAAAGAATCAAACTTAAAGATCTTTTACATTTATTAACTTCCAATGAGTAAAAAAAATTCTCCCGGTTTTTCGCGGACGGATGGATGCTCCCTATTATTTAAATATTTTGCTGCAGAATCGAACTTTGGACGACGAAAGCGCCATTGCGAACCAGAATAAAAATCTCGTCACTTCACTTCAAAGAGCGCATCTTCGGCAAAACGAGATGCGAATGAATTCCCGGCATCGTCGCTTAATTAGCGTGCGGAATTATAAAGAGCGAATTTCGGATTAGAGGGGAAAATAAAAGCGATCCTCCGTCACAGAAAATACGCATATTCTATAACGGAACAGAAGGGGGGGGGGGGCATAATTAATAAATCCAGACGTAGTGAGCGACTTTGGTCTTTTTGATGGTGCCACCGCCGCCGCTTTGAAATCATACTGAGAAGCATCCACTGAGCAGAGAGGAAATGTAAAGTAAGTCGATCTAGAATGGGATTGTGTGAAATACATTCGGGTGAAATGAGTCTGGAAGAGTTTCCGATTGGAAATAAAATCGTTCGATAAAGTCACTTCTTCGAGATACACTACAAGTTCAGAATAAAAACTTGAAGAAGAAACCATAATATGGTGCTAAATGGTGCGTACACTTCATTTCTGACGGAACTGTATGGCATTTTAATTATCTTTTGCATACGTATTTCGCACGGTCGAACGTAATTTGCAGAAAATCCGAAGGTGACGTCTCCAAAAACGGAAATGGAAATCCCTAGTAGCCTACTCTTCCCCCCCTCTAAAATTCGTGGCTGAATCCATATAAATTATTATCTAAGCTCCATCTGCAGACAATCCTGAGAAATATCTGTTTCAAGGAAATCTTTTTAACAGTAATGGGAAAAGACCCAGGACATTTTTACTGACCCCCTTTGCCTTCTCCGGAATTTAAAGCTGAATCCATATAAGTCATCATCTAAATTCTATATATATAATCAATTTTGAGAAATACATGTTTTAAATGTTTCAAAAAGAGTTTTTGAACTAGAAGAAGAAATGTTTTCCTCAGTGAACCCCTACCCCGTCTAGAATTTGATACTGGATTCAAATATGTCACCACTTAAGCTATATACGTATGCATGTATATATATATACATATATATGTGTGGGTATGTGTGTATAAACTGCAATTTCTTTGGATTATCTTAAACTCTCTCTCTCCATATATATATATATATATGTGTGTGTGTGTTTGTGTGTGTGTATGTGTGTATATATATAGACAACTCTATTATTTCTTTGGATCAACTTAAACATATATACATATAACTCCTCCAGAATTTTATACTGAATGCATATATATATATATATATATATATATATATATATATATATATATATATATATATATATATATATATCAATCACTGTACATAAACTCTATTAAGAGTCAATCCTGAAAAATAAATGTTTCAAGTAAGTTGTTTGAGCCGGTAGTGAAAAAAAAAACCGGAAGCGAAAATTCTTAGTGAACTATATTGCCCCCTCCAGAAATTGATGCCGAATCCACATCAATTATCGTCTAAGCTCTATCTATAGCCAATTTTGAGATATAGACGTTTAAAATAAAATGAACATGTTTGAACCCGGAAATTAGCAAATAAGCTGAGTTGGAAATTCTTAGTGAGCCCCATCCCCTTCCTCTATCTCCTCAAGGATGCTAAATCCAAATCAGCCCTGGGCTGATTCGGATTTGATCTGAGCTTTATTTATAGCTGATCCTGAGAAATAGATGTTTCAAGATTTTTTTTTATTTATAGTATGGCAAAATGTTTTACCTCAAATGAATGAAATTGCTGTATTTGAGAATTTAAATCGGATTTACACGTTTGGAGGACCTAAGAGGATTTCTTTTTGGGATATTGCTATTATCTCCGAAAATATAGAGAAATAGTTCTTAAGTAAAGTTTTGTAATACTTTAAAATTACATAGAGTATTAGGATACCCATTTGAAAGGGGGGGGGGGGGGCTAAGTAACCGCTTAGTCCGTTTATCAATAAATCCGTTCCTGGATCGAAAATTGTTACAAAATATGACAATAAGTCAGCCTTAAAGATATTTATAAAAATAAAAAATGAAATAGCTCTTAAACAATATCAGTAAATGCATTAAAGACAACAAATCATAGATTAAAAGGTCATTTAATAAAAACCATCCTTTTTGACGTACAAATATTAAAAAAGGCCAGAACGTTTTCGGGTATCACAATACGCTTCATCAGTGGCTATATAAAATTACCATGCAAACAAGCTTATATACAGACCAAATTGGCAGATAAAATTTGCATAAATCAACTACGGGATTATGATAATTAAATTATATTATAAACAGGATATTTAAGATTAAACAATTACAAAATTACATTAAATTGTATTATAAACAGGAAATTTAAGATTAAACAAATATTAAATACAGAAAAAAAGAAACCTGCTCAAAATTCAACAAAGCATAAATCAAAAGGAAACGACACAGATAGCTATGTAGAGGTTTAACTGTCGAGAGCGAGTCGCCAAGCCTAACTTAAAATCTGCACAGGATCAAAATTACATAAATAATCATGGTACATATAAATAAATAGGGATTCATAAAGAAGAATATTACGATGGTTATATCAACTAATTGCATATCAATTTAGTAATTTTATATAGCCACTGATGAAGGGTATGGTGATACCCGAAAGCGCTTTGGTCTGTTTTAATATTTGTACGTCAAAAAGGATGGTTTTTATTAAATGACATTTTGATCTATGATTTGCTGTCTTTGATTTAATGCATTATTAAAGTTGACGTGTAACCACTTTAATTAATATCAGCAAATTTTCATATTATTTTCGAAAATATAGGTAATTATTTGTCTACATTTCTGAAAAGATAATTATTCGTATAATTGTGTAAATAATTTCAAATTGTATAGGTTAGTATAAATAATTAGTGTATCTATCTGAAAGGAATGGGGGCCGTCCTAAGTGATTGTACAATCCGCTTATCGATAACTCGATAAATCTGCCCCTGGATTGAGGATTACTGCAAAAGAAGTCAAACGGAATAATTAGAAAAAAAATATATATCCACCTATGGATTATATGATAATCTAACTAACATCTACTATCAATCCGACTTTTAACGCGAAGGACGCGTGTTCACGAAAATAAAAGTATTTTCACTTCACATCTCAACGCGAGGAAAATGGGCTTTCGCAATAGCCTCCTAATTAGTGTGCAGGATTATAGGGAGGGAATTTCAAATTAGAAAAGAGAAGGGGAAAAAAAATCCCTGTTATACAAATGAGCATAGCAGATCGTAGAAGGAAAAGGAAGGGAGGGGGGGGGGTTGCAATTAATAAATCCTGACGTGGAGAGCGACATCGGCCTTTTGAGAGTGCCGCTGCTGCTTTGGAATCCCACAGAGAAACATTCATAACGCGTACGAGAGTGTAAATAAGTCGATTCGAAACAGGAATTGTTCGAAACATTCGAGGGTAAATAGTTTCGGAGATTTCCCGATTGGAAATGCTTGTGATGAAGTCGAACTAATATATTACTTTCGCTGTGCCTTTTGCATATTACTAGACGAACTGAGTTTCGATTAATTTTGATAAAAGTATACACACACGTCTACATGCTCTCCTTATTCTCAATGTATATGCCTGTTCTTTATATATATATATATATATATATATATTATATATATATATATTATATATATATATATATATATATATATATATATATATATTATTTTATCCATTACTTTTTGAAAAACAAATTCAATTAAATTCTGACTCTCGTTATATCCTCCAGAAAGAAAAAAAAGATATATTATATAATAAATATCTTTACAAAAGTTTAATTATTGACACTTTACAACATAGTTGAAAAGTGTTTATGATTTTGTTCAATGATTTTGTTTAGTTTGTATGAACCCTGGTAGAAAAAGTGAAATACATTGAAGCCTATTGGACCTAATTTTTCAGACATTTTTTAAGCGACGTTAAAATTCACAAATTGCTTCGAAAATTTTAGGAAATATTCAAATTATCCCGTAAAATATATATAAAAAAAATTCAGCAAAATATGTTCGGTAGTATTTTGAATAAAAATTAAAATAGTAATTACACCCATATAATATGAAGAGATCACGTGACGCATTTCAAAATAAAATATGGCATCCATCTATTTTTCCCAGAGTAAAAATCGTGATTTTTAAAGTTCTTTTAAATTTACATTTAGTGTTGCATCAGTCCTAAAACCGCTTTATTTTTGCGTATTTTCTGTGTATCTATATTCCACGCCAACGCAATTACAATATTTTTAAGTTTATATGATCATCAAACTTTGATTATTTCTACAACGAAGCCTAATTTTAATGAGTTAATATAAGTGAGTTGTATAAGAATTGCTGAACTCTTAACTCTGGAATAAAAGTGTAGGAAGAAAAAGACATGTTCTTTTTTACCAAATTACACCAAAATCTAATCAGCCTCAGGTTAACCCACAGGTGACTTATTTACTAAATTTTGTGAAATTTAGTCAATTTAAGTTAGAGTAGATACATATATTTCACAGATAGACTCATAGACAGACAGATACCCACACACACACACACAGAGGTCATGCTAAAAATAGTATTATTTGAGTTCTAGAGTACTTGAAACATCCGTCGTAAACTCGAGTTAGGAGTTTCGACACGTTTTCAATACTTTTCCTATATATTATCACATACTGTCGGGACAGTAAAACTTACCAACTAATTTTTAACAGAACAAGTGACACCAAATTGACACCGCATATATTTGAAAAATTAGGCATTAGAGGAAATATTTGATTTGATCTAAAAATTATTTGGCATTGCAAGCACTACACGTGAGTCTTTTTACCGGTAGAGCGTCGTTTGTTGTCTCAGTTTTTGTAGATACATTTTCACATTTCTTTCATAAACAAGAATCAAACTTTCTTTTTCCAATCTTGATTTCATAATTTCTTACTTTTAGGACTTTTTCTCGCATTGTTCTTACTTTTCGAATAGTTTTTACTCGAAACTTTCATCTTTTGACTCACTATAGAAAAATTTCGAAAGATATATATTGAGTGGCACGGAATTAATTTTAATTTTTAAAAATAGCTAAATAGTTGGGACGGCATTTTGCCCAGAGTAGGTCAGGTGTCAAAACTGCTTTAGTTAGTTGTCCTGTATATTTCTTATGGGAGTTTTCATGCTGTTATTTGTTTTGAATGAGTTTCATTTTTTTCATGTATATATTTTACTTTCCCTGCAATACATGATAATGTATAGGGAAAGTATTGGAATCATGTCGAAAATCGCAACTCGAGTTTTCGACGGATCCACACGTTTCAAGACCTCTAGAATACGAAAAATCTATTTTTAGCGTGACGTCTGTGTGTCTGTGTGTGTCTGTGCAATGTTGTATCCACTCGAACTCAAAGACTAATGGACCGAATTTCATAAAATTTGGTAAGACCCTTGGGTGTGACCCTGGTGCTGATTAGGTTTGGGTTCAATTCGGAAGAAAAGAACCCACCTTTCTTTGCGAAATTGCTCACAAAAATCTCATGTATTCATTCTAGCTGAAATACAAATTGACTAAATTCAACAAAATTTGGTAAATAAATCACATCGGGGATACCCTGGTGCTGATTAGATTTTGGCACGATTCGGTAAAGAACAACTTGCCTTTTTTTACGAAATGGCCTGCAAAAATCGCCAATATCTAATAAAAGACTACGTATGTTCAAATGTATCCTTTAAATGCTTGTTTTATACGTAATTTTTGACGAGGAAAAGAATAAGAACAACTCTATTACTCTAGGACTAACCGTTCTCGAGATATTTGAGATTTTTCGCATTTTTTATGCCGCCTTCGGAAAAATGCCCAATTACCAAAGAAAAGCAGAAATTGAATTAAAAATGCAAATTTAGTGTCATTTTGTGCAATTAAACTCTATTTAATGAGTTCTTAAAAAATAAAGAAAAAATGAATTTGAGTCTGCAGGAAAAGTCATGTGCTGCCCACATTAGATTTTTTAAACTTATTGTGGAAGGCATGGAAACAAGATTTATTCCATTATAATTAAGTTTTAGAAAACTAATGAAAAAAAATCTGATGTGGGCAACACATGACTTTCCTTATATAGTGTAATGAATTTACAGTACATTTACAGTAAAAAAATAGGTTTTTCTCACAGTAGATACTAATATTCCTTCCAAGATATTGAATTTTCGACAATTGGTCGTCAATTTCATTGATTTAGCGTCATTTTAATCCATTTGGCGAGATTTTCGTTAATTTGGCAATATTTCAAAAAGTCGCCAAGTTGGCGACATTCCGCCAATTTCGTCGCCAAATCTCGCCAAACGTTATGGACGAAGACATAGGTTATTCTTACAGCAGATACATGACTATTGGCGTTCAAATACAAAAGTATTACTCAAAGTATTTTTTTTCATGAATGGAACGAGCTCAATCCACGAGAATGATGTCACCCAATTTATCGCATGGTATTACATATGAAAAGTGAACATGTTTCTCAATAGGAAATATTGTTTTTTTTATTTTGCATGACTTTTTGATAATTTTTTTTAAAAATGTGCAATATTTCGAGAACGGTTCATGTTAGCGTTCTAAAATTTATGTCAATCGTTTTCTAATGAAAAATTACATAAGAAATGTCTATTTGCGTAACTTTATAAGTGGTTTTGATTTTTTGACGATTTTTTCAAAATTTCATTCGGAAATTTAGGGGGGTTCTGAACATTCGATTGCGTATAAAAACAATAGGCTTCCAGTGTTTATGGATTGTGATTTTTGTACCAAATTTGGTTCGAATCGGTCCATTTGGTCGTCAGTTATCGTCTCCACAGACTCTCTCACACACACACACACAGACACACACACACACACACACACAGACATCACTTCAAAAATGTTTGATTCGTGATCAGGGATGCTTGAAACGTGCTCTCCCGTCGAAAACTCGAATTCAAATTTTCGACCCCGTCACAATACTTTCCTTATACATTATGTATATAAGGAAAGTAATATGTATGTAACACGAAAATAAAAATTACAATTAAGAAACGGAAAAAATGCAATTCAATTAGAGTCATCAAATTTACGTCTGGCTACTATAGTTATATTAATCAGTTATCTGTTGAATTATCAGTGTCACAGTTGTGGCACACATAGGGCTGGGGTTTGCCTTGAGTACAATATTCATGAGCACAACCTTTACACTCTTGACACTTGCCGGCCTTCCTTTTTGCTGCTCCATGTCTTTGGACGAGTCGGTCAGCCTGGGCTTTCGACTCTTGACACTTGATCCATACTTCTTTCGAATATTATTGGAATAAGGCTCTACTACACAGACCAGTCTGTAGAGATCATCATCATCTTCATGACTAGTATCTTGATTACTTTCTTTTTTCTTTGCTTCGGTGTATTCTTGGATTTAGTGAAAACAATTTTTTATGCATTTCTCTTTTTTTCCTATACTCCTTTCCGTATGGTCATTTCTTCCTTCGTCTCACATGAATGTCTGTTTCATGTATTCGGCTATTGAAATATAAATTAATTTTCTTTCTAGCAATCGTCTCAGAAAATGGGTTCAAATTTTTAATAGGGTCAACGTAACATGTGACAATTAGCCCCTCTTGAAATGAACAACAATCCCATTACCGACAATTTGGAATAAACATTTTTTATTTGAACTTGCTGTGTTCAAAACCAACACAGTGAATTATGCATAAAGACATAAGCTCCGACGAGCTGTAACATCCAATACGTTCATGAGTACCCAGTACCCCCCAAATAGTACGGAATAAATATATTAGGAATCTAAATATTCAATTACAGTGTCAAAAACTGATTTTTTTTTTTATGTAAAACGTCGAAAACGAAATGACAGATGTCTTCCACCTAGGTCCGACAAATAGCAATGTTGCCGCTTTTTTATCACAGGAAGTACGACTATGCACGCCATATAGCGGATAAAAAATAAACGTATTGTTAACTAATCCATGACACAACTAACTGTGCTCTGGCTCATATGGGTTAAAATTGGGGATATTGAAGTGGATGAAGTCAAATACGACACAATATAAAATTCGGAGATGTTTTAGCATTGCAAACATTAAATACTATTTTCTTTTTAAGTATTGAAAAATGTGAGGTATAGTTGGGGTATTAAAAATGTGATTTTAAAGACTATAAAATGACAGACTGGAATTCCACTGTACGTTATAAAAGCGAATAAAATATCAGAAATTTCTATAAAATTTATAAATAGTTTTCAAGAAAATAATACTGCAAAAATCGCCTCGTGTCACTCCACCAGCTTCTAATAATGCTAGCAAATTCTTAACAAACTTATTCCTCCATTCTCCATAAGAACAATTTCATTAGCAAAAAATTAATTATTTCCCATTAATTGGTTTTGTCCGTCTACTACGTGTCTCAGGGTGGTTGCCACCGCTTCATGCCAAATATTAAAAAATAATAAATCCTTGTCCATACGTATCGCAGCCTGAACTCGGATAACATCAAGCCACGTACATCTCTCTTCATTACAGATCTATTAACTCCAAAAGGAAAAATCCCATACTAACAAAAACATCTTTTCATATCCTGAGTTCTCACCTCTCTTTTCAATAGCTTCTCTAATTTCAACTCCCGCTCTCCAACCTTAATCAACCGCTTAGGGTTTTTCGTGCGTTTACGAAGAATGGAAACCGTCTCAATATTATGATGGATGTGGGCCTGTTAACAACAGGAAACAGCAGAATTCGGCTTCCACAAAGGCCACTCGATTCATTAGGTCGAACAAAAGATTCGAATGTTTCAGAACTCCCCCTGTCCCTTTTATCCCCCACCGGTATTCTTTGGCTCTAAAGAAAAGGTCAAAGCTTGTGGGTCATGTGGTGTCTTTCTTTTAAAGAACGTCATGGCACGGTTGGAGATTTGATACTTGTTAAGCAATTCGTGTGGTGTTACGAATCAGATATGTAATATAATATTTTTGAAAGAGAGAACAAGTTCTTATAATGTTCCATCTGAAGCTAGTTAGTTATTTTATTTTGAAATTTTCCTGTCGGATTTTTGGTTTCTAACATCTTGCAGATAGAGGATTTTTTGTCATTGTATCACATACTCATGTGCTAGACAATGCTAGATTTTTTTGCTCGCAATGCAATACTCTGTGTAATCCAATCCTGAGTGTCTTGCCGATCAACATCCTTTTTCCACCAGCAGGGCTATAAATTTTTGAAAAGCTCAGAATTGTCGAAGATTTTCGTCTCAGAAATGGTGGAGATGAAGATCCTAACTATCCACAAACAGGAAAAAAAAGTATCTTGGCAAGGTTTATTTCGTAAGTGTGAAAATGAGGATTCCATTGTTCAAAATCAATCCGTCACAATCAATCACGTCTTTCAAACTACAAGATTGTTCTCACTGGACACATGAACTTCTGACGCAGCAAATTCTACAACTCCCAAATAACATTGGGGAAGTAAAAAGAATACCCTCTAATTGGTAAAGCATCTGGTTTTCCAAAGAAAATCTTCCATTTACATCAAATTGGTTGATGAGTGGAAACATTATTTAAATCTAAAAGACTGTGCCACCCAAGTCCTATGAATAGAGTTAGATTACTATGGAAGGTGTTTGTAGGAAAATAAGTAGCTTAATGGAGACAAATAGCAGTCTATTTTTTCTGTGGTGGATCCTGCCAAATGTTTTGAAATTGCTTGTCTAAATCAGACAAATGCTTTGATTGCTTCAACTGTCCTCACATCGAATCCCAATCATCCTCGGTTGGAAAAGTTCCAGAAATCGGTTGGTCATGGAACGGTATGGATATTTCGGAGGCACTTACGATAAACATGTGCTATCTTATCCAAGCGTCAAATTGGAAAATAGCTTACAGAAGAAGATATTACAGAAAAGGTGGTACAACTGTCCACAAGATGTTTTGAATGTACAGATGAGCTGTCAAAATACAACATAGCATTACTACTGGAGACTAGCTGTCATAAGAGATAGTACCATAGACTGCAACTCCAATTATGATGTATGTGTGTTGCTTGAAAACTGAAGGATTAGAGTACACACCTGTCCTCCTCCATACACAAATAAAGTGGCCATCTGATCCCAGGAAGAAGGGACATTCATGACTAAACACTACACGACGACATTCTGACACTTTGTAGGATTCCTAAGCATGGCACCACAACAGACGGAACTACAGTATATGTTTTCTAGTCAGTGGTAGATATCTTAAAAGACGTATATAATGGCATCTTGATTGTTTAGTCATCCAACAATGGTCTACTTATACTGAATGATGCATAGAGGAACCTAGGTGGACAGACTAGTTGTAGGCGCCTTTCTGGCCTATCTTATTTTATTTCGGTTATATTTCAGTCATCTAAATTCCTAAGGCATTCAATTGCAGCATTTATGTATGAAATCCTGGAAGTACTGTTGCCAACACTGTCGCACCTATCCAATCAAGATAATGGCCGATACGCCTGACTGACCATCAATCTTCTCTTAAGTCTACGATGTGTCTGCTTCAGAACTTGTTCAGTTGCTTGTACTGACACCTCTCCAACCAAGATAATGGCCAATTCACCTGACTGACCACCAATCTTTTCTTAAGCCTACGATGTGTCTGTTCCAGAACTTGTTCAGTTGCTTGTACTGACATCTCTCCAACCAAGATAATGGCCAATTCATCTGACTGACCACCAATCTTCCCTTAAGCCTACGATGTGTCTGTTCCAGAACTTATTCAGTTGCTTGTACTGACACCTCTTCAACCAAGATAATGGCCGATACGCCTGACTGACCACCAATCTTCTCTTAAGCCTACGATGTGTCTGCTCCAGAACTTGTTCAGTTGCTTGTACTGACACCTCTTCAACCAAGATAATGGCCGATACGCCTGACTGACCACCAATCTTCTCTTAAGCCTACGATGTGTCTGCTCCAGAACTTGTTCAGTTGCTTGTACTGACACCTCTCCAACCAAAATAATGGCCGATATGTCTGACTGACCACCAATCTTCTCTTAAGCCTACGATGTGTCTGCTCCATAACTTGTTCAGTTTGCTTGTATTGACATAGATTGCAAATACTGCTGCCTATATTGTCTTATTGTCGCACCTCTCCAACCAAAATAATGGCCGAAACGTCTGAGTGACACCAAGCTTTTCTTAAGTCCACGATGTGTCTGTCTAGAACTTGTTCAGTTACTTGTACTGACATAACAATTGTTTGTAAATAATGCTGACAACATTTTCTTACTGTTGCACCTCTCCAAATACGATAATGCTGGCTACTGAAGACAATGGAACCACAATTGTTGCCAGATATTCTCTAGCGGGTGAGCAACATTTCTTATATGAGTCCCAGAATTCGCGTTTGCCATGCGTTTTATAACCGGCCTGTTCACTCATTGGAAAAGAATGTTTAATCACTTGCCCATCTGGCCGGTAGGTATAAGCATACTGTGTTTCGCAATTCTTTGATTTTTTTATTTCGTCGATTTTATTGTTTGTCGCAAAAGTGTATCTTTATAATCCAGTAAACCATTTGATATGGCATATATCATGTTTTGCAAAATTTAAAAATATATTTTTATTCGGATTACAAATATTAATCGTGTTCACTGAAGTTGAAAACATAAAAATCATGTCTTTAACTTACTAGCATCACAAAATAAAATTCAACTGAAATAAAAATTAGTTTTATTTTCTAAAACTAGGGGGCCTCTACCCCCTGCTCTCTGTGTTTGGCCATTCCCCGCAACCCGTTTCGCGAGTCTGCAGATTTTGATTCCGTCTTGCAAAAATTCAACTATGTAGGTATATACCTAAAAAAATAATTCGTGGTTTTGCTATTGTTAGTCTGCCCAGGACGCGACCTCGCGGCTTAAATATTTTGTTTTATTAAATATTTCTTAAACTAAGTTTTAAATAGAAAAACTCTTTATATCAGCGTATTTCCCAAACCATTCCCTACAAGTGTACTACTATATTTTATATTTTGTATGCTACAATTTGTGCGATACGAAGTAGATAATCTCCAGGAAAGATAAGATTGTTAAACAGCGGCGTCAGCTTTTTTTTTTTTTTTTTTTTTAATCTAGAAACCTTCGAACAAATTAAAGCACATATCTTCTGAACATCTCACACATATCAGAATTTCTATACATTTTCATGCCTCAGACGGGGTTAAGCAAGTGGATGAAATGAATTTATTTGACCGTCGAAAATTAATATTTCAGACGGATTTATAACTGGGTAAGAAATCTGATGTGGGCAGCATGTGACTTTCCCTGAGACTCATAGACACGTTCTCTTTATTTCTTTAATAATTCATAAAATTGAGTTTAATTGCCCAAAATAACACCGAATCTGCACTTTTAATTCAAATTTTCTTTTTAGTTGGTAACTGGACATTTTTCAAAGGCGGCGCAACAAAAGTGCGAGGAAACTAAAATATCTCGAGAACGGTTGTTAAACCTAGAATAATAGGGTTGGTCTTATTCTTTTCCTCATTAAAAATTACGTATAAAACAAGCATTTAATTGATACATTTGAGCATATGTACTCTTTTGTGTTAGATTTTTGAGGGTCATTTCGTAAAAAAAGGCAGGTTCTTCTTTCCCAAATCGTATCAAAATCTAATCAACACCAGGGTATCCGACAAGGGACTTATCTAGGTGCCGGACAGCCTAGTGGTTAGAGCACGGAGATTGCATTTGTACGACCCGAGTTCGATTCCCACCTCTGTCCAAACTGTCGCCGAGTTCACGCGGAGTACGATCACGTTAAACATGTGGGTCTGTAAGACCTTCCGCGAGGTTGGTGGTAGGGGCAGAAGGGTACGGTCTTTGTGGATGCCTTCCTCACTGAGTTCCAGTCTAAATTGGATGTCACTCCAATCTGTATGACGGTTGTCCAAACAGATGAATTACATCTTCGGGTAGGTCGGGCGTTCGAAGAAGAAGAAGGGACTTATTTACCAAATTTTGGGAAATTTGGTCTATTAGTTTTTTATCTGGAATGGATAGAGGCAATTTTTGCTGGCCATTTCGCAAAAAAAAAAGACAAGTTCTTTTATCCCAAATCGTGTCAAAGTCTAATCAACACCAGGGTCACCCACACGTGATTAACTTATAAAATGTTATGAATGTTCGGTCCGTTAGTTTTTGAGTTACAGTGGATACAAACATTGCACAGACACACACACACACACGTGTCATGCAAAAAATAGTTTTTTCGCATTCTAGAAGCCCAAAAACGTGTAGATCCGTCGAAAACTGGAGTTGCAATTTTCGACATGATTCCAATACTTTCCCTATGCATTACCGTGTATTGCAGGAAAATAAAAAAAAATGATACAACGTTATTCGACGGCAACAAGTTCATTAATTGCAAGTAAACTTCCCTGGCGTTCTTAATTAATATTCAGTAATTTTAATTAATAACTTCGTTTCAAATATTAATACAAGTAGTTATTTATTCCAACGTTTTTGAGACCGGAATTTGTTAGTTTATTATTTCCGGACATTTTTATTAATTCCCTTTGAAAGTTCCTCCTATAAAAATCAAAGCGTTTTTGCGCGCATTTTTTTTTTTTTTTTTTTTCCTTTTCAAATCGCGTTATAGATCTCTCTTCTGCCCGAGCTGTCACTAAAAAGCAATTTGTATTTCTTTTAAATGTAAAAGTGGTTTCTTATTTATTTTTCATTAAAAAAAAAACATCAAATATTGGGGTATTAATTATTATATTGTTTTTCCACCTGCCAGCTAGAGCTTTAATGGGAAACATTTTAATAATTTTTTTTGTTAATTAACTAAGATCGCCTGTGTTGAGATTCATATTTAAAAAAAAATAATAATTCTTAATAATGAACATTCTTTTAAATTGAATCATTAATTAGCAAGTTAAAGGCATCAGAGTCTGTTTTGAATGCAGAAGAGGGTTTGTACCAAGAAAAAATCTTAAAATCCCAGATGCAAACATTGAAATAAGATAAATCAGTAAACAAATAAAAGTTACGTATTTTTCATATATAGTATGATATCTTACACAATAAAATATGTCTCTCTGTCTGCCGATTGCGCATTCTGTAGCCGAAAATCAAAGCTTCGAACAGTCAGGAAATCTGATACTGGGTTAATAGCTGGTGGATCCTAAGCCTGCTTGAAATCACAACCATTTGTTGTCTTAGCCATTATTTTTACTTTCTTATATACATAATGTATAAAGAAAGTATTGTGAAGGGGTCGAAAATCCGAATTCGAGTTTTTGACGGGAGAGCACGTTTCAAGCATCCCTGATCACGAATCGAACATTTTTGAGGCGATGCCTGTGTGTGTGTGAAAGTATGTGTGTGCGTGTGTGTGTGTGTGTCAGTGAGTCTGTGGAGACGATATATCACGAACAAATGGTGCGATTCGAATGAAATTTGGTACAAAAACCACAATCCATGAATACTGGAAACTTATTGTTTTAAAACACAATCGAATGTTCAGAACCCTCCTAAATTTTCGAGTGAAATTTTGAAAAAATCATTAAAAAATCAAAACCTTTAATAAAGTTACGCAAATAGACATTTTTGATGTAATTTTCCCTTAGAAAACGATTGACATAAATTTTAGAACGCTAGCATGAACCTTTCTCGAGATATTGTACATTTTTCAAATATATTTATCAAAAAGTCCCATAAATTAAAAAAAATATTAACTGTTAAGAAACATGTTCACTTTTCATATGTAATATCATGCGATAAATTGGGTGACATCATTCTCGTGGATCTAACTTGTTCCATTCACGAGAAAAGATACTTTGAGTAATAATTTTGTATTTGAACGCCAATAGTCATTTATCCGCTGTAAGAATAACTTATTTCTCCATCCATAACGTTTGGCGACAAATTCAGAGGAATGTCGCCAACTTGGCGACATTTTTAAATGTTGCCAAATTAACGAAAGCAAATGGATAAAAATGACGCTAAATCAATGAAAATGACGACTAATTCAAGAAAATTCAATATATTTGAAAGAATATAATTATCTACTATAAGAATAACATTTTTTTAACTGTAAAAGTAGTAAATTCATTGCATTATATAAGGAAAGTCATGTGTTGCTCACATCCGATTTTTGTTTATAAGGTTATTTCATATCAAACAGCTGTTATTCATACGTGTAATAATGAATTAACAGGAATCATATAAGTTAAATACTAGTATCATAGTTATGATATACCAGTATGTTTTTAAAAACAACGAAAATTTAAACTGCAATTATATATATTAATAGCCATTTCCAACCGCATATTGTGCTTTCAAAATGGATAGTAGTCATTAAATGTCACACACATTTAATTATTAAATGTGTGTGACACTTATTAAACGTCACTTATTAAATGTCATACTTATTAAATGTGACACTCATTAAATGTGACACTCATCAAATGTGACACTTATTAAATGTAACACTCATTAAATGTGACACACACTTAATTATTAAATATGACACTTATTAAATGTGACACATTAAATGTGGCACATACTTAATTATTAAATATGACACTTATTAAATGTGACACACACTTAATTATTAAATATGACATTTATTAAATGTGACACTCATTAAGTGTGACGCTCATTGAATGTGCCACGCATTAAGCTACACACTAAAAAGTTGTTAATAACTTTTTTGAATATCAAAAACTTTTCATAAACCAGATTTAAATATAAACATGACGCACATTTTATAATTCTGTTAACATGTAAAATGGGAAAATATATTTCCCTGCGCGACGGAATGATTTAATTGTTTCAGTTTTTTTTATTGGCAGCGAAAAGATATAAAATTGCGTTTTTATTAATTCTGGCTCGTGAATATATTGAATTATATTTATTGAATAGTATTTATAAACGGGATAATATTTAGTTTTTATACTTATATTTATTGAATATTTTATATATTGAATTATATTTCCAAACGACAAAACAATTTAATTATTGTGAAACGATTTTTATTAATTAAATAAAAAATCATATCGGGTTATATTTATGAAATAATTTATTTTTTCCAGTTTTAAATGTTGGCAGCGAAGATATATAAAATCGATAAGATATAAAGATATAAGATATAATCGAAAGAGATATAAAGATTCGTGACACCAAAACAAAGATTTAAGACATCAGAACAAAGGTTCATGACACCAAAACAAAGATTCATGACATCAAAACTAAGATTCATGACATCAGAACAAAGGTTCATGACACCAAAACTAAGATTCAAGACACCAAAGTTAAGATTCGTGACACCAAAACAAAGATTCAAGACATCAGAACAAAGGTTCATGACACCAAAATAAAGATTCATGACACCAAAACAAAGATTCATGACACCAAAACTAAGATTCAAGACACCAAAACTAATTCGTATGACACCAAAACAAAGATTTAAGACATCAGTACAAAGGTTCATGACACCAAAACTAAGATTCTATCTAGAGTGAAAGTGCTGGATAATTTGGTACATCACCTTCTCATTCAGTCAGTGAGTTCAGTGCATATTATACAGATAATTACGTTTTGACAATTTTGGGGTAGCGATGCCCGTCAATCTGTCTGATGTCTGTGGTATATTTCTTGTGTACACCATAGCAGCCACAAATATTAATGGACTTTAACAAAAATTTCTATCCGGCTTTGTCATAAAAAATATAGAACTAGATAAAAAAAATTAAAATAATGTGAAAACTTCAAAATTTATTCGATATTTTGTATTCGTTCAACATGGCAGCATATGACAAACTTGAAGATAATCATACATAAACGGATTTATTTATTGCTCGTTGATTACGAGACTTAATAGTTTCAATCATTGTTGTGAAACATAGCCGTAATACAATTTTTTTGTTCGTGGTGTCATTATAGCCTCCTCTTGGGAGGCAAGTTACCCCTCCCCTGGAGTACATTGTGAAGTATGATATCAATAGAAATATTTTTATCAAGTCCTTTAAAGTGAAGGGCAACACGCTATAATTGTAATTATTTGGATCCACAATACCGATTTTTCAAATTTTTTTCTGGTAAAATTTGAAAAAAAAAAATAAATATGAATCCTGGTATCCGAAAGTTGAGTTGAGGCAAACTCCCGTTACGTATTCACGAAATTCGAGCAAATCAAATCATCTCTGTTCGCCAATACTTATACTTCAATCTTTCGCGCATATTTGCACTCTGTAAATTTTAACTGCTGCAGGAAGGGTGATTATGCATGTTGCAATAAATTTATTCGACAGATAGAAATTAATATTTGAGACTGATTTAACTGGATGAAAAAAAAGACACAGCCGTTATTCGGCTGCAACAAGTTCATTAATTGCACGTAATTTTCTCTCGCGCTATTAATTAATATTCAGTAATTTTAATTAATAACTTCATTTAAAAAATTAATGCGAATAGTTATTTATTTCAACATTTTTGAGGACGGAATTTGCTAGTTTATGATTTCTGGACACTTTTTATTAATTTGCTTTGAATGATTCTGGTATAAATAACATCGCAAGTGTTACTAAAAATATTTCTTTTTTTTTTAAATTCGCTGCAGATCTCTCTTCTGCCTGAGCTGTCATTGAAAAGTAGTTTGTGTTTCTTTTAAATGCAAAATCGTTTTATTACTTTTTTAACATAAAAAATTCGAATGCGGTTTATTTTGTTTTTCATTTTCAAAATAGGTTTATTTTGTTTTTTATATAACAAAAACTTCAAATTCTAGGATATTAATTATAGTATATATTACTTATATATTGCTTCTGCCAACTTATGGAAATTCTATTTTTCATTAATTAGCTGAAAACCATTCAATTAAAACACTTTTCTAAAACGAATAATTATTTTTAGTTCATGCTAGCAGTATATCTGTTTTTGGTACGGAATATATAATTTAAAGAAACTTGAAATTCGCAATAAGGTGCAAATTCCTGTAGCATTCTAAATAACATTATTAAATCATACTATTAAAGTATTTTATTTAATTTTCCAAAACAGAATTTTAATATCTGTTCTTGCTGTACAACTTTCAAAATTATCTTCAAAAGCAGATCTGAAGAATAAAACATCCTGGTCCCTTTTATAAACAAATGTACACAAAATATGAAATTGGATCATTATATGCCAAAATGAAAGCGTTATGAAATTGGATTAATATGTGCCAAAATGAAAGCGCTACAATGGTATTAAAAGATATATAAACTCGTGCAATCTTTATTCTGTTTCAACAATTGGCTAAACACAATATATGAGTTTGAAAAATCTTTGCCAAAATAAAATAAATGACTTAATTAAAAATATCGTTAATCCCTGTAATCGTTCAACTCAAACGCCGTAATTGATATAATCCAATCAAGAATGTAATTCCGATAAAATTTATTTTTATATACATTTCTTAATTATTTAGATCGGAAAATATTTAATAAAACACGCTTGCTGTATAATTTTATTGTACTATTTAATTCCGTTGCTTAGCAATATGATATAATTTTTTCAAATAAATTTGAGGGGGGTGGGGGGGGGTGGAATATCGTCTGCATAATGTTATGTCTATGGAAAGTTTAATTGTGCGGTTTTTTATTAATATCTAGATAAACTCCTGGTCCTAGAACTTCATAACATGGACTAAATATTAAGTGAGATTATTTCAAGGCTACTCTGTTCTTCTGTTACACAAATAGAGTTTGAAAATATTTTCCAAAATAAAACAGATGACGTAAGAAAATGAAAATTTCAATAATTTCCGTGATTTTTAATTTAAACCCGAAAGCTGTAATTGATATAATCCAGTCAATAATGCAATACAGTTCACTCATAAAATTTATTTTTATAACCATTTCCTTATTCATTAAATTGGAAATAAAATTAATAAAAATCGTCTGCCATATAAACACAGTTGTTTTAATTGAGTTGCTGAGCAGCATCATATAATTTTCTTCAAATAAATGAGGAGAAAATATCGTCTGCAAAATGCTATTTTTATTGAAAGTTTTATTGTGCTTTTTTTAACACTTTACAACAAAGTTGAAAAGTGTTTATGACTGTTCATTCTGTCTGTCTGTCTGTCCGTTAGCACGATAACTGCCGTAAAAATGACTTAATCAAAATGAAATTTTAGTATGTTGTTCAGACGGTATGTAGGACCTATGGGAATATAAATGAATAATATCACCCAATTAGTTTTGGATTGAACCTGGGTTGAAAAAATGAAATACATTGAGCCCTATGGGACCTAATTTTTCAAACATTTTGTAAGCGGATTTAAAATTCATAAATTGCTTCGAAAATGTTAGGTAATATTTAAATTGTTCCATAAAATATATAAAAAAAAATTCAGCGAAATATATTCAATAGTTTTTTAAATAAAAATTAAAATAATAATAACACCTCTTATATGAAGCGATCACGTGACCACGATATGAAACGATCACGTGACCCACTTCAAAATGATATATGGCATCCATCTTGTCTCAAAATCGTGAATTTTAAAGTTCTTTTTAATTCATATTGAGTGTTGTATCCGTCCTAAAACTACTTTATTTTTGCTTAAATTCTGTACATCTACATACTGAAACAACGCAAATACAATATATTTGAGTTTAAATGCTCATCCAAATTTGATTATTTCTACGACGAAGCCTATTTTTCCCCTATGTAAAATGTAAACAGCAAAATATGTAAAATGAGTTGTATTACAATTGCTCTATTTCTTTAACACAAAATCATTTAGTTCATGGAGTCTGCATAGATGATATGAATGAAATATTCACTGATTCTAAAAAGAGAAGGACGTTTTTTTTTCGATGAAGTTTTACGCATAGAGTTTAATTACTTGTAGCTCCATGGTCTTAATTTTTAAATAGAATAAATCATTGTAGTATTGTGATGAATGACATGAATGGGAAATTATTTATGAATGAAATGTTGCTTTTATAGAGAGAGCCAGGCGTGTTATTTTTTCTATGACGTCATTTGAATGAATTTCAATTGTTTTCGATGAAGTTTTCAAATATAATAAATTATCGTAGTATAATGATAATTCTAAAATTATTATCGAGGAAAATCTATCACATTTTAGAGAAGTTTAAACCAGGCAATTTATATTTCAATGCCGTCATTTGAATGTAGTTCATTTCTTTTTCGATGAAGGTTTAAGTTTTCAAATATAATAAATTAATGTAGTATTGTGATAAGTTTTAAAATATTACCGAAGAAATGTATTGCATTTTAGACATGTTTAAATAAAATTGCATTGAAGTGGGAAAGTGTTTCATAATCAATGCTTTAAGCATGATTGATTTTTCTTGTTTGATTAATATGTCGACAAATCCAGGTCACAGAACCTTAAAACATGTACTAAATTTAATTGGATCTTTTTCAAGGCTATTGACAATATTTTATGAAATTCGGTGCAGCCGTTCTCCTGTGATGAGACAAACACATATACATAGATATATTCATATTTTTTATATAGATTAATCAACAATCTTACCAATTTAAATATTATGCATTTAGTTAAGATTTATTTCGGGATTGCTATGTACAAAATATTAAAAATAAAATTTCTGGAAACATTTAACCAGGATATCAACAATCACTGTTTGCAGTCCAGTTAACCCAATTTCTATGGCAAAAAATAGCATAACTTAGTTCTAATTATATGAGAACTTATAAAAATGGAAAATAAGGTAAAAATTTAAAATATAAAATAATATTTCTAAACATTTAATATTTTAAAATATTCCGCACATTTTTTAACTTCTATAAATTTTTACCAACTCGGGAAGCGTGATTATGCATGCTGGAATAAATTTATTCGACAGTTGAAAATTAATATTTGAGACTGATTTAACTAGGTGAAAAAAATATACAACGTTATTCGACTGCAACAAGCTCATTAATTCTACGTATATTTATCTTGAGCTATTAATTAATACTCGGTAATTTTAATTAATAACTTCGTTTCAAAAATTAATTCGAATAGTTGTTTATTCCAACATTTCTGAGGACGGAATTTGTTAGTTTATTATTTTTAGACAGTTTTAACTAATTTGCTTTGAATGGTTCTGGTATAATATTGCAAGTGTTATTAAAATAATTCTTTTTTAATTTCACTATAGATCTATCTGCTCGAGCTGTCACCAGAAGAGAATTTGTGTTTCTTTTAAACACAAAATCGTTTTATTAATTTTGTTTTCGTTTTATGTAACGAAAAAACTTTAAATATTAGGATATTAATTACTGTATTATTTTTC
Organism: Amaurobius ferox; assembly: GCA_951213105.1. Taxonomy (NCBI): domain Eukaryota; kingdom Metazoa; phylum Arthropoda; class Arachnida; order Araneae; family Amaurobiidae; genus Amaurobius; species Amaurobius ferox. Next base: position 74,411,877 of record OX578143.1, on the reverse strand, counting down.
TCCTGCCAACAGAGGGAATCCTCTCAAGAATTTTTTTTTGTTAATTAGCTAAAAACCAGCATATTAAAACACCTTTCTAAAGCAAATAATTATTTTAATTCATATTAATGAACATTCTTTACCAATTTAGATAACGTGCATTTATTTAATTATTTTTTTTAAATATATTCCAGCTATATAAGTGCACATAGGCGTAGTAATGATCTTGGAAATGAAAGGGGAGCGATGAATGAAAGAGGGGGTGGCAAATGCTGAATTTTGTTTACCAATATGGACTCATGCAAAATTAATGCTTTGTTTAGCCAACGGGTATGTAAGTGATCCTTAGGACCATCCATATAAATTGTGGGGCCCCTACGAACATTTAATGCCCCCCTCTATATTTGATTTCACCTCTTTGTGAATTTTTTATGTCTTTCCTTCCCTAACAAAATTGGAGGCTCGACCCCCTGGCCTCCGAACCTTTTACTCGAGTGGTATTCGTCTTCCCTAATGAAAGCCCTTTTTTACCCTTACACACACGTCTGCGTATTTTGCTTCTAGGAAAATACAGCCCTCTGTTCGAGTTCTTGAAAAAGTGACAGTTCCCAGCTAAATATTCATTTTTAGAGTTTACCATGCCCTAATACCAACTACAATTATTTCAATTAAATACTTAAGAGAGAGAAAAATAAATAGGGAAAAAATTTCTACTGTATTTTCCCTGTTCAATTTATGGAATTACTCTAGAACAAATGACATTCCTAGAGATACTTAAATAATTCTAAGTTTCGCCACTCCTTCCATATTTGGTATTCCCCTATTTTTCATTTCTTACCCTCCATCAAAAATACAAATTTGATGTGGGCAGTACATGACTTTCCCTGCAGACTCAAATTCAGATTTTCTTTATTTCTTTAATAATTCATTAGATTGAGTTTAATTGCACCACATAACACTAAATTTGCATTTTTAATTCAATTTTTGTTTTCATTTGGTAATTGGACATTTTTCCGAAATCGGCGTAAAAAAACGCAACAAATCTCAATTATCTTGAAACTGATTATTCTTAAAGCATAATGGAGTGTGTTATATTCTTTTCCTCGTCAAAAATTGCGTATAAAACAAGAAATTGATTGATACATTTGAGCATACGTAGACTTTTTTTTTTTAATTTTGGCGATTTTTGCGGGCCATTTCGTAAAAAAAGGCAGATTGTTCTTTTCTGAATCGTACCAAAATCTAATCAGCACCAGAGTATCCCACAAGTAACTTATCTACCAAATTTTGTGAAATTTGGTCAATTAGTATTTTAGCTAGAGTGGATACATGGAATTTTTACAGGCCATTCCGCACAAAAAAGGTGGGTTCTGTTTTTACGAATCCTACCAAAAACTAATCAGCACCAGGGTTTCACCCAAGTGACTTGCCTACCAAATTTTATGAAATTCGGTCCATTAGTTTTTTAGTTAGAGTGGATACATTCATTGCACAGACAGACACACAGACACACACACAGACGTCACGCTAAAAATAGCTTTTTCGTATTTTAGAGGTTTCGAAACGTATAGATCCGTCGAAAACTCGAGTTGCGATTTTCGGCATGATTCCAATGCTTTCCCTATACATTACCATGTATTGCAGGGAAAGTAAAAATCTGATGTGGGCAGCACATTACTTTCCCTGCAGACTTATATACACGTTATCTTTACTTTAATTAAATTTAATTCACTTTTAATTCAATTTTCGTTCTCATTTGGTAAATGGACTTATTTTCAAAGGTGGGGTAGGGAAAATATAAAAACACTAATATATCTCGAGAACGGCTGGTCCTAGTGTAATGGGGTTGGTCTTATTGTTTTCTTCGTTAAAAATTAAGTATAAAACGAGCATTTAATGGATATATTTGAGCATATGTAGTTTTTTACTTTAGATTTTGTGGATTTTTGCGAGCCATTTTGCAAAAAAAGGCATGTTATTTTTTTCCGAATCATACCAAAATCTAATCAGCACCAGAGTGACCCATAAGTGACTTACCTACCGAATTTTGTGAAATTCGGTGCATTCGTTTTTTAGCTAGAGTAGATACAAGCTTTAGCGGGCCATTTCGCGAAAAAAGCGGGTTCTGTTATCCCGAATCGTACCCAAAACTAATCAGATCCGCCCACAAGTGTCTTACCTACCATTAGTTTTTTAGTTAGAGTGGATACAAAATCTGCACAGACAGACAGACAGACACACACACACACAGACGCCACGCTAAAACTAGTTTTTTCGTATTCTAAAGGTTTCGAAACGTGTAGATCCGTTGAAAACTCGAGTTGCGATTTTCGGCATGATTCAAATACTTTCCCTATACATTACCATGTATTGCAGGGAAAGTAAAACTTGGAACCCCGGACCCCCCCCCCCTTACTCGTGTGAAATCCGTCTCCCCCTATAGGCGGCCATGCCCCCCCCCCCCCCCCACACCTACGCATGCTTCTTTTGATTATAGGAAAATACAGCCCACTGCTGGAGCTTTGGAAAAAGAGACAGTTCCCACCCACGTATTCTGTTTAAGCATTTACCATGTTCTAATACGAACCACATAACTCACAATTATTTCAATTAAATACTTGAAAGAGAAAGAACGTAAATAGGGAAAAAAATTACAATGTATTCTTCGTGTTCAATTTATGGAATTACTCTCGGACAAAGGACATCTCAGATATTTAAATAATTCTAGGTCTCGTCACGCCGATTCTTCAAAACGAACATTTTCCCAAATGTCCACGCTGTCTCTCCCATCTCAATTTCCTAATGAACGAGACAAAGGAAAAGAATATATATAGAGAGAGAGAGCCCTCTTGTTAAACTCTCATTACCCGTCACGGTTGCGATTATTACGGACAAATGTCACTCTCCAACGCCTACCGTGCATTAATCTCTCCGTCTAATTACCGGGCCACTGGAATTCCCCGGATGAAGAGCGATTCAATATGTGATACCAGCAACTTTTCCAGCATTCTCAGATGGTAATTACAGAAACGCTACGGGACCGTTGCAGCGAATGGGATAGCCGGTGGGCGGGGCCTATATAAAAAAAAACAATGTGTATGTGAAGGGGCGGGATGTGGGTTTCGATGACTTTATTCCAGAGGTAAATGAGAAAAAAATGCAATGAATAGGGGATTAGTCATCCGCTGATGCGGCGGGGTCGTTGTGCAGATCACTGTTTTAATAGGATACTTCTCCCAGTCTGGGAGGTTACGGTTATGAAGTGTTATTAAGAAATGTGGCGTTTTCTAATTTCCTATTCTAACAGTTGTTAGTGTAATGGGAGAACAGCTGGAATTGGACGAAAAGGCGGAAAATCTGAAAAAGAGAACACGTGTTTGTTACGTATATACGCACGCGGGTAACCCTGATTTGTGAAATCTCATTTTACGTGTCTTACAATCAAAAACAGGTATTCCGAAATATACAGAACATCTCCAGGCACATCCGCCCATACAAACTGCACCTCCCCTCAAAAAATATTTACTTCGACCCCCCCCCCTCCCTCCTTCACCCATTTTTAAATTTTTTTCTCCTTGTGAATCTTGTGTGTCTTTCGCTTCCTTAAAATAAAAAATCGCGAATTCTCTTGGCGCCCTCCCTTACTCAAGTGTAAACCTCCGCCCCCCCTTCCTCTATGGATGGTTCCACAGACGTAAAAGATATGTCTATATATGACGACCCCCTTCCCCAAAACCCTTTAAGCCCTCGATGGCAAGGGGCGCGGTCTGGGTCGTGGACCCCCTACCCCAGAACATCTAAAACTATAAAGTAAAAATTTCAGAAATGTTACGGATAAGTTGAGACAGTTCAGTGTCGTTCAGTGAAAACACCGAAAATTGTTGTTCTTGTTTTCAATATATTTAGGCTATATTTCTTAATTTTTCGACAAGAACAAGTAAATTCAGTTTTAATATATATATATATATATATATATATATATATATATATATATATATATATATATATATATATGTTTACTTTTCAGGCAAAATATTTAAGACCATCTCATTAATTTTTTTTTTGCTAGAATATTTAAGATTATTGTCCTAGATGAAAAATAACACAGATTTTCCGTTTGTTAGCGCTTTTCTCAGCGGACTAACTGAGAATAAGTGTCAATTTTTACAAGGAAATAAGTGTCTGTTTTTACAGGGAAACAAGTGTCAATTTTTACAAGGAAACAAGTGTCAATTTTTACAAGGAAATAAGTATCAATTGTTACAAGGAAATAAGTATCAATTTTTACAGGAAAATATGTTTCAATTTTTACAAGGAAATCAGTGTCAATTCTTACAAGGAAATAAGTGTCAATTTTTACAAGGAAATAAGTGTCAATTTTTTACTTTCTCATACTATGTAATAAATATAGTATAGAGAAAGTATTGTTTTCATGAATTCGAATATTGTTTCGAATTCGAGATTTTAATGCCTATATATGTTTCAGGATCTCCTAAATGCATCTTAACTATTTTTGGAGTGATGTCCGCCTGTCTGTCTGTCTGTCTGTATGTATGTATGTATGCCTGTGGACTGTGGTCAATTTCTTGTGTACACAATAGCTACCACAAATATCAATGGATTTTCACGAAAATTTATATCTGACTTTATATTATTGAAAAATCTAGAACAAGATATATATATATATATATATATATGATGGGTTTTTTTGTACATACAGTAGTTTATGCATTATTTTCGATTAAAATCATTTAATTTTGGATTGTTATAGATCGATTTTCAAGGATCAGGTAGATTTTGACAGTTTACTTCTTCAATCTGCAGGTAAATAAAGTTTATGCGTACCTGCTAAGATTGCACGCATGCGTAAGTTGAACATATATAAGATAGCGAGTTGGGCAAGATTCACTTTTGGTCCAGTTTCCTTCTGTTTGGTTGGTCTTGTTCTTCCGTATTCGGGTGCCTTCGTATTAGCACGCACCTTTGCTTTGTATTGGTACCGTGAGCGTTTGCCTAGGCTGGAAAAGCAGCTTTAAACGGGAGGGGGAGTCGCAATCCTCCCCAACCATTAAATGCAAAGCATTTGGTTATCCCAAGTTCCTTTAATTCTTCTTTTTCTTGGATTACATTCTGCTTCGGAGTATAGAGCGGCTTGGCGCCTTTTCCTGAGTAGTGCTTTTGATTTTTGTGGATATGCATAGGAATTCTATTTGAATTTGTTTACTGGCTTTTATATGATATATATATATATATATATATATATTTAACTTCGAGCGAAAACTTTTTATTAGAAAAATATAAAATTTCGAATAAATTTTCGAACATGGCAGAATAGGATAGAATTTGACATAATAAAGCATAAAAGGGGTTATTATCGAGAGAACTTAATAGTTTTAATCATTGTTGTGAAAAATAGATTCTATACAATTGTTGTGTTCGCAACGTCATTAGCCCCTTGGGGGAGGGGCACATTACACGAGGAGTACATTTTCAAGTATGGCATCAATAGAAGAATTTTTTCAAGCCTTTAAAGTGAAGGGTAACACGCTGTAATTGTAATAATTTGGACCCACGATAACGATTTTTCAAAAAATTGCCTTGCACAATTCGGTACTATATGAAAAGGTTGAGTTGAGCCACTCCTGTTAATTTATTTAAAATTGTTGCAGAAAATCTGGAATCCATATCAAGACCATTAGAAATTCAGTTGATTTGATTCAAAGATGTCTGATAGATTCCATTTTGTCTCAAATGAGTTACATTACGAGTTAATTATATTACCACTTCTAATGTAAAACATTCAAAATGTCGTATATAAACAAAGTTTTCTTAAAGGAATAATCATTAATTTTCGCGAAAACCAGGAAAACCAGGCGTGGTTCCTGTAGGATAATTGTTATAAATAATTTTTGCAAGAGAATTATTGGCCTTAGAGAGTATTAAGAAGTGCTTCAAATCCCTTTCTTGAATTGATTCTATCACAAACAAGGGTATTTTTCCTGCGGTTTTAGTGATGAATTATACCCAAAAGAACGGTAATTACGAATTGGAAAGACATTCCGAAGAGAAGATAGAAAAGATTGAGACAGAGAATTCTTCGACTCAAGACTGTCATTTATGTTCGGTCCAAGTTTGGGGAAGAAAAATGTTGTGTCTTTCTTTCTTAATCCTGTTCTTTTCTTGGCTGATACAAAATAGTTCATTTAGGGGTTTTTTTCGGGGTTTTTTTTAGGCCAATTTTGCACCACATAAAAATAATGTTGTATATTCATGAGATAAAGGAAGACCTTGCAAAGTATTTATAATGATCTGATTAAATTCGTTTATAACGAAACTGAAAGGCATATTACAAAAAAATGAAGTAAAAATATACCTCTCGATAACGTACCAATTGGAAAGAAAATTTACTGAATTGTCGCTCTTCTCAACTTTATTTAAGTAGTTTGCGATTTATTTTTATTTCATTATTTTACACCTTTCTGGTAGGTCGGACGGTCTGGGTCTCAATCAACAACAACAGGGACTGTACCATCCTTCCCCTACCACCAACCTCTCGGAAGGACTTACGGACCCACATGTTTAATGTGATCGTACTCCGCGTGAACACGGGGACAGTTTTGGCAGCGGAGGGAATCGAACCCGGGCCTAAAACTAGGGAAAGTGAACCTACTTACTATTTCATTAATTTCATGTAAATTTTACTTTCCCTGCAATACATGATAATGTATAGCCAAAGTATTGGAATCATACCGAAAATCGCAACTCGAGTTTTCGACGACTTACGGGTTTCGAGACCTCTAGAATACGAAAACATTATTTTTAGCGTGACGGCTGTGTGTGTTGTGTCTGTCTGTGCAGATTTTGTAGATAAGTCACTTGTCGGGGAATCTGGTGCTGATTAGTTTTAGGTACGATTCGGGATAAAAGAACTCGCCTTTTTTTGCGAAAAGGCCCGCAAAAGACTATATCCACTCTAGATGAAAAACTAATGGACCGAATTTCACAAAATTCGGTAGATAAGTCGCTTGTGGGTTACGCCGGTGCTGATTAGACTTTGGTACGATTCAGAAAAAAATAACCTGCCTTTTTTTGCAAATTGGCCCACAAAAAATCGTCAAAATCTAACATAAAAAACTACGTATGCTTATATATATCCATTAAATGCTTGTTTTATACGCAATTTTTAACAAAGAAAAGAATAAGACCAACTCCATTACACTAGGACTGGCCGTTCTCGAGATAAGTTTTTTCATATTTTCTCTATGTCAGCTTTGAAAATAACTCCAGTTACCAAATGAGAACGAAAATTGAATTAAAAGTGAATAAAAGTTAATTAAAATAAAGAGAACGTGGATATAAATCAATCTGCAGAGAAAACCATGTGCTGCCCACGTCAGATTTTTTATATTTATTTTAAACGCGCAATATCACGAAAACGGTTCGTGCTAGCGTTCTAAAGTTTACCATTAGTTTTATAATGGAAAAGTACGATGATTATCACTTAATTATCGATATTGGAGGTCCCAATTTTTCAATAATTTTTTCAATTTTTCATTCGAAAGGGCTTCCGAACATTCGATTGCGTTTAAAATCAACAGGATTGCAATAATTACTGACTGCAATAATCACACCAAATTATTTTCGAAACGTTTCATTCGTTAGTGAAATATCAAGTCCAAGGTCACACACTCACTTAAACTAACACATATATACAGGGTGTCCCAAACACATTGACCTCGGCTTTTATTCCTTAAATATTGATCTTAGACGAATATAATGAATTACAAAGTTGCGTAAAAAAAAGGTACAGAATTTTATGAAATCGATTAATTGGTCATGCACAAATTACGACAGAAAGCAATGATTACATAAATAAATAATAATTTTGCTATTTATTGGTAAAATTTTAATCGATTTCATAAAATTCTATACCTTTTTTGACGCAACTTTGTAATTTATTATATATGTCTGAGATCAATATTTAAGGAATAAAAGCGGAGGTCAACGTTTTTGGGACACCCTGTATACACATAGACATCACCTCACAAACATTCGATTCGTGTTCAGTGACGCTTAACATACTTTCCCGTTGATAAATCGAATTCGAATTTCCTACCCCGTCATAATACTTTCCCTATATACAAACATACATAGTATAATGTAAAGTAAAAATATGTACTTTAAGCTAAAGTATGTGAAGTAAAAGTATACATTAAGTTAAAATGCGTTAACCGAAAGTACGTTAATTAGAAGTACATTAAGTGAAAATGCGTTAAGCGAAAGTACGTAAAATGTAGGAATTATATTACATTATAAAAGCTTAGACGATTCTCTGTATGCATATTTAATTTTCAGCAATCGTACGTTATGGCAAAAATTGATTACTTTTAAACGTACTTTATGGCAAAAATTGATTAATTTTAAACGAACGTTATCGCAAAAATGTATTAATTTTAAACGTACGTTATATAGTAAAGTACGTTAAGCGGGCGCAGGTTAAACGAGAATACGCCAATCAGAAAATTACTGAGAAGATAATTTTCTTTCAGTTAGAAAAGACATTTTTATTGTGATTATAATGAAATTACCAGTTAGCAAAAACGGAATTTAAATTACAATGCTACTTGCTTAAGTGATGGTATACTGACTACCAGAATAACGTTGTTACTTTTTGTAATAATCGCTTGTTATTACTTTCCCTACATAGTAGTTTTATGTATAGGAAAAGTGGTGACGGGGTCGAATTTGGTATTCGAATTTTCGTAGGAAGTTCAAGTTTCAGGCATCCCTGAACTCGTATCGAACATTTTTGAAATAATGCCAGTGTGATTGTTAGTGTGCGTGTACGTGCGTAATGTGTGCATGGATATGTTAGAGTGCGTATGTATAGTAGAGTGTGTGTGCGTGTATGTTAGCGTGTGCGTGTATGTTAGCATGTGCGTGTATGTTAGCGCGCGTGTATGTTAGCGTGCGTATATATTAGCGTGTGTGTATGTATGCTAGTGTGTGTGTATGCTAGTGTGTGTGTATGCTAGCGTGCGTGTATGTACTTTACAGTGCGCACGCGTGTGTGTGTGTGTGTTAGCGTCTGTGTGTGTGTTAGCGTACGTGTGTGTTAGCGTGCGTGTGTGCGTGTGTGTGCTAGCGCGCTTGTGTGTGCGTGTTAGCGTGCTTGTGTGTGTGCTAACGTTGCGTGTGTGTGTGCTAGCGTTGCGTGTGTGTGTATGTTAGTGTGTGTGTGTATGTATGTTAGTGCGTGCATGCTAGTGTGTGTTAGTGTGCGTGTATGTTAGTGTGTGTGTATATTAGTGTGTGTGTGTATGTCAGTGTGTGTTTATATTAGTGTGTGCGTATGTCAGTGTGTGTGTATGTTAGTGTGTGTATTAGTGTGAGTGCGTTAGTGTGCATGTTAGTGTGTGTGTATGTATATTAGTGTGTGTGTGTATGTATGTATATTAGTGTGTGTGTGTATGTATATTAGTGTGCGTGTGTGTGTATTAGAGTGTGTGTGTGTTAGTATGTGTGTCCGTGGTGAATCTGTGGAAACGATATCTCACGAAAGAATGGAACATTTGGAACGAAAACAGCATTTGAAAAATATTTTGTACGATGCTTACAACCTGTCAATACTAGAACCCTGTTAAATTTAAACGAGATCGAATGTCGGGAAGACCCTCGATGTTTCGACTGCATTTTTGAAATATCATTAAAAAGATCAGGAACTACAATAATGTCAAATGAATAATCATTTGTTATGTAATTTATCATTAGAAAAAGAATGGTATTAAATTTGAAACGCTGGCATAGACCGTTTCCAAGCTATAGCACGTTTTTAGATAATTTATTGAAAACATTTAAAAACAGCAAAAGTTTCCTCAAATAGATTGGTCTTGGAGATAAATTTAGCACAATATCGCCAGTTTGGATGTTTCCTAAATACCCCCATATTATCAAAAATGACGCTTAATTAACAAAATTGGGCCCAAAATTATTGAAAATGAAATATTTTTAATGATTAAAATCGTTTAATACATACACAATATTGTCTAGCGGACTCTAGAAGCATTTCTAATTGTCAAGTTAAATTTGCTCCAAATATAAATTAATTTGGTACTTCGAAATAGTTTTTATCCATTACCATCCAAAAAAGTGTCAAATATTAATGAACAGATAAAGGTAAAGAAACATTGTGACAATGTTCTTGTACATCATGTGTTTGTTATGAAATAAGGGTAGTTGTTGCATTATGTAAGGGAAATTTATATGCTGCAACAAAAATTCAAATTACGCATAGGAGTCCCAAAAGCTTTTTCGTCTTGTTGGGTCATTTCTATTGTGTTTCGGCGCACTCCAATCTTATGGGTTAGTTTTTGTTTCAGATTAGTTGGGCTGCATATTCTGTTTTCTAATTGGCTCTCTCTGGTTGACTTTCAATCCACAATTTCCGCATATATATTCTTCTGTTTCTTCTATCTGTACCCATTTCGTCTTTTTGATTTTTGGTTCCCCAGTACTGACAAAGGCGATCCAGCGTATCCTCGATACAGCTGCATGCCACATTTTTGTTTTATTTGTGCTTGGATACGCTGTTCAAGTTTTCTTTACTATTAATATATATTTATTCTAGTTTTTCAAATAATACATATTTATTCTAGTTTTTCAATTAATGTATATTTGTTCTAGTTTTTCAATTAATGTATATTTATTCCAGTTTTTCAATTAATGTATATTTATTCCAGTTTTTCAACTAATGTTTATTTATTCCAGTTTTTCAATTAATGTATATTTATTCCAGTTTTTCAACTAATGTATATTTATTCCAGTTTTTCAACTAATGTATATTTATTCCAGTTTTTCAACTAATGTATATTTATTCCAGTTTTTCAACTAATGTTTATTTATTCCAATTTTTCAACTAATGTTAATTTATTATAGATTTTCAACTAATGTATATTTATTTCAGGTTTTCAACTAATGTATATTTATTTCAGGTTTTCAACTAATGTATATTTGTTTCAGGTTTTCAACTAAAGTATATTTATTCCAGGTTTTCAACTAATGTATATTTATTCCAGGTTTTCAACTAATGTATATTTATTCCAGGTTTTCAACTAATGTATATTTATTCCATGTTTTCAACTAATGTATATTTATTCCATGTTTTCAACTAATGTATATTTATTCCATGTTTTCAACTAATGTATATTTATTCCAGTTTTTCAGCTAATGTACATTTATTCCAGTTTTTCAGCTAATGTATATTTATTCCAGTTTTTCAGCTAATGTATATTTATTCCAGTTTTCCAACTAATGTATATTTATTCCAGTTTTTCAGCTAATGTATATTTATTCCAGTTTTTCAGCTAATGTATATTTATTCCAGTTTTCCAACTAATGTATATTTATTCCAGTGTTTCAACTAATGTATATTTATTCCAGTTTTCAATTAATGTATATCAATTTTAGTCTTAAACAGCAAAGAGAATCCATTGTTTTTAGCGGTAACGAATTATAAGAAATATTTAATTTATGCGATTGTTTCCCCCATAATATCTAAATGTGTTAGTCTGTATGAAAAGTAATTTGCTGTCCACATACGATAATGTTTGTTATTTTCAAATGGAATCCAAATTTGAATACACATCTGGTGGACGCATTATATTTTGAAATTTCTCTCATGTGAACTTATTATATTTTGTTAATGTAATATTCATCATTTTTTCATCTTTTCGAGTTGACAACCTTCATTAACAACGAACATAAATTCCCCCCTTCTGAATTGTTCGATCACAGACAAGGAGTGATTTTCTCTGCGGTTAGTGATGAATTATGCCCAAAAGAGCGGCAATTATGAACTTTAAAGATATTCGGAAGGGTAGATAGAAAATATCGAGGTAAAGAACTCTTAGGACTTGCATTTATATGAAATACATCGGTGAAACTGCTGTGAAAATACCTGCTAATAAAAATATTCGTTAATAAAGATAAAGAAAATACATATTTATGGAACGAAGTTTCCTATGAATATTTTATTTTATAAAAGTCAGAGGTCTACTAAATTTCGAGGAGATTGGACTAGGCGGAAGCTGCCAATTTCTCGAACATTTTCATTCGCAAATAATTATATATATATATATATATATATATATATATATATATATATATATATATATATATATATAATAACTGAGTTAAAAATTGTAAAAATGTATCCATTTCATATATAATTTTTTATTTAAAAGTAAATGGAATTATTCACAAAATATTATCATGTATCGTTCACGAGAGAGAATGCGTTTTTGATCTAAAATTGAATATTATTCATAAACATTATTGTCCTCATTATATCAAATATTTTTTAATAGTTATCTTGAGTTGATCTCCAGAAATTGAAAAAAAAAATTACATTGCCACATTGAGTGTGATTGATGCTTGCGGGATAAATTGCTAAAAAACGAATTAATTTTTTACGATTATTTCAATTACTAAAAGTCACGGGTTGATGTTCAAGGTTACACGGACCAGTGAATGTCCCTCAATATTTTTGAATATTTGTTTTCAAAAATATAAATGTATTAGAAAAATAATTATCTGATAAATTCCTCTGAAACTAAATACATTAATTGTTATTATTTAAAAGTGATTGGTATAGCATATAGAGTGTTAACTTGCATTGCTCTAGTACGATTATTCAAACTTAAAAAACAAATTCTAAAAAATTATACAAAATCGTCAGCATTAAATGAGTAAAAGGTATAAGCATTTATCACTAAGAAACGAGCATGTACCACTATTTAGAAAATTTCAATAATTGCTCTCAACATATTACAAAGATTTTTTTTTCAAGATATTACTCTCAAGATAATACAATGATTTCTCAAGATATTACAAAGATTTCGCAAGATATTACAAAGATTTCGCAAAATATTACAAAAATTTTGCAAGATATTACTCCCAAGATATTATACATTTCTCAAAATCTTGCTCTTAAGATATTACAAAGATTTCTCAAGATATTACTTTCAAGATATTACAAAGTTTTCTCATGATATTACTCTCAAGATATTACAAAGATTTCGCAAGATATTACAAAGATTTCGCAAGATATTACAAAAATTTTGCAAAATATTACTCCCAAGATATTATACATTTTCCAAAATCTTACTCTTAAGATATTACATAGATTTCTCAAGATATTACTTTCAAGATATTACAAAGTTTTCTCATGATATTACTCTCAAGATATTACTCTCAAGATATTACTAAGATTTCTCAAGCTATTACTAAGTTTTTTCAAGATATTATTTTCAAGATATTGCAAAGATTTCGCAAGATATTACTCCCAAGATATTATAGATTTCTCAAAATCTTTCTCTTAAGATATTACAAAAATTTCTCAAGATATTACATAGATTTTGCAAGATATTATTCACAAGATATTATAGATTTCTCAAGATCTTTCTCTCAAGATATTACTGTAAAGATGTTATCTTTCCAGAAGCTCTTTCTCTTTGGAAAGAATCAAGCGATTTTTTTTAAACTGGGTGTGTTTATTAATTTCCCTATAGAACCAGGACAATATAGAGGGTGCTTGACAAGGTTTCAGGGCTAAATTTATCTTGCACGATTGGTCACAGATTCATAGTTCCGATTTAGTAAATGCTTCAAAGAAGTTAGACTTTCAAGCTATGACAGTTTTGGTCACGTGAGACGTTTTAATAAAAAGTACACAATTTATCTTTTTATATGAGCCATCTACAAAGAAAGTTCCAATCAGAAAATTGTTCTTCATTCATATGAAAATCTTTAAAAAAATATCCTTGTTCTCTGATACACAAAATTGGCCCTGATAAAAATACCAAAGTTATAGGACTTAAAACCACCTTGACCCGATCAAAGGAAACGACGAAAACATAGGTTTCAAGGTTCGTATACATAAACTGAGTTTCTCTGGATAAAAATCCCATATTATCTGTAGAAAACTCAAATTAATGACGTAATTTTGGTCGCATGACAATGAAACTTTTTTATGTTTGACAAATCGGGCCATGGAAAATATTTTATAATTGAAATTTTTTAATATGAAATACTACGTATTGTACTTCCAAAGTAAAAAATCTGATGTGGGCAGCACATGACTTGCCCTGCAGACTTAAATTCATATTTTCTTTAATTCTTTAATAATTCATTAGATAGTGTTACTTGGTCCAATTAAACTCAAAGTTTGCATTTTTAATTCAATTTTTGTTTTTATTTGGTAATTGGACATTTTTCCGATAGCCGCGTAACAAAAATACAAGAAATCTCAAATATCTTGAGAACGGCTAATCCTAAAGTATAATGGAGTGTGATATATTCTTTTCCTCGTCAAAAATTGCATATAAAACAAGAATTTAAGTGATACATTTCAGCATACATAGACTTTTTTTTTAGATTTTGGCGATTTTTGCGGGCCATTTCATAAAAAGGCAGGTTGTTATTTTCCGAATCGTACCAAAATCGAAATCGAATCAGCACCAGAGTGTCCCACAAGTACCTTATCTACCAAATATTGTGAAATTTGGTAAATCAGTATTTTAGCTAGAGCGGATAAATGAAATTTTTAAGAGACATTTCGCAAAACAAGGCGGGTTCTGTTTTCACGAATCGTACCAAAAACTAATCAGCACCAGGGTCACATCCAAGTGACTTACCTACCAAATTTTATGATATTAGGTCCATTAGTTTTTGAGTTAGAGTGGATACATACATTGCACAGACAGACAGACACACACACACAGACATCGCGCTAAAAATAGTTTTTTCGTATTCTAGAGGTCTCGAAACGTGTAGATCCGTCGAAAACTCGAGTTGCGATTTTCGACATGATTCCAATACTTTCCCTATACATTACCACGTATTGCAGGGAAAGTAAAATGTGTCACATGATTAAAATTTGCGTATGATAATAGTCTTTCTTAATTAAATCATTTCTTAAATTGGAACTATGGATCTACGACCCCCTGTAAAGTGCAAACACCCTGTATAAGGAAAGTATCGAAAATCGGAACTCGAATTTTCGACAAACTTACACGTTTCAGGTAAAGTAGAACACGGTTAAAGTAGGTCGGACGGTCTGGATCGAAGAAGAAGTAGTTCGCCATAGGGTCAATATTTGAAGAATGAATCTTGCACTGTGGACACATTCGATCTTTGATTCCCTACTTTAAAAGACACTGGCTATGCTTAAGTGTGGACAGCGAAAATATCTGATGTGAGCAGTTAATGACTTTCAATACAGACTCAAATTCATTCTCATTATTTCATTAATAATTGAGTTTAATTGCACCAAATAACACTCAGAATGTATTGGAATTACTCTGAATTCGCACTTTTAATTCAGTTTTCGTTTTCATTTGGTAACTGGACTTGTTCTCCAAACTGGTGTAGCAGAAATGCGAAAAATCTAAAATATCTCGAGAACTTCTAGTTCTAGAGTAAGGGGATTAGTTTTATTCTTTTCATCGCCAAAAATTACATATAAAACAAGCATGTAATTGATACATTTGAGCATACGTAGTCACTATTTTAGATTTTGGCGAGTTTTGTTGGGGCCATTTCGCATAAAAAAAAAAAAAAATCTGATGTGGACAGCACATGACTTTCCCTGCAGACTTCTATTCACGTTCTCTTTATTTTAATTACATTTAATTCACTTTTAATTCAATTTTCGTTCTCATTTGATAACTGGACTTCTTTTCAAAGGTGTCGTAGAGAAAATACGAAAAAACTAAAACATCTCGAGAACGGCTACCCCCAGTGTAATGGGGTTGGTCTTATTCTTTTCTTCTTAAAAATTACGTATTAAACAAGCATTTCCTGGATATATTTGGGCATACGTAGATTTTTAATTTAAATTTTGGGGATTTTTGCGGGCCATTTTGCAAAAAAAAGGCAGGTTATTTTTTTCCGAATCGTACCAAAATCTAATCAACACCAGGGTGTCCTACAAGTGACTTATCTACCAAATTTTGTTTAATTCGGTCCATTAGCTTTTCAGCTAGAGTGGATACAAGCTTTTGCGGGCCATTTCGCAAAAAAAGGCGGGTTGTTTTATCCCAAATCGTACCCAAAACTAATCAGCACTAGATTCGCCCACAAGTGACTTACCTACCAAATTTTATGAAATTCAATCAATTACTTTTTTAGTTAGAGCGGATACAAAATCTGCACAGACAGACAGACACACAGACAGACAGACAGACACACAGACACACACACAGAGACGTCACGCTAAAAATAGTTTTTTCGTATTCTAGAGGTCTCGAAACGTGTAGATCTGTCGAAAACTCGAGTTGCGATTTTCGGCATGATTCCAATACTTTCCCTATACATTACCATGTATTGCAAGGAAAGTAAAAAGGTTCTTTTCTTCCGAATCGTACCAAAATCTGATCAGCACCAGGGTAACCCACATGTGACTTATCTACCAAATTTTATGAAATTTGGTCAATTACATTTTTAATTAGAGTGGATACACGCGATCTTTGGGGGCCATTTTACGAAAAAAATGCAGATTCCTTCTTCCCTAATTGTACCAAAATCTAATCAGCACCAGGGTAACCCACATATAACTTATCTACCAAATTTTATGAAATTTGGTAAATTAGTTTTTGAGTTAGAGTGGATACATACATTGCACAGACAGACAGACACGCAGACACACGCACAGACACACATGCACAGACGTCATGCCAAAAATGGTTGTTTACGCGTGTTCTGAAGGTCCCGAAACGTGTAGATCCGCCGGAAACTCGAGTTGAGATTTTCGTCACGATTCCAATACTTTCCCTAACATTACCATGTATTTCAGGGAAAGTAAAAACTGCGGGTAAAATTGACAAATTGTTCTTCGTAAATCCAGACTTGGGCCCTGCAGACTCGTGCTGCGCATGCTCCGGGAATTTGTACCGGCTCCCCCCCTTCTCTACGGTCCCGAGTGTGGAGTTATATAGATGTAGTCCATGTTTTCTAACATGTAACATTGTTGAAAATAGATGTTTCAGAATATCTTACTATTTAACTATTGCACTACTTTAAAATACTCGGCCCAACAACATCGTCTAAAATTAATTAAAGGGAAAATAATTATATTATTTAATAAGATAAAGTTAGATTAGAACATGCGATTATAAATTCTTGCATATGAACCACAATTTTATGTCACTTTCAAACATCAAATTGCACTAGTATATTAATCTATCTTGCAACTCGCAAAGTTCCAAAATACGATGGCTTTCAGTTGATTTTGGATCATTTTGGGAAAAATTCCCCGATCCTTGTTCTACCAAGTAACTGCACTGAAAACACTATTTTAATTTTTTTAAATACGCGCTTAGTATTCTAGGGAAAGTAAGGGAGAAAAAAAAAAAGCCGAACGGAATTAAGAAAGACTTCTTGTTGCAATATGAAAGTTAACAAAAAAATTCTTCAAATAATGCCGCAGCAGCCCCTAAATACCAAAAACAAAACTGCCTTGACATCCCTCCGATCCGTCTTACTGAGTGGCATCTAAACTAAAATCAAGAGAAAGAGTTCATGGTTGTCGAAATTTTTATGCCCGGATTCCTCGGGCGACAGCTCCAGAAAGGGCGTGTTCATCTGGACGTCGGAAGAAAGTTGTAATTACAACTTATATAAAGCCAGAGTAGAAAATTGCTGTAAAGACTTTTCTCTTTACATTTGACACTTGCTGTGTTTTTGATGCCCTCAGACAGGGGGTGGCCAAGAAAAGTGCATCTGCGAAACAAATCAGAAATTCTGAGATAATGCGGCATGGTGGGGAAGCTCGGGTAAAAAAATAATTTAAGCAATGTGAAATGGAATGCATCAAAAATAAATTAAAACTAATTCTCCAAATTATCGTTCATATTTTGTTTTGTATGGTATTCAGGGTATGTTTCTTTTTTAGCGTTTTTAGTATCCCAACAACATGGCATTGAGAAAATATTGGGATGGGCTAAAAAATTTTACCTACAGATTTTGTCGAATCTACCCTTTCTGGGCATCTATGAACACGTAACAGGGCCGACTTGCAAAAGATGGGACTCAGGACCAATAGAAGAACTCAAGGCCATAAATATTACAATGAGCAATGATTGCAATTTTCTTCATGGATTGTGACGAATCTGAGCCTTTTTTTAGCCTTACGAAAAATGGAACTCGGGACCTAGATATGACTCAGGGTCATAAAGAAAATATTAAAAAAGGATTTAAGGATTTCAACTAATCTGCTCTTTTTGAGCATTCATGAATACAAAACAGGACCCGGCATGAAAAATAGGACTCGGGCGGGGACTTGTTGACATTGAGAACTGGAGATATAGCAAACATTCTAAAATGTATGTGTATCATCAACTGTAAATAAATATTTAAAACAAATATTTTTATGGGAATTTTAAATGGAATAACTTTGGTATTCCGTTTCACTTCGTAAATACACTTTCATTTGATAATTTTCAGATCTTCTGAGCAAAGTGTGAATGTCTAATCCCTTTCCCTGTTTTATATCGTTGAAAATTTTATTTTACATAATTAAAACTTGTAAAAATATTTGCTTAATTTTAGCCTTAAAAAGTTTGTTTAGTTTTAGATAGTTCAAATTTCAAAATGCCTTTGTTTATTTTGCAATAGTCAAAACATGCATGTTTTAAAATGTTTTGTTAAATTTCGAAACTTTTTATATTTTGGAACAAACGCCCCTTCACTATAAAACAAGAAAGATCAATCATGCTTAAAGCATTGATTATGAAACACTTTCCAACTTCAATGCAATTTTATTTAAAGATGTCTAAAATGCAATACATTCCTCGGTATTATTTTAAAACTTATCACAATACTACATTCATTTATTATATTTGAAAACTTAAACCTTCATCGAAAAAAATGAACTTCATTCAAATGACAGCATTAAAATAGAAATTGCCTGGTTTAAACATCTCTAAAATGTTATACATTCCTCGGTAATAGTTTTAGAATTATAATACTACGATAATTTATTATATTTGAAAACTTCATCGAAAACAACTGAAATTAATTCAAATGACGTCATAGAAAAAATAACACGCCTGGATCTCTCTATAAAAACAGGATTTCATTCATAACTTTCTCCCATTCATTTCATTCATCACAATACTATAATAATTTATTTTATTTAAACATTTTATTTAAGACCATGGAGCTACAAATAATTAAACTCTATGCTTAAAACTTCATCGAAAAAAATCGTCCTTCTCTTTATAAAATCGATTATTATTTCATTCATATCAGCCATGCAGACTCCATGGACTAAATTATTTTGTGTTAAAAAAATACAGGAATTCTAATACAACTCATTCTACATATTTTGCTGTTTACATTTTACATAGGTGAAAAATAGGCTTAGTTGTGGAAATAATCAAATTTAGATGAGCATTTAAACTCAAATATATCGTCATTGCGTTGTTTCAGTATGTAGATGCACAGAATTTAAGCAAAAATAAAGCAGTTTTAGGACGGATACAACACTCAATATGAATTAAAAAGAACTTAAAAAAATCACGATTTTGAAACAAGATGGATGCCATATATCATTTTGAAGTGGGTCATGTGATCGTTTCATATCATGGTCACGTGATCGTTTCATATAAGAGGTGTAATTATTATTTTAATTTTTATTTAAAAAACTACTGAATATATTTCGCTGAATTTTTTTTTATATATTTTATGGAACAATTTGAATATTACCTAAAATTTTCGAAGCAATTTGTGAATTTTAAATCCGCTTAAAAATGTTTGAAAAATTAGTTCCCATAGGGCTCAATGTATTTCATTTTTTCAACCCGGGTTCAATCCAAAACTAATTGGGTGATATTATTTATTTATATTCCCATAGGTCCTACAGACCGTCTGAACAACATACTAAAATTTCATTTTGATTAAGTCATTTTTACGGCAGTTATCGTGCTAACGGACGGACAGACAGACAGACAGAATGAACAAAGTCATAAACACTTTTCAACTTTGTTGTAAAGTGTTAAAAATGTGCATCCAGTTGTCAAAAAGGAATCATAAATCCAGCGGCCCTGTAAAAACCAGAAATAATTTATAAAGAATTTAACAAGAAAACTTCCTTCCATGTAGTCTTGAAGCTCTTGCATTGGGGAAGTAGTATTCAACTTTCGTTGATTTATATTTTTTTTTTACTTATTTACGGAATGTCTTTTACTGCAGAATAGAAAATCAACAAAAATACAATAAAACACAACAATAAATACTTCGGAAAATTATTCTTTATCAAAGTAAGTTCTGGTAATTCAAAGGGAAAAGGGTTATTTTCTTTTACTTTACGGTCGACTTTGCAAGATAATAATTTATGTCAAAAATCAAAGTAGCACGTTGCTCCAATCCACGGGCATCAACTTGGGAACGCCAAGGCAGCGCGACAAGCCAATCTTCCAGAGAAAACCTACGATTTCGAACACAAGAGATGTGTAGAAGAGTCTTATCCAAGGGCGGCATTTCAGCATTCCATGGGGGGGGGGGGGGGGGCGAGATTTGTATGTATGAAAATCCACAATGGAATAAATAAGATGTTTGTTAACAGGGGGGGGGGGATCACAAAATTGAATTGATGTTGAAAAAAATAATTGTTGTTAATATAATTTTTGTACATAATTGTGTTAACATAATTGTTGTTAACATAATTTTTCTAAATACAAATATCTATATTTATTTACATTTTATTGAAGTTTTAAATGCCGATTCTTAGAGTCTGGAAGAAGAGAAAATTTTGTTACAATATCATCATAATCCAGTGGTATGCCTTGTTCTATAGCTGAAACAGCTAAAGATGAAAGTCTTTCTTGTCCCATTGTACTGCGAAAATAATTTTTCAGCCTCCTAGGACACTAAAAAGACCTTTCACAACTACCTGCCACAGTCAAAAACAATTTAACTAATAATGTTATGACAGGAAATACATTTTTTTAAATTTCGCTCTTTAAAATAATCTAGGCGACTTTTAAAATTGGGATGGGCTATATGTTTTTATTTTTCACCATTGAATAAAACAGTCACAATTCCTCTTTCTGGAAGTCATAGACTTTGCATATGGTTGACACATTTTCTTTTTCTTTTTCGACATCTGATCCGGATAATCAATTTCATTTTATAATTTCATATTGAATATCGATTCTGTGATATGATTTAACATCATCATGGGGATTTTTTTCACCGCCTCCAAATTCGCTTGGAATTTTTTTTACGCCTTTTCAGTTTTGGTCCAGAATAAGAATTTTTTTCGCAAAGTTCTGTCACAAAACTCCACACTTGATTGAAATATGCATCAGTGCGAAAAGAACTAACAGTTTCAATAGTAGCTTTAGCCAAAGCTTGCACAGCCTGAAAATTAAGATCAGATGACTGAAGATACTTTGAAAGAGTATTGCGTTGATCAAAAACACTGTTCAATACAAAGTGAACAAAAATTCGAACGATGTCATGCACGTTAAAAGGACTTCGGCTCTTCCACCATTGAGAGAATCGTTTTCAGATAATTTTTTCTGTGTTAAAATCACCACTTCAAAATTATCAAGTAGTGCTTTTATGGCTTTAACTCTGGAAGACCAACCACCTCGTATCACTTAGTGATTGTGGAGTTGAAGAGCCTCCAGAAAAAGTATTTGTTGATGAGCGAATTTTTTCGCATTTTTTTACATTGAGCTGCTGAAATGCATTTTTAGCGGAAGGAAGGATGAGCATGCGCTAACTACGCATAAATTTAATAGGACACTTGAAATTTTCAAGTGAAAAGGAAAACATCACCCCAATCTTTTCAAGTTGAAAAGGATTTGTTCCAGCCGGAAGTGGGAACTTCACTGTGAAGGTTGACGTTTTTGAAGCTCCATGGCGTGAGAAAACTGACCAGTGGACAGTCGATAAAAAATGGGAGAAGTCGATAGACGACGAAAAAAATTTGGGGGCGCGGCAGCGCCCCCTATTTGCCGCCCCTGGTCCTATCCCAAAGATTTTTCTTAAAGCTATGGGTTTCAGAAGGCTGTAATTGCGGCTTCTTACAAGGCCTATTCATCACTGACCAGGGGAATAGACATTTTATTTCGAACGGTTTGTGGCCGAATTTTGTTCGACACTACCCCTTGCCTGTCACATTACTTTGATGGTATTACAAGTACTCAACTTCAAGAAAGGCTGATGCAGTGGATATAAAATCGTGAAACTTTTTTTTTTATCAGAATGTGAGCTGTGTTTGTACCTGTTAAGAGGTTGTTGAGAAGATTAACAAAGTTTATCTTTGAAAATTTTCTTTTCGTTATAAATTTTAGATATAAGTGAAATTATTTCTTTATTTGAAGAAAAGTATACAATATTGTTTAGCAATGAAATTAAATCAAAAATGCCTATGCAGCAGGCAATTTTTATTTAATCTATCCGATTTCAGCATAATAAAGGAATTGACATAAAATAATAAAATCTATTAATAAACACCATTATTCTTATTATTTGGTTATATCAATTACGGTCTTAGAATATAAGATTACGGGAATTATCGTAATGTTTTATTTTGGCAAAGATTTTTCAATTTCATATATTTTCTATTGTGTGTTGACCGATTGTTGCAGCAGGATAAAAATGGTATGGTCTTATCTTTTGCTACCATTTTAGTGTCTTTTGTGTGTGTGTGTGTCGAAAGCCCAGACCATCCGACTCATCCAAAGACATAGAGCAATTTAATGGATGGCCGGGTGTGTGTGTTGTTGTTGAGACCCAGACCGTCCGACCTACCAGAAAGGTGTAAGGTAACTGTATGGACGGCCGGGAAGTGCCACCCAATTTAGACCGGAACCCAGTGGGGGAGGCATCCACAGGGACCGTACCCTCCTTCCCCTACCACCAACCTCTCGGAAGGACACCGGGTGTGTGTGTTGTTGTTGTTGAGACCCAGACCGTCCGACCTACCAGAAAGGTGTAAGGTAACTGTATGGACGGCCGGGAAGTGCCACCCAATTTAGACCGGAACCCAGTGGGGGAGACATCCACAGGGACCGTACCCTCCTTCCCCTACCACCAACCTCTCGGAAGGACTTACGGACCCACATGTTTAACGTGATCGTACTCCGCATGAACACGGCGGCATTTGTGGTAGCGTGCAAATCTAGCGCGCAAACCACGGGGATACCGCACCCGAGATGGCCAACAGCACGCGGTGTTCCGAGGTGGTCACCCACCAAGTACTAACCGCGCCCGATGCTGCTTGACTTCGGTGATCTAACGAGAACCGGTGTTTTCAGCACGGTACGGCCGTTGGCACCGGGTGTGTGTGTGTGTATGTTGACCAAATTTCATATTTTTTCTTTCTACATTTGTTTACAAACGGGGACAGGATGTTTTATTCTTTATATTTGCCTGTACAGATAATTTTTATAGCGAGAATTCTTGTACTTTTCTTTTAGAATTGAATTATACATTTTACTAGATATTTCAATAATAATATTTTAATAATAATTTAATAATAATATATTTTTTAATTTTAATAATATTTTTTAATTTTAATAATATTTTTTAAACTTTAATAATAATGTTTTTAATAATAATTTTTTAATAATAATTTTAATTTAAAAATAATATATAGAATACTACTCGAATTTGCACATATTTTGAAACAAAAGCAACGCAGTTTTTATATCTCTTAGTTTAAAATATTTTGAATAAAAATTTGATAATTTTAATGTAGATACGTTCTTAAAATACAGTTGGACAGAACTAAAAAATTTAATGTGGGCTTTATTTTTACCAGCAACAAAGTAAAAAATAATTATTTTCATTCCAGATCACGGACTTTTTCGTGAGATAAAAGTTTATCTAAAATCTAAGTAATACGCTGAGCGGATCCACGACCATCAAATCGGGAGAAACAAGACAGCACGACAAGTCATCCTTCTGGAGAAAAGCTTCGATTTCGAACACAAGAAAAGTGTCAACCGGGAAAGGAGAATCTATTCCCAATCCTTCAACATTGCGTGGGTTTTAGAAGGCTGTAATTGTAGCTTCTTACAGGGTCCATTCGTCATTGACCGGGGGGGGGGGGGGGGAAGACAAACTCATCCGTTTTATTTCGAACGTTTTGTGACGGCATTTCGTTCGACACCACCCCTTTACCCTCCGCATTACTTTGATGGTATGACAAGTAGTGAACTTCGGGGAAGACTGATGCGGTAGATATAAACGCGTGGAACTCTTCTTATCAGACTGTGAGTTGTGTTTACGTCTATTAGAGGTTATTGAGAAGTAAGTTTTATCTTCAGTTAAAGAAGTGTTCTTATTGTTATCACTTCCAGAACTGCAGATAAAATTGTCAAGCAATTTGAACGTCCGTAGTATTGTAATTTAGGGACTGGCTATTTAAGGTGATTAAAAGTCCTTGTAATATTATAGAAATATTTATTTATTGAAAAAAAATTACATTTCATAGTTTCAACAAGTCAAAAATAATAATTGGTATCGACAAATAATTTCTTTATACGAGTACTTGCAGTAGATGAAGTATTAACGTATGTATTTTATATTTAAATTTTATATACAATTTATTCAATATTAACCAGTAATATTTTTAAGTATGTATAAGCCAAGGTATTCATGTGCGTATTACGTAAAATAATCAAATATAATTTTATTTTTATGGGTTGTTTTAAGATATATTACTTTACATGATTCGCTATTGCTCAACAGTTTTATGATTATCACACTCCAAACGGGAAAAACTACCACAATACATTCCTTTTTTTTTAATAAAAATGTTCATTATATCCGAAAGTTTATTGTCTGGAAAGTGTGCCATAGGAAGATCTCAACGTGAAATTATCATTTAAACAAATGCAACATTAATAAAGAAATAAGTTAAAGCATAATAGTGTAACGTATGGCTTTTTTCGATGAAATAAAAAATAAAAAATCCAATCCCATGGAATCTCTCAATTTAAAAATTTTTAATTCCTAAATTTTGTGGTTCCGTAAAACGTCCTGGATTGTAATCACTAATGTTGAATTTTCAAATTGCATTAATACATAGCAAACTTCCGTAAGGAAAACCATATTTATTTTTCAGAAAAAAAAAAACAAATAGTTATGGCATTTGTTTTATTTTCATAAACATTGCTTATAGTCAAAAGTTAACAAGAGTAATAGATCCTTGGTACCACCATCCGTAAATATTTCGATTTACTCCAAGAGACGGGCGTATTTACAGTCCAGTGCCAAGAATAGTCTTGGCCCTCAACCCCATTACCGCAGAAAGCTTAAACAAAACTAGTAATAAACCAAACCAACAATTTCGAATTTTGTTACATTCAAATTTTTTAGGAAATTTTAATGTATATATCAGAGAATGGAAACCCTCTTAGATTTTCCATGCGTGGCCAAGATATCATTGTATTTTCTTATCTTTGTAATTTATACTAAGATATGAAGTTTGATGTCTTGTGGTACTCATTTTGAACAAACGAAGTAATTCAGGTGCACATAGCATGATGTACAGCATTCTAAATCCCCCATTATACAGATATGCAAAAGCACGAAAATCGATCTCTAAAAAGAAGCAACAATTGATCAGGACCATACGTTGATGAAAATAAGAAAGTGCTCAATTGATCATTCATCACCATCAGTAAACTATAGTTAGGCTGGTTAACAGGATGTAGACAATAAGATAGATAATGATTTACTGAGAACAAAATATTTTAAAACAAAACTTTTAGAATTTTTCTGGTTGAAGTATTGTAACTTCCCATTCAGAAAGAGGGCGTGTTTAGCCCCTCCCACCGTTAATATACAGTAATAGTTTGATAACTATGTAGAAGATACTTTGATAACTATGCAGAAAATACTTTGATAACTATTCAGAAGACACTTTCATAACTATACAGAAGATACTTTGATGACTATGCAGAAGATGCCTTGATAACTTGAACACGATTTGTAATGCCTGAACAGAAAGTCAGTTGTTAAATATAATAATCAAATAATCAGATTTAGCTACACATTATATCAATTTACATTCAGATGTCCATGAGCCTTTATTTTGCATTGACGTCCAAGCGATATGCATATGTGCATGATCTGCATAGCATATAAATTGTCAAATTTAAACACTGAACTGAGTTCGGGATTAAATCTGATATATTATTCACTTACGAAGGCTAAATTTCTGCGGTACACACTGAGAAAACTGTTGTATGCAGTTGGTTGATGTATAAATATAAAAGTATAACTTTACTTTTTATAAAATGATCTTTTCATTCAGTATAAGTCATTTTATTAGTTTCATCATACTTTATTTGTTCAATTAGTAGCTTCTA
Source organism: Amaurobius ferox (assembly GCA_951213105.1). Taxonomy (NCBI): domain Eukaryota; kingdom Metazoa; phylum Arthropoda; class Arachnida; order Araneae; family Amaurobiidae; genus Amaurobius; species Amaurobius ferox. The sequence goes on along the minus strand of OX578143.1, from coordinate 74,385,508 downwards.
ATGTTAAAATGTATCACTGTTATCACTTTTATTACATAGATTTCATACCTTTGAAGTGCCGTTTGAGAATCAACAAATGTACCAAACTTTGATCACATTGTTATCTTGTATCTACCATCTTACTGCGTGTGCATATAATAATGCAATCACAATTATTATAAATAACCATCTTTTCTAGCTTTTTTTAACTGGTAATATGTTACAACAAAGAAATTTCTTATCAGGGGTTTCATTCAGATCATTTCTTATTAGGGGTATCATTGAAGTAAATTTATAAAAAATATTAAAATATTATTACTGTTGACTGATGTTGATAGTATTTTAAAATATCTTGTGGGCCGCAAAAAATCATGTTACGGATTATAATTTTCATTATCCCTGGTATAATGTTCGAAATACAACCGGACACAGTTAAAACACTGCAGGTTGGCAATTTCTATCTATAAAGTAAACTCATAATTCAGTGGAAAACTGATTATTATCTTTTTAATACATGGACCTCCTCAGAAAATAAGGGTTTATCTGAAATCTAAGTAATATGTTACTAAAATCCCAGGAATCAAATCGGGATATACAAGACAGTATGACAAGTCATTCTTCCAGAGAAAAGCTTCGATTTACAACACAAGAGAAGTGTCAACCTAGAGAAGAATCTATTTCAAATCCTTCTCTCAATGCTATGTGGGTTTTAGAAGGCTGTAATTGCTGCTGCTTACAGGCCCCGTTCATCACTGACCAGGGGGGATAGACATATCCGTTTTATTTCGAACGTTTTGTGACAGCATTTCGTCTAACAGCAGCCTTAACTTCTCGAATTAATTTGATGGTATGTGAGTATCAAGAAAGAGTGATGCGGCAGATATAAGAGTGTGGAACTGTTTTTTTATCAGTCTGCTATGTTCACGGCAATTACGTGTTATTTAGAAGTGAGATACACTGCGTTTTATCTTTAGTTAGGGAACAGTTATGTTTGTTATCAGTTCCAGACTAGCATATAAGCAGACTAGCAATTAAACACTTGTTTTAAGATTCTAATAATAATTAGAATATAAGTTGCTGTTGAATGTTGTTTGGGCTGAATGTACGACAGTTTTACAATAGATTTAATCTATCATGTGTTTATTGTTTTAAGCATAATAAACACATGATCGGTTAAACCTATTGTTTCAAACTAACCGCTGCTAGGATTATTACAGTCCTATGAAATAGTTGTCCATCTGAAATTGTTCTTTATGAAGCTAATTTAAAACTTGTATCTCACAGAAAACTTAATATGTCAAAATACATTAATAACCTTAAAAGCATGGGATCTCAGAATCAAATAGCGGAGTATATTATAAATTGGATAAAAAATTAAAGATTTAAAACGTACAGCCCACTGATCTTCACCCTTAAACATTGTCTGATAGATGTAGAGGTTGAGACTGCTGTTCTCGTATGCAGGTTGTCTTGAGCTCACTGAAGCCCTTGCTCATATTAATTTCTCGGAAGAGCTTTGCTCAGACTCTAACAAAAAAAAATATGCATCCTGAATTACTTAGACAACTTGCCTTGGAAATCATACATAAAATACCTACTAATGCTTTGCAGATGTATACGGATGAAAGTAAGCAGGAGAATGGTAAAAATGGTAGTGGAATTTTTATTAGGAACACGGAAAAGATCCCAGTCTTAAGATTAGGAACCCTTGCCACTATTTGGTGCTTAGTTATGAACTCCTGGACATCAGAAAGATCTTAAAATATGTGAAATCCACTGATTATGATACGGTTTGCATTCTAACAGACAGTAAAAGTTCTATACAACATCTTTAGATCTGGTCAGAAATCACTGATAAAATTAGCCAGGACATCATCACCTTGTTATATGACATCAAGAATTTTAGATCCATCAAATTCCAATTGATTCCTTCTCACATTGGTGTTTGGTAACGATACCAACGACTCTTTAGCCAATGAGGGATGTCAAATGAATCACCTTCGAATAATTTTTTCACTGCTTCTGAAATACAAACCTTGATTAGATCTAGGAATTGACATAACACTCCTCCATGTCATCACTGGTACTCGGCTAGGAGATCTGGATTATCATTCCAATATGACCTTAGTATTCCATTCAGACAGCATCGACCAAGTTAAGGAGCGACCATACTAAGGATATGAGGTTTGAACGAAGAGACAGAGCTTTCCCTCCTTGTACCTGTTTTTCCTCCTAGGTTACTCCCTCTCATCTTCTCAACTGCATGGGAACCTGCAGTTGAGAGGATGAGCAGATGAGAGGTAGCCTCATTGTTTTATGGATGGCGTGATCCTGCAGATGAGAGGTAGCCTCATTGTTTTATGGATGGCATGATCTTTTGGATTTGACCTAGCATTTTCTAGGTCAAGCGGTTTAGCAACAACAACACTGTTTTAAGCGCCTTTCTTGAAATTTACAATAACATTAAATGCATAATGCTACATGGCAAAGTTTTAAAGATAAAAGACTTTGGTTATTGTGCAAAACTTTTAAGGAAATTACATAATTTATGAAGTGGCCCTAGTATAATTTAACGTTGTCGTAAAGCTGCTATATAATACGGCCAGTGGTAGTGCGGAAATATTTAATTTAGCAATGAAGTTTGATTAGAAAATTTATCTTGTGAATATCTGTATTGACTTACTAATCACTGAATGCAGCTAGCTTATAAACTGTTTCTGAACGAAATCGGCATTTATTCCCACGAAAAATTATAAGCAAATACAGTTGCTTACATCAGTATTTCATTATTTAAGGGGGCATAGGACCTTTAAAATTGCCATAAACAGAGTAAATTTCTATATTTCACGTTTCATTTTGTACCTCTTCTATTATACATTGATAATACCTAAAAATTTGATGGCTAATAAGTAAGAACCTGTAGAATATGTGATAATTTTTTCAATGAGGTGAATCTTATAATATTTTTAAAAATTGCATAATTTGCATGTATTTATTAAAATTTTATTTTTACATAGGTAGCTTGCACGCATGATTACAACAAAACTATTGCTTCCAGAAACAGAAATATTGCTGACTATGATGCAAACGTATCCATTCAAAAAGTGTTAGATCAAAATCAAAACATTTGCATAATTTGATTTTTTTAAAATTAAATTTAAAACTTAATTACATTTTTAATTTTAAATAATTTTTTTGAAACTTTAATTATGCAAATGTTTTGATTTTGATCTAAGTCTTCTTGAATGGATACTTTTGCATCATTGTCAGCAATATTTTTGCTTCTGGAAGCAATAGTTTTGATGCAATCATGCTCGCAAGCAGCCTACATAAAATTGAAATTTTAATAAATACATTCAAATTATACAATTTTTGAAAATAGTATTATAAGATTCACCTCATTAAAAAAACTATCACATATTCTACAGGTATTCTCTTATTAGCCATAAAATTTTTTGGTATTATTGATGTATAATAGAAGCGAAACAAAATAAAACGTGAAATACTGAAATTTACTCTGTTTATGGCAATTTTAAAGGTCCTATGCCCCCTTAAACACTTTTATAACAATTCACTTTGTTTTCTGTAGGTGGTGTAAACATATCTGGATTGTGAGTATGAAACCCAAGTTTTTATATAGAAGTCTTAAAAGTATATGGTAATGTAAAATCATCTTAAATCAGAATGATGTGAAAATATACCTATAACTATGTTGACAAAATATAATAAAATTAAAACCGCTTTTTAAAAGTTGTGAAAAATATTTTTTTCGAAAAGTGGGTTAGGAGAATATTCTACCTCCAGCTTTAATTTTTTCAATGCTACCTATCGAAAATAGTTCCTAACCCCTAACTCATTTATTTTTAGGTTTATCTTTCAGCTGTTTTTTGCAAAGTATAAATACTAGAAAAAGTTTATGCTTTTTTTGAAAAATCTGTAAAATAGTAAGAGGTATTTTTAATAGGTGTCAAAATATAATATATTTGTAAATTAAATGTATTACAAGTTATGCTTTGCAAAAAACATCAGGAAAAAATTATAAAATTCTTAGGGGCTATTTTCTATAAGTTAATATGGAGGAAATAAAACTAGAGGCTGAAGGGAGAAGTTTCTCCTACTTTCATATCTAGTTATATGTCGATTTTTTTTACGCCAAGAGACGAAATTCTACTTTTAATACATTGACTCAAAAAGAAGCATTTTCGAAAAGTATTAGTAGTAAAATTGTTATAACACACATTACCTTCCAATCAATAGCTTTCGAAACAGCTGCTGAAACAGACCATATTTAAGGAAATAACAGGTAAATATAAAATAGGCTGTCGCATTACGGAACAGATATTAGATACTTTGTACAGCGAAACTGATACCATTTTTTCTAAAGCAAATCCAAGTTGAATAAACTCAATTTTCATGACCCTAGCTTGAAACAGACATTGAACAAAATTGCCTAAGGTCAGCATATTTTGAAATACTTTATAAAATACTTTAATACTAAGATTTGATCTGGAGTTGGCAATCTGAAGTTGGCTTTTTTAACACGGTCGGCGCCACAGATTGCCCTCGTGATCTCAATCGGTTAGACCAATTAAATCTTTGCCCATACTGTAAAGTAATTTTTACTTCAGAAATGTATAAAAATAGAATAACTCAAAGAAAATAGGCTCCGTCTGCAGAAATTCATTTATGGAGGTACATGTCCGGGAAAATCGTGGTCTTTCTATTGCTGGTCTGTCCAGGAACGAGCTCGCAACTCAGATATTTTTCCTTTGGTTTTTTATTTAGTTTATCAAATAGTTTTAATAAAATGTCGAAAAATATATTTTATGATATGTTATATTTTATATTAGAATAATTTAATTTTAAAGAAAAGTATTTGTTATTAAATTTTGCGTGATATTTAATAACAAATACTTGTCTTATAGCCTAATCAGAAATTTACTTTGTTAAATTTATAGTTTACAAGTCTAGCTAAAAGCGTAAATTGTTCTTAATAAGTCAAAGTACCAATTACCATGAGCGTTACCAGATTTATTTTACTTTAAAAACTGAATATTCCCCTATTTTCTCATTAAGAAAATAAATGTTCGGACAATATAAATAATCGCAATCAACTAAAAGTGCTTTATGAGAAAATAATTTATTAAGAAAGTAAATTCTTATAATTAAGAGAACGGATTATATTCTCGTTCTACATCATAGACTTTTTCGTGAGATAATACTATATCTAGAATCTAAGTAATACGGTGCTAAAATCAACGGGTATCAAATCTGGAAAAAACAATCCAACAAGATATTTTTCTAGAGGAACGCTACGATTTCAAACACAAGATAAGTGTCAACCCGAAGAAGAATCTATTTCAAATCCTTGGTTTTCGAAGGCTATAATTGCAGCTTCTTCACAAGACAAGTTCTTCACTGACCGGGGTGAGGGGAACCGACTTGTTCGTTCTTTTTCGAACATTTTGTAACGGCTTTCGTTTGACACCACCCTTTACCCCTCACTTTACTTTGACGGTATGACAAGTAGGGGGCTTCAGAGAAGACTGATGCTGGAGATATAAAAACGCGAAACTCTTTCTTATCAGACTGTTATGTTGTGTTTGCGTCTATTAGAGGTTATTGAGAAGTGCGTTTTATCTTTAGTTAAGGAAAAATTCTTCTGTTATCACTTTCAGACCTGAAGATAAAACTGTCAAGGCATTGAGCTGCGTTGTACGAAGAATCGAAACAAAAGTATCGGTAATACCAGCCTCCATTCAACTTGCTCTTATATTCTGTTCAGCATTGTTTATATTATAGTCAGTAAATGAATCATTTTTAAAGATGTCAACCGCGTTATTTTAAAAAATATTCACGAAAAAGTTTTTCTTTCTTTTTTCAAGTTGGCAACTGGACTGTCCCGCCAATGAATAGCATGCGTTTAGCTTCTTCGTGTTGATATACATGATTTTCATACCCTTAGCATTCATAGTATGATAAAAACTATCATCGTAAGTATTAAACCCCTCTCTGGATGCGATGCATGCTGATATAAAGTGTAACGTTGAGTTGAACAACACCGTGGTAGATTATGCTATGCATTCTGCAATTGTTGCTTCAGATCTCTGATATTTGGTGGTGACTGAAATTTATTTCCCAACATGTCCTAAGTATTATCCATTGGGGCAGGTCGTATCGCTTTGCTGTAAACTCAACTGCAGCTCAAGTGCGTTGGGTAATGAGATGTACTAGGGTAAACTGATTTGGACATTCACTCGTAGGGTTATTTCTTCCTTTGTATAAAAGCACGCCGATTTAAAAAAAAACTCCTACCTTTACCCATAGACATTATATACTAGACCCGCTATTGGGCTAGGCTTGCTACAGTTACTGTATTGAAGCAATGCCATCCAACATAGAAAACTTGTCACGTGATCTAAAACTCACTCTGTCAGTCCAGAGATCTTGCTTCCAAGAATCTCCGGCTAAGGTAGGGTCTACTCGTTACAGCAAATTGCCCAACAATGAGCTCTACTCATCACGTCCCGAGTCTGGGAGTATTTGATCCAGTGACAAGTTCTACTATGTTGGATAGCAGAAAAAACTCTCCTTAGCGTATCTATACTTATAAGATCTATGCCTCTACATTGTGATAGGTTGCGCAGGAAATGGCTCCTCCCACCATTACACCAAGAGTAATAATGGTGTACCCCTCCATGAATCTATCCATATAAGAACTACCAAAGATGGACCAAAAACAGAAGCGGGATCTATCACTAAAAACGATGAAATAGCATTCGGAGCCCATCCGTGACCTTAAGGCCCGATTTCACTCCAGATGGAACAGGCGTCGTTAGGGGGTTAATGACAGACGTCTTAAAAGATAATAAGAGTGCAATCCTGTTTCCCTAGGCGTATTGGAAAGGTGCGTGATGATACGGGATGCTGAATACGCGATGCTGCATCTCGTTGGATGGTGATGTAGAGAAAAGTTATGACAACAATTTATGCTTGTCTCATTATCATCCGATTTTCTCCACCAGTTTCCATCTGTACGGACCAGAGTTTCCTCGATGTTTATGCGTACTTTCGTGCAATCACTGGTGCCAGCAGAGTTCCATGGCAGAATCTTTATGGTCCAGATGGCAGACGATTTGACAGCGCGATCAACTTGCTTTCCTTGTCTTATGATGTGGACTTTATCAACGTCGCGCAGAGTAAAGTTTTGAGTACATCGTAGAGGCATTATTGGCGGAAGCGTAAGTCGATACAAAGGGAATAGCAAGCAGAATGCTGTGTTAACGTCGGACAATTCTTACATAGGTCGTAGTATAGGTATGCTAAATGTGGTCTGGCAACAACCATTATGAAGGAACTGCTGTCAAATTATGAAGATCGGATTGCCCGTCAATTGTTTTATATCCGAAGTTTAAACTCAAGTGCGTCTTTAAAATATGAAATGTATATATGTTTTAACAATCTCCGGAAAATCGTCTATTGATATATTTTTTTTAATGATCATTTTTTTATCTTTCTGATTATGTTAAGTTAAAAGCTCTGCAATAATATTTTTGATTACTAAGGAACCAATTTGTGGAAACATCGCTTAAAATGGATCTTCAGAATTTAATAACTAAAAAACTAATTTAAACTTAAAAGGAATCGCTCCAATGTTTATTTGGGCTTGAACTAAAGTATCACTGTACCAGATTTCTTAGCTCTGGATAGCTTACATTTTACGCTATGAGACAAATAAACAGACAAGCCAACATCTGTTGTTGTTTCTAATCCCAGTGGTGAAGGAAAGCCTTACACCACGTCCACAGACCCCTGGTCCCATGGCGAAGGGTAATATGCAGCTTCACTTTGATTGAGGCTCCCCAAGGGCAGAAGACTGACTAAACCTCGACATCACAACATCCATGCCCGCTGGCGGGATTCGAACCCACAACCCGGCAATCGAGCGGTCAGACGAAAACGCATGCCCCTGACCGCTCGACCACCGAATCGGCAAAACCAACATCTTCCTTTATTATTATAGATGGAGATGCGAGGGTACGAAACTGATGCTACAAATGTGTAGTTATAACTTAAGAGAAAAAAAAAGTCATACTTTCTCCATGTATTTAAATTTAATTTTTCAATTTATTCCGCTTGGGATAGATTCTAGTACAAGTAAAGTACTTCAAATTAAGTAGACTTTTAAGTCGAAATAGAATAATTAATATACCCCGGATATGAATTGACAAAATCTTAAAAAAAATAATTCTTTGAAGCCCAATACCCCATTTTTAGAAAAATATCAGGGCAAACTTTCTAACTTGTCATACTGTCCGGCACGCAACTAAAAACAAAAAGACTGGCGGAAGGGGAGGGTCTGTCGAGAGATATTCTCTGAATGAGCTTCGTCGAAGTGTGCTCCAGTAAAAGGAGGCGTATGTCTCCTGGTCAGTGTGACGAACGGCCATCGGAAGAAGTTGTAATTACAACTTGTGAAAACTCACACGGATGTGGGGGTGTAGGAGGGATAGGGTGAGATTGGGATGAAGAAATTCTTCTTTTTGAGTTGACATTCTGTGTTCCCAGAGTAAAGGTCTTAAGAAAGAATTTCGTGACATCAGATCTCTCTGGAGTTTCGCTTGTTTCAGACGATATTTTTATGCACTTATTTTTCAGTGCAATAGAATTTTGTAAGATTTTTTGCAAAGGGTATATATTATATTAGATTAAATTATGTATTCTTAAGTATGGTAAAACACGTCTAAAATATTTTGATACTTTCAGTAAAGACTATAAATATTGTAAACAGTGTTTATTTAATACATCATGACGTACATGAAAAGTTTTTCAAAATGCCATAGCGCTGTCGGATGACATAGTGTCCATCATCGATGGTAATAATAAGGAATTGACAGACAAGAGCTTTTATACAAACAGAAATAGTGAATTTTTATTCTTTTATTACAGTAATATAAATATTTTAATAATAATAAAATTTCAGTATAAATAAATGAATATATAAATAAAATAAATAAGTTAACTGAATAAAGTTTCTTTCAGTTTACTTATACAGCAATTAATTGATAGATGGCATCAATCAACTTCGGGGCAAAAAAAAATAAGACAGAGACGTCACTCAAAGCAATAAATTTCTGTTGCCAGAGTTACACAGAACCCAGGAAGTATAGCGTTGCCATCTTCAAAAAATAGAATTAAAATTAAAATGCTACAGTTGCATCCTAACTTACAACTGATGTGTTATTTTCTTTCAGCTTGGGTGGCAAATCACTTTGATAATGAAAGACAACTCCTTAGTTTTTCTTTTGGGGGGGGGGGGGATGACAACGCTATCATCCCGAGTCACGTGTGTAACTCTCTAGTGTCAGGAACCTGTCCTGCTTTGACTGAAGTGGCGTTTCTGTCATTCTATCCCGTCTGAAACCCTTTAATATTTTTTATTAATAAATTATTGTACTTGACGTTTAATTTTTCAGTTTATTTCGCGCTTACTAACGAAAAAATCTACGGTGGCTCCAGTACTATGGAATCGAATTATTTTTGCGGGAATAACGTCTTGTAAAATCAAAATAGTTCAAAATAATATAATAATGAAATTATGATAATCTTCTCGTAATAGTATAAAATATTAAAATATCGGAATTACAACCACTATATTTCGAAAAGTGAGAATTCTATCTAAAATTCGATTATATATCCTTATATGGCTTTCAAAGGACTACAAATTGCTGTTTACTGTTCATAGCTAGCCCTTTCAGTTTTTCAGATATAAGCATTAAAATATTTTTTTTTCAATCTTCTTCAACTTGATAAGACAATTGCTCAATTATTGATCTTGAAACCATATTTTTTATTGAATATTTTTCTCATTTGCTATTTATATCTATATTCCATGATTTAGAAGATATTTCTAGTTAAAGTAGTCACAGCAACCAAAAACTCGTTCAGACAAAAAAAAATTTTATCCGAAAAAAATAATTCAAAGTATTAAAATGCTGAAATTATCTTGTATATTCATAAATATTACCCTCCTCCTTTTTCCTACAAAACGAGTATAAATTAATTATATTTCTATAAAGTTCTAAGACATAAGAGACTTTGTAAACATTTTTGTCATTTGCTATTTATATCTATCTTTCATAGTTTATAAGATATTTTGAGTGAAAGTAGTTAAAGCAACCAGAAATTCGTTCAGACAAAAACATGTTTTATCCGAAAAAAATAATTCAAAATATTTAAATGTTGAAATTAATTTTGTATATTCATAAATATTACCCACTTTTTGACAAAACAAGTATATATTGTTTATATTTATATCTTATATTACTGTTTATAGTTAATATATATATATATATATATATATATATATATATATATATATATATATAAAAAATAATTTCCAAGATATAAGTGACTTTGTAAATACTTTATAAACACTTTGTAATGTAACACTTTCGGCTGAAGTGTTACATAACATTGTAATACACAAATCTCCAAATTTTTCAGTGTATGATAAATGTAATATTTTAAACATTCAATAATTCAGATATTATTTATTTATCACGGAATATTTAGGGAAACGCTGTGTTAGCCTTAACTTTCCCGAAGTTTAATGCTTTTGAAGAACGTCTTTTCTTTAAAAGAACTTACGTATTGGCAGTTAGGATTTAAGTTTTTACCCATCCCCCAGCAGCTTCGAATGTGTCGTTTTCCTCAATGAGATGTGTCATTTCTTCCAATCAAGGTGCAGCAAGGAACGTACCCACTTATTAAAGGATGACTGTAATTGTATGGGCCCGGAAGATTTTTCCCAATAATTTGGGATAATTTCGCCCTCGCCCATGCAGAGAATTATTATTCCCAGCGTCGGGAATATGTTCGGAATCTCGAAATTCTTGATAAAACGATAACTCGTTTCAGCATTCAAAAATGGAGGAATTGGAGAAAAATACGTACTTTTCAGCGTGGGACTATGCAGAGGTTCTTATGACATTGAACGTGAAACAGGGAGGAATTCTGATTTTTCGTTAAATAAAATGAATTATTTTTAATGTTTTTTTTTTCTAAACGCATTTAATATTTAATTTTATGAAGAGATTTACTTCACACAGAAATTTATTTACATTTAGATGTTTCATCAAATATGTTTTTATTAAACCATTACATTATTTGGAATCATATTCTCAATGCAGAGATCATCGTCAATGCGTTGTGAATCCCTGCATAGTTTCTTATTTGTTATTCTTAGTTACCTAATAACGGATGAAAAATGATGATGATTAAGAACGCTAATAAGAAAGAAATCGGCTTACTGATGCTGGTCTCTGAACTGGATTTTCGAGTAAAATTTTGAAAAAATCATCAAAAAATCAAAACCTTTAAACAGTTACGCAGTTACCTCAAAACAGTTACGCAAATAGACATTTGTTATGTAATTTTTCCATAGAAAACGATTGACATAAACTTTAGAAAGCTAACATGAGCCGTTCTCGAGATACTGCACATTTTAAAAATAAATTTATCAAAAAATCCCATAAATTAAAAAAAAATATTAACTGTTAGGAAACATGTTCACTTTTCATGTGTAATATCACGCGATAAATTGGGTGACATTATTCTTGAGGATCTAACTCGTTGCAGTCACGAGAAAAGATACTTTGAGTAATACTTTTGTATTTGAACGCCAATAGTCATTTATCCGCTGCAAGAATAACTTATCTCTCCATCCATAACGCTTGGCGAGAAATTCAGCAACGAATTTTTGGCGACGAATTTAGCGGAATGTCGCCAACGTGGCGACATTTTTAAATGTTGCCAAATTAAAGGAATTCTCGCCAAATGGATAAAAAAATTGCTCTAAATCAATGAAAATGACGACTAATTGAAGAAAATTCAATATCTTGGAAAGTATATAATTATCTACTATAAGAATACAATTTTGTTTAACTGCAAAAGTAGTAAATTCATTGCATTATATAAGGAAAGCCATGTGCTGCCTATTTTTTTTATATATTTTATGGAATAATTTAAATATTTCTTAAAACTTTCGAAGCAATTTATGAATTTTAAATCCGCTTAAAAAATGTTTGAAAAATTAAGTCCCATAGGGTTCAATGTATTTCATTTTTTCCACCCGGTTTCAATCCAAAATTAATTGGGTGATATTATTCATTTATATTCCCATAAGTCCCACAGACCGTCTGAACAACATACTAAAATTTCATTTTGATTAAGTCATTTTTACGGCAGTTATCGTGCTAACGGACAGACAGACAGACAGAATGAACAAAGTCATAAACACTTTTGAACTGTGTTGTAAAATGTTAATAAAATGAACGATCCTCCAAAAAGATTCTCAGTTATGTAGGCCCGACTTAAATCCCGGCGTCGGGTGGGCATGCGCAGTCGGCAAGTCGAAAAATGTACAGAGCTTCATTGCGGAAATGTTACAGGTTCGCTGTCTTCAAAAAAAGACAAAATAAGTAAATAAATAAAATAAAAATACTCATGAAAACAAAAATATTTTTTTTTGTCAGAATGCAGTAGAATTGTGCCAATTTTTGTTTTTCGGATGCAGTGAAAGAAGTATCACGTAACCTAAAATAATGCAAATTGTGATTTATTTTCAAAAAATAAAGATATAGGAGTTATCCTTCGGATGCGGTTCAAATATCGTCATAAGAACGTTGCTTGATCTGTCCGATGGTGTCAAGAAAGAAGAGAGGAAATTCTGTGATAATATTTTCGGATGCTAAGGAACCAATTTGTGGGAATATCGCTCAAAATCGTGCAAAACATAGAATAACCTAAAAACTAATTTGAATTAAAAAATAATATCACAGTGGGGGATCTTTCCGAATCTTTAAGTATCTGTGTACCAAATTTCATGGCCGTATGACGCTTGTATTTCTCGCTACAGACCGCACACACAAGAAGACACACAGAAATAGGCTTCTTATTATGTAAGACAGTGAAGGAGAGAGTTGGTTGTGTGCGAACTATATCACTGACAATACAGATGTTGTGCAACCCACTTCTATACCAAAGTGGGGATGGTAGAGACAACTAAGTGAAAAGGCGATAACCTTCATCAGTTGCTTGAAATAATAACCCTGTGTATGGTAAGAGTACATTCATATTGCTAGAAATCGTACAAAAATGCTTTAAGTATAAAAAGTGACCCTAGATCCAAACTATAATAAATGGCGACGGAAAATGTACACATTCGCTTTGTTAAGATGAGCCGAAAATTTGTTTTGTGGTAGTGCCAGGGCTGCTTTAATTCTTGCTGGAGTTTTTAGGCAAAAGTAAATTCTAAGATTCATATAAAACTATTATAAGGAATAAATGTACATTGAGTACGGATGATAAGCCACAGCATTTGCCTACTTTATCGATGGTCGAAAACAGCCCTGGTTACTGCAAATACATCTAACGATTTAAAAACGAAATCAGCTTTATACGTCCGAACTGTCCAATTTCGGACTACTGTCAATCATTGTTTTGCTGGCTGCAAAAGCGCAATGCCATAAAATATGTAGCTTTCTTCTGAAATATCGCATGTTTTGTTAGCCTCCCTCTTCATTAAGACGACTATAAGATAATGCAGATGGTTATACAGATAGCGGTGACTGAAGATGTAGCTATTGTCATGGAAGTTACAAGAAGAATTAACAGAAAAATATCTTGCTGGTGTAAAAATGTCTAAAAGCGATCACGCTATCAGAATGAAAGTAATGATTAAAAGATCGTTAGTGTGTTTGTCATTAAATCCATAATCTGGAAATATCAATTTAACTCCAAATACGAGCTCTCCACAAGACAATCATCCATATTTGATCTTCAGAAGCAATGTTGTTGTTGTTTCTAATCCCCTTGGTATAGGAAAACCTACACCTAGTCCAAAAGACCCTGCCGCAAAAGAGAGTCACAGACAAATTCCTGTTCAACCGACAGCTGTCCCAAGGAGACGCCCATACAATCTAGGAGGTGAGCAGGAGAAGCAGGACGGGAGCAAGGACAAGCAGAAAAAGATTTCTCCCCCTCCACGAATTTCATACTACGGAGGTGTCCGCTTCTAAATTGCGCCATCAGAAGCAATAAATGAGTAAAGCGTATACATCTGTATGAGAAAGGCACATTGTAAGTATATTCCCGTCAATAAATGACACACTTATTGCAAGCAATGACAGTCATGCTTATTATCGTTTTGACGTGTGAGCTCTGATTCAAAAACTATTATGGCTTAAAGCAGAAACATTTCACTATATAGTCGAGCTTTATAAGACCCCTGTTGTTAAGCATTATGTAAAGGTTTTTATTACTTTTGATGGTCACATATGCCTTGCAACATAAAGGAAATGGAGCAGAATAGGAGTGCAAAACATTTGTCAACAATTACGTGTTTCTACGAAAACGCGCCTGTGGTCATCAAAAATATGCATTCCATGGAAACGGAAAAATATAAAAGGTTTTATGCATAGGTTTGAAAGCGAAATAGGAAAAGAAAAGCATATCGTCAGATATAACGTCAATGATACAGATACACAGACTGTGTAAATGGCCTTAGAAATTTCAAAACGTAGACATGTGACAATGGTATTGCCAATGATGCAGATATTATGCTAATGCTCCTTTATTATGTCCGACAAAATTTTGGGATGCAATCATTAAAAATTACTAATGAGAAAATACGTGACACAATTCACACATGGAAAGTTTTTGGCCGCATAGGGCTTGTAAATGTGTTTTGCTTATGCATTGATAGATAGTAGCCAGTTCAGTGTTCCGGAAAATTAAAAAATAAGTTTTTTAAAAATTATTCAACTCATATTATGTAGTTTGTTTGTTTGTTTGGATGGGAGGATGTCTCAACAGGTAATATAAGAAACTCAGGATTTAGAATACTAGTATCCATGTGTGAGTATATGGAAGGGGGGGGGGAGAGTCCTATTAAGGAATTCATAAACTTTCTGCGACTGAAACTAAAACGGATGTCTAACTGAAAATGCAACAAGATATCTTCCACATTTTCATTTTTAGTGCATACTCTGGACGACGCTGAAAGTAACGTTCAAAATGCAACTCCAGTTAACTGCAAGAACGTATATTTACAGTTGTATCTCGTAGCAACGGCTATAGGTACAGTACTGCCTCAGAAACCTTGATTAGTATGATAAGATGCACGTGCAAGAGTTCTGAGGCAGAACTATGTTTTAGAAATTACAGGTGCAGAAGATATAGAATAGTGTGCAGTGAAATGTTCAAGAGCAGTTGTGGAAAAAACGGTTCAAATTTATTAATAAATTATCCATTTAAAAAAAACCCTCAAAACACATTTTTAAAAAAAAAATTTGGGGGATTTTTGCTCCTTTTTTTTCCAATTTAAAAATCCGTAAATATATTTAACCAGGAGTGCAGCAAAATGGAAGTGAACGCAGGTGAGCAATTTTCTCCCTGATAAATTTCTAGTTCAACCCATTTCTACTATATGATACGCCAATGCATGGAATAGCAAGCTCGGGCAAGTTATTTTACCTGGTATATTTTGACTATTTAAATTATTTTTGCTCCAAAATAAAGCTGAATTCATTGGTTACAATTTTACAACAACTTCTATTACAGTTAGTTTGTGTTCAAATAAACATTTAACGAAAAGACAGAGAAAAAATGACAAAATCAAGTATTGCAATTATTACATAAGGTACAGAAAGTATTGCTTAAACGTTTTAAAAGTTGTTCTCTATTTATCTTCAATTTGATACTAAGTTTATAAAACTCGGTGCATAAAATGGATAGTTATTATTTAAAAATTACATATACATACATACACACACACACAGACATCGCTTCCAAAACGGTCGATTCGAGTTCAGGGATGCTTCAAAAGTGCTCTTCCGTCAAAAAACTCGAATACGAATTTCACAATAATACTTTCTTTATACATTATACTATGTATGTAGAGAAAGTAATAATATAGAATTATATTATTTTGTAGATTCTAATCTATAAAAATGAGATGTGGGCAACACATGACTTTCCTGATATAATGCAATGAATTTACTACTTTCACAGTAAACAAAAGATTATTCTTATAGTAGATACCTGTATTCTTTCCAAGATATTGAATTTTCGTCAATTAGTCATAATTTTCGTTGATTCAGCATCATTTTTATCCATTTGGTGAGATTTTCGTTAATTTGGCAACATTTAAAAATGGCGCCAAGTTGGCAACATACCGCCAAATTCGTCACAATATTACGCCAAGCTTTATGGAGAAATAAGTTATTCTTATAGCAGATAAATGACTATTGGCGTTCAAATACAAAAGTATTACTCCAAGTATCTTTTCTCATGAATAGAACGAGCTACATTCACGAGAATGATGTCACTAAATTTGTCGCATGATAATACATATGAAAAGTGAACATGTTTCTCAAGAGTTATTTTTTTTTAATATTTAATTTATGGGAGTTTTTGATACATTTATTTGAAAAATATACAATATCTCGAAAACGGGTCATGCTAGCATTCTAAAGTTTATGTCAATCTTTTTCTAAGAAAAAATGACATAAGAAATGCCTATTTGCGTAACTTTATTATTAAAAGAAATAGGCTTCCAGTATTCACGGATTGTAATTTTTGTACCAAATTTCATTCGAATCGTTCCATTCGTTCGTGAGATATTGTCTCCACAGACTCACTGACACACGCCCATACACATACACACCACCTCAAAAATGTTCGATTTGTGATCAGGGATGCTTGACACGTGCTCTATCACTGAAAATTCGAATTCGAATTTTCGACCCCGTCACAATACTTTCCTTATACATTATTGTATATAAGGAAGGTAACAAAGAACTATTCCATCGTCAATGTTAACAATTAGCAAAGTATTACCATTATTAGAATGATGAATATGATTTTAATGTTATAATGATTAATAAATAGGTAACAGAGGTAAACTTGCTTCTATAATGCATAAGTAATTGTGGCACTATTTAATGAAAAATGTACCAGAATTTTATAAATGTGCTATTTTTAATTGTTGATTGTTTTTAATAAGGAAAGTTAACTAATGATTTATAAAAGTTTACATTAATGGTTTTACAAAAATTTCAAAATAATCTTTTATCAATAATTTAACAAATTTTATTTTTTGTCAAAATTTAACAAAAAATTGTATGCAAAAATTTTTTAAAGCAGTGGCAAGAGAAGAATGAAATCTATGATTTTATGAACTATTCTTTATTTATAATTATTTTATAAAATTTCTGAAAGTAATTTACTACCAATTCAATAGCTGATTACAGATCGGAATGACTTAATCTTGTATATAATATTATTATATTATTATTATATCATTGTATATATATATATTATATTATTATTATATCATTATATATATTATATTATTATTATATCATTGTATATATACATATTATTATTATATCATTTTTATGGTTACAATATTTCATGCAAGAGATTAAAATTTGATATTTTAATCGAATTTACAAGTATTAACAAAACACAACTTTAAGGAAATAAAATAGGCTTTTAAACTGATACACTGATATTTTTACTTACTCATATGTTTAATTAAGTGCAGCTATAAAAAATTATTTCGACTGAATTTTTCAAATTTCATATTTTTTACAAAAAATTGCTAGTTAAGAACAAACACATTTAAAACACTTTTGGGGAAAGTGTGTGAGTTTGTGAGGTGTGCAGACGATAATTCGAGAATGCATGCGGAAATAATTATGAAATTTGATTAGAATGGTACATATTAACAAATCATCAAATTTATTAGCTTGTATGTTTTGCTTCACAAAATGGAAAATGAGATTAAATGATAATAAAAATTTACAAAAAATATTATCTATGAAGCTCTTAAGGATACTATTTTTTTTATTTTCTTTCAATACATAAATCTCAACCATAAATACATGCAAAGAAGTATTGCGATGGGGAATTATGCGATAGATTTACACATTTTAAACATGTGTGATAAAGAGTCAACTATTTTTTTTTCAATAAACTGCGGGTCTGTCTATGCGTCTGTCCACGATATCTCACGAACAAATTATGCACATCGATTGAAATTGGGCACGATTATTTTAATCAATGAATGTCAGAGTTTTACTGACTTCCGGGATGGATGGCCCAGGAAAAGACCCTCAATTTTTTGAATAGCCATTTAGCGAAAATCGCAAAATGTTATATAAAATCAGTTGTACCGAAAAATGTTTCATAAACCTATATTTTTTGCTAGTTTATATTTAAAAGCGATTGAAACCATCTGTAATACAAAAGCAGTGCACCCCTGGATACTCGTTATAACCGGGTCCTAGTGTGTCAAGTTGTGTTACTAGGGTGTGTGGTCCTAGAGTGTGTCAATGTCCTGGTGTGTCATGTTACGGACGTGGCCAATAACTTGAGAAGTATTAGGGTTATCGTAAAGATTTATGCAGGTGATATATATTTATACAAGGAAACCCCAATCGAACTACATGATGAAACAACTTCAGAGAGGATGACCACATTTACGAGGGAGGTGCACGGGGATATCTCGTTTTCTGTTAAAAATTAAGGAAAAATGTCAATTAAAAATTGTAGAGCGTTGCAAGTTTATAACCAAGCATTTCTGTCCTCAAGCAAAATATGGAAAGGAACCACAAGAACTAGTATAAATAATCACCCCACCCCCCTCACAAAAAAGAAATTGAATACTTAGATAATTTGACAGAATAAAATTTATGTTATGCACAAAATACACATATTCATATACACACATGCATAAAATACACATTATATGCTCAAAAATGTTCACCTACAGTAACTCTGCATGTTTGCACACGTATAATAAGAGGTCTCTGCGTATTTCCCAATGTCTCTTCTTTTACACTATTTCATGCAGATTGATAAAATTCGCTCTCTTAAAACCGTTATTTAGAGAGATTTTTCAGTTCTCGCTGAAGGACAAAAATGCTTAAAGTACTAATTTTGTAACGCTCTACAACTTAGAGATAGAGGTATAAAGTTAATTACTAACATGAAGCGAGATAATTCCTGATACCCCACTAAAAAAAGGGGGGGGGGCAAGCCCTATTAAAATTATCTCATCCACGTTCTCTTTATTTAAATTAAATTAAATTTACTTTTAATTCAATTTTCGTTCTCATTTGTTAACTAATTTTCAGAGGTGACGCAGAGAAAATACGAAAAAACTAATGCATCTCGAGAACGGCTAGTCCTGGTGTAATGGGGCTGGTCTTATTTTTTTCATTGTTAAAAATTACGTATAAAACAAGCATTTAATGGAAACATTTGAGCTTAAGTAGTTTTTATTTCAGATTTTGACGATTTTTGCGGGCCATTCTGCAAAAAAAGGCAGGGTTTTTTTTCCCGAATAGTACCAAAATCTAATCAGCACCAGGGTAACCCACAAAAGACTTATCGACCGAATTTTGTGAAATTCGGTCTATTAGTTTTTCAGCTAGACGGGATACAGTCTTTTGCGGGCTATTTCGCAAAAAAAGGCGGGTTCTGTTTTTAAGAATCCTACTGAAAACTAATCAGCACCAGGGTCTTATCCAAGTGACTTGCATACCAAATTTTATGAAATTCGGTCCATTCGTTTTTTAGTTAGAGTGAATACACACATTGCACAGACAGACACACACACACACAGACGTCATGCTAAAAATATTTTTTTCGTATTCTAGATGTCTTGAAACGTGTAGATCCGTCGAAAACTCGAGTTGCGATTTTCGACACGATTCCAATGCTTTCCCTATACATAACCAGAGACAGAAATATACGACGACTCTAACATTTCTCGAATTCCAGCACTTTCCTTGACACCATGCATATATAGAAATTATTCCTAACATTAATTTGCATTAAATACAGAACCATGAAAATGTCAATTTCTGACCTGCGACCTAAAATAAATCAAAATCACTATTTTAATTTTCCCTTTGATTCTCGCGGATAGAAACCTACCCTTCTCATTTCTCATTCCCCCCCGTCTCCGTCCTATAGTGATTATAGGCTCAACGCAGAAGTTTGCCCCAGCGATGCCGGTCCGATAACACGGGACATTATAAAATAGGAAAGGAAAAAAAGAAAACCCCTTAGATCGTCTTTTCTTAACCTATCAAGAATTGAAATCTGGGACGAATTATATCACTTAAACCCATCATTTAATCTTTGAAAAAAATCTTTAGTGATAAAAGATTGTACTTTTTAGGCAATTTTTTAGTATTATATTTTTTCCCCTCGCTTTAAATATTGAAAAGGGATCGGGAAAAAAATGATTAAATTATTCGATTTTAGCAGTTTCCCTGGAATTACTTCATTTAAAAAGATGCGTATGAATTATGATGTGAGGATATTATCGTTCGAGATTAATCTGCTTCTTACTCTCGAAGGCCACAATTTCTGGGGACAAGATTATGCTACAAATTTTGGGGGTTTAATTTCGATTAAATGTCTGGTGGTCTTGTATTAAATTTAGATTACAGGCTGTACAAATTAGGCTCGTCGTTTCGTGTTTAATGAAATTTATATGAAAGCGTAGCTATTTCTTTATGCTAAGACTGGGGGAAAAGAATATGATGTGGGCAACACATGACTTTTACTACATAATGCAAAAAAAAAAATTTAATGCAAAGTAATGATATACTGCACAATTTTTACTTTCCCAACATACATAATAATGTAAAGGTAAATTATTGTGGCACAGTCGAAATTAATCCGAATTGACGGAAAAGCACGTCTCAAGCATCCCTGAACTCGAATCGAACGTTTTTAAGTTGACGTCTGTGTGTTTGTGTATATATATATATATATATATATATATCACTCTCTGTGTGTGTGTGTATGTATATATATATATATATATATATATATATATATATATATATATATATATATATATGTATGTATATATATCACTCTCTCTCTCTGTCTGTATGTGTGTATCTTTCAGATATAGACACGATAGCTTAAGAACGAATAAAAGTATCATTAAAAACATAATTTATAGATACTGTGTAAAAAAAAATCGATATAATTTTTTGTAATTCATATAACAGCAAAAAACCGACCTATTAGAGTGTGTTTGTCCATAAGTTCGCATATAATACTGCAAAAAAGGCAATAAAGAATTTTAATTGCTTCAAATGTAGTCAAATACTGGTGACTGATCCCCTATTAAATGATGGGGTATGAAGTGCACATGAAAAATAGAGTGCATGAAAATAAGTCGGTTATACAGAAAACAGGTACTAAATCCCTTGTTTCCTGTTCTACATAAGGTACATGATTAAAAGTAATTATATATGTGTAATACATCAAGCAGAAATATCCAAGATAGTAGTTAAGCCTGTAACAGAATCCAAATAAAATTATTTCAAAATCTCACGAAAAATCCTGTTATATGTAATACAGGTACTAAAACCCTTATATCCTGTATTAGCATACATGGTGAAGGTACAAGAAAGGATAAAGGCATAATAACACCAAGCAGAAAAAGAAACACATAGAGTTAAGCCTTTATCACCACCCAAATAAAACTGTGACAAAATCACACTTAAAAATGAAAATAAATAAAAGTATTTGCGAAGCCATGGACGTTTTCAAGAGCCATCCTTGGTTCGGAGATACTTAAGATCTACATTTCTGTCTGCATACTGTAATATTTATTACAGAAATTATGCATATGGCCCAACATAGATAGTTTGAGAGATTGGATCAAAAACAACAAAACACATAATTCAGATCAAAGCTATTGAATAAATATGTGAACACAGAATATTATAAGCTGATTAAGAATATAATAAACATTTTATCATTTGCATATAAAAACTGAAAAGAGCAATTACACCACTGATATCCATAGAGTCCATGAAGTTACTAAAGAAATGGTGTTAGTCAAAGTGAAAATAGGTAACTTGGAGAAAAAAGAAATATGCTGATTCATCAATATATATATATATATATATATATATATATATATATATATATATATATATAATCTAGAGACAATTTGTGTAGCCAAAATAAAATTTGTTTAAATAAATTGAAATTATAAAAAGTTAGAAGCAATTTTATATTTTACACTATTGTTTAACATGGGAGAAAAGGACATCTAGCGTTAAACACATTTGAATAAACCCGTGTTCAATATTTTTATACGTGACATATAGTGTGCAGTTAATTTAAATGATATTTAAATTATTAAATAATCATGTGACATATGTTGCAAAATTCATAATGCATAGCTTACGAGGTAGTACATAAACACCCCTTAAGAACAAATACACGATTTCCGTGCAAAATGAAAATAAATACATACAGTCTTCTCATTCGAACTAATCCAAATGTACAATAATCAAAGCATTGTAAACCTACATTCATCGACAATCAGTATGCATACATGCTTATATATAACATGAAAACAGCAAATAAAATGATAAATTCAAGAAATAACATAGGAAATAAGAAAATTATATAGAACAACACACTAAAAACTAAAATTATAAAAGCACTGTGTTTGTCTCATTGTCACAAAAGAACGGCTACACCGAATTTCGTGAAATTTTGTGGGTAGCCTTGAAATAGCCACTCTTAAAATTTTGTCCATGTTGTGTGTTTCTAGGATCAGCGGATGTCGAGATATTCATCAACAGGAAAGATCAATCATGCATAACCATGGATTATGAAACACTTTCCAACTGAAATGCAATTTCATTTAAAAATCTCTAAAATCTGATACATTCAGTGGTGATATCTTTTACATTATCACAGTACTACAGAAATTTATTATACTTAAATATTTAAAACTGTATCCCTAATCCTCTGATTTTAATCCTCTGATTCTCTATGCAAAATCAATGAATATTTCATTCATATAACTTGCATTTCAGACTCCAGAGCTAATTAATTTTGTGTGAAAAAAATTCAGCAATTCTTATGTAACTCACCTTACAATCGCTTGAGATATTTGCATTCTGCATAAGTTAAAATTAGGCTTCGTTGAAAAAATAATAAAAATTTAGGGATCATTTAAAATCACAACTATTGTAATTGCGTAGGCACAGAATTTAGATACAAAGATAATACAGATACACAGATAATATATGTGTGTGCGTATGTATGTATTCAAAGTATTAGAATCGTGCCGAAGATCGGAACTCGAATTTTCGAAGGATCTACACGTTTTGGCACTTCCAGAACACGAAAAACTATTTTTAGGAAGACGTCTGTGTGTGTAAAGGTGTTTATGTGTGTGTTTCTGTGAAGATATTGCATCCGCTCTAACTGAAAAACTGAACCGAAATTTAATAAAATTTGGTAGGTAAGTTTTTTGTGGGAAACCCTGATGTTCATTTGATTATAGTACGATTCGTAATAAAAGAATCTGTCTTCTTTGCGAAATGGCCGGCAGAAATTGCCTTTATCCACTCTAGCTAAAAACTAATGTACCAAATTTAACACAATTTGGTGTAAAATATTTCAATAACCTACAAGTGATTTATATACCAAATTTAACAAAATTTGTTATATAAATCACTTGTAGGTTATTCTAGTACGATTCGGGAAAAAGGAACGGGCTATTTTTGCGAAATGGCCCGCAAAAATCGTTAAATATAAAAATAAAAGACTACGTGTTCTCAAAATCAATTAAATTCCTATTTTATACGTGATTTTTGACAACAAAAAAAATAAGACTAACCCCATTATTTTAGGACTAACCGTTCTTGAGATAATTTAGTTTTTTTTAGTTTTCGCTACGTCACTTTTGACAATAAGTCCATCTATCAAATAAGAACCAAATTTAAGTTTAACGTGCAAATTCAATGTCATTTAAAATACTTATGGATGTTATATTGTGCAGATAAACTCAAATTATTATTGAAGAAATAAAGAGAACGTGAATATGAGTCTGCAGGGAAAGACATGTGCTGTCCACATCAGAATTTTAAACAATATTACAACAATGATTTATAAAAGTGAGCGGGGATTATTTGCACGCAATTTCGAAAAGAAATGTAGGATCTATATTTAAAGATCCACCAAATTGTTGTAGAATAAAATGTTTTACAAATTTAAGCTGTGTACAAAATTTTAATTCTCTAGGACGTAGGAAAGTGCATTAAAAACGCCATCAAGTATATCATGAAAAGTTATATAAAATTAAAAAAAAAATGAAAAATTGTTATCTACCAAATTAATTTTAAAATGTGAAGTCTCTCTCATATATAAAATAATTAAAGTCTTGGAAAGATATTTATTATATATCTATTTTTTCTTTCTGGAGGATATCCCAAAAGTCAGAATTTAATTGAATTCGTTTTTCTCCCTATATTAAATAATTTTTAATTAAAAAACTAAATAACATATTTCATTGAATTTTTTTTATATATTTTATGAGATAATGTGGAAGACCCAGACCGTCCGACTCGTCCAGGGGACTAAGAGCAGCTATTTGGACGGCCGGATTATGAGATAATGTGAATATTTCCTAAATATTTCAAAGCAATTTGTGAATTTTAAATGTGCTTAAAAAATGTTTGAAAAATTAAATCCTATAGGGTTCAATGTATTTCATTTTTTCAACCCGGGTTCAATAAAAAACTAATTGGGTGATATGATTTACTTATATTCCCATAGGTCCCACAGACCGTCTGAAAAGCATACTAAAATTTCATTTTGATAAAGTCATTTTTACGGCAGTTATCGTGCTAACGGACAGACAGACAGACAGAATGAACAAAGTCATAAATACTTTTCAACTATGTTGTAAAGTGTTAAAAACGCACAATTGAACCTTACATAGAAATAGCATTATGCAGACGATATATTCCCCGCAAATTTGTTTGAAGAAAATTATATGATGTTGCCCAGCAACTCAATGAAATCAAATGAGTTTATACGGTAGACGATTTTTATTAAATTTCTTTTCCAGTTAAAGAATAAGGAAATTGATATAAAAATAAATTTTATGAATGAACGGTATTGCGTTACTGACTGTGTTATATTAATTTTGGTTTTAGAGTTTAAATTAAAAATTGTGGGAATTAATGATATTTTCAATTTCTTATGTTATTCGTTTTATTTTCGAAAATATTTTCAAATTCATATATTGTGTTCAGCCAATTAACTCTATCGTATTTAGCCAATTAACTCTTTTTGTATTTAGCCAATTAACTCTATGGTATGTAGCCAATTAACTCATATATTGTGTTTAGCCGATTGTTGAAAGTGGTACTGGTATAACTTCTAATACCATTTTTGCACTTTCATTTTGGCACATATTGATCAAATTTCATATATTTTTCAAATTTGTTTTCAAACAAGACAGGATGTTTTATTCTTCAGATATGCTTAGGAAGATAATTTTGTATATAGCGAGAACAAATATTCTTATACTTATTTTGGGGAGAATTAAGTTCAATATTTTAATAGAATGTTTTGAATAACAATGTCATTCATAATACCACAGGAATGTTCACATAATTGTGAATTTTACGTTTCTTTATATTATATATTCCGTATGAAGAACGGGAATGCTGCTAGTGATTAATATTTATAACTGGTTTCTTATGCTTTCCCTAAGTAATACTAAGTAAATGTGTTGTGCAGACAAAAAAGTTGGAAAGTTCCCGACTAATCTAACCCTATCAAGAATTAAGGTCTGGGACGAATTTTATATCACTTAAATCCATCATTTAATAGTCTAAAGAATCTTCATGATAAAAGGATAGTACTCTTTTTTTGGTATTTGATTTTCGCTGATCTTAAAATATTGAAAAAATTATGACTAAATGATTCGATTATATCAGATCCTCTGGAATTGCTTAATTTAAAAGATGTGTATAATTTATGACGCCGGGATATTATCTTTAGATGTTAATCTACTTCTTGCTCTCGAAACGTAGTTTAGGGGACACGATTATGCTACAAATTTGGAGATTTAATTTCGTTTAAATGTATGGTATTATTGCACCAAAGTCTAATTAGTGTACAAATCGTTCTCATTATATTTCGTTTTCACTGTTTGTAAAAAAAAAGTACATATTTCATAAGTCTTCATGAGCAGATTTATGGGGGA
The DNA here is from genome assembly GCA_951213105.1 of Amaurobius ferox. Classification (NCBI taxonomy): domain Eukaryota; kingdom Metazoa; phylum Arthropoda; class Arachnida; order Araneae; family Amaurobiidae; genus Amaurobius; species Amaurobius ferox. The sequence continues at coordinate 74,359,404 of OX578143.1, read as the reverse complement.
GTCAGGGGAGGGGGGGGTTCTTCATATCTTCCCAGAACTTCATATTTTCTAACTCCCTTTGAAAACTTAAACCTTCATCGAAAAAAATGAACTTCATTCAAATGACGGCATTGAAATATAAATTGTCTGGTTTAAATATCTCTAAAATGCGATACATTCCACGGAAATATTTTTAAAACCATCATAATATTACGATAATTTATTATATTTGAAAACTTCATCGAAAACAACTGAAATTCATTCAAATGACGTCATAGAAAAAATAACACGCCTGGATCTCTCTATAAAAACAGCATTTCATTCATAAATAATTTCCCATTCATGTCATTCATCACAATACTACAATAATTTATTCTATTTAAAAATTAAGACCATGGAGCTACAAGTAATTAAACTCTATGCTTAAAACTTCATCGAAAAAAATCGTCCTTCTCTTTATAAATCAATTAATATTTCATTCATATTAGCCATGCAGACTCCATGGACTAAATTATTTTGTGTTAAAGAAATACAGCAATTTTAATACAACTCATTCTACATATTTTGCTGTTTACATTTTACATAGGTGAAAAATAGTCTTCGTTGTAGAAATAATCAAATTTGGATGAGCATTTAAACGAAAATTTATTGTATTTGAGTTGTTTCAGTACGTAGATGTACAGAATTTAAGCAAAAATAAAGTAGTTTTAGGACGGATACAACACTCAATGTGAATTAAAAAGAATTTAAAAAATCACGATTTCGAAACAAGATGGATGTCATATATCATTTTGCAGTGGGCCATGTGATCGTTCCATATAAGATGTGTAATTATTATTTTAATTTTTATTTAAAATACTACTGAATATATTTCGCTGAATTTTTTTTTATATATTTTATGGAACAATTTGAGTATTACCTAAAATTTTCGAAGCAATTTGTGAATTTTAAATCCGCTTAAAAAATGTTTGAAAAATTAGGTCCCATAGGCTCAATGTATTTCATTTTTTCAACCCGGGTTCAATCCAAAACTAATTGGGTAATATTATTCATTTATATTCCCATAGGTCCTACAGACCGTCTGAACAACATACTAAAATTTCATTTTGATTAAGTCATTTTTACGGCAGTTATCGTGCTAACGGACAGACAGACAGACAGACAGAATGAACAAAGTCATAAACACTTTTCAACTTTGTTGTAAAGTGTTAAAAAAATACTTTAGTACTCTCACCCCCAATAACTGCAAAAAAGAAAAATTAAGTGTTTTTCTCTTTGTCTCAGTGCGTTCGATTTCTTGATATTCCACTCGAATATTTTTATTGCTTTTATTTTTTAAAGCCCATTTTAATACCTTTTCTTTTACAACTAATTTATTAATTCAATATATCTAAAATACTATTTTCTATAATAATAACAAAAGGAATTGCATGATTGAAGTTAGTCCTTAATTAAAACGGTTTTGAATTTTTTGCCTACAAAAATGACTGCTAAAATATATGCGAAGAAAATATTGTATATTCTGTACGCGTTCGAGTGTGAAGAGTCATGCATTCTTTTGAATAATTAAATTGTGTAGTAAAATGTTTTAAGAAGCACTATTTTACAAAAAAAACCGTTCAGAAATAAATTATGCTATAAAATTGAAAACAAACATTTCCATAACCGTTAATAGAAGATAAATGCAATTTTTCTTATATAAATTTGGGACATGTGATTTGTTTTGTGTTTAAAAATCTATTTAAAACATGTTAGTGTTTTGGAAAATAATAGATATTACTATATAATCAAGCATACTTTACCACTGATGCAGAGTTTTATGTATATTTTCATTAAAAAATTTCAATAGTTGCAAGTGGGTCGTGTAATTTGTATAATGTGGAGGGATCTCGGGGACATTCTGCTCTGCCTAAACCAAACTGGATGAAAAGTTCTAAGAATCACTGACATGCAGAATTGAAAAATGAAAATAACGAACATTTCTAAATTATTACAAAATACAAGAAAAGGTCTATTTCAAATTATATTTTTATTTTCTATAATTGTACTCTTTAGATCTAGTCTATAATCAGTAGTCTAACTAAACTTTTCAGTAATCCTGCACTCTACAGGAAAGTTATCATTATTTAATATTCATTAGGAAAGCAATGATGTAAAAAACACTGCGTCTGTATGGAAGAGTCTCGACCAGGAAGCGGAAGGGAAGACATGCATTTCAAAACCTGGGATGCCAAACATTTAAATCGTCCACTGTATGTATTATGAATGTAGTATAAAAATAATTGTTTTATAAAATAAAATGTATTCCCAGCATAACAGAGTTATTGAGAGTATTAATTTAACTTCTATTGAAAGTATTAATTTGAAAAATCTTTCAGTATCAAAATGTTTAACTAATGTAATTTTTATCACTTGGAAAAATAAAAGAATCTCTTGACTTTAATGAGTTGCATTAGGGCTCTTCCCTAATGCAATTCATTAAGTGTTACAGGCCAAAGCCGGGTATATAGTAGAAGCGCATTTTAAAATTCGCCAAGTCGCCAATCTCTCAAAAATAGAGCGAATAGTTGGAAATTAAGAATGGTTTATCCTAAGATAATAAGATAATTTTTATTCGCTTTATCATAAAATAAGAAAGATCAATCATGCTTAAAGCATTGATTATGAAACACTTTCCAACTTCAATGCAATTTTATTTAAACAACTCTAAAATGCAATACATTCCTAAGTAATATTTTAAAACTTATCACAATACTACATTAATATATTATATTTGAAAACTTAAACCTTCATCGAAAAAAATGAACTTCATTTAAATGACGGCATTGAAATATAAATTGCCTGGTTTAAACATCTCTAAAATGTTATACATTCCTCGGTAATATTTTTAAAATCATCATAATACTACAATAATTTATTATATTTGAAAATTTCATCGAAAACAACTGACATTCATTCAAATGACGTCATAGAAAAAATAACACGCCTGTCTCTCTCTATAAAAGCAGCATGTCATTCATAACATTTTCCTAGTCATTTCATTCATCACAGTACTAAAATAATTTATTTTATTTAAAAACTTAAGACCATGGAGCTACAAGTAATTAAACTCTATGCTTAAAACTTCATCGAAAATAATCGTCCTTCTCTCTGTAAAAATCATTGAATATTTCATTCATATCAACTATGCAGGCTCCATGAGCTAAATACTTTTGCGTTAAAGAAATACAGCAGTTCTTATACAACTTATCCTACCTATTTTGCTGTTTACATTTTACATAAGTGAAAAATAGGCTTCGTTGTAGAAATAATCAAATTTGGATGATCATTTAAACTCAAATATATTGTCATTGCGTTGTTTCAGTAAGTAGATCCACAGAATTTAAGCAAAAATAAAGCGGTTTTAGGACGAATACAACACTCAATATCAATTAAGAAGAACTTTAAATATCACGATTTTGAGACAAGATGGATGCCATATTTTATTTTGAAGTGGGTCACGTGATCTTTTCATATCATGATCACGTGATCGCTTCATATAGGAGATGTAATTATTTTAATTTTTATTTAAAAAACTACTGAATATATTTTTCTGAAATTTTTTTATACATTTTATGGAACAACTTGAATATTACCTAAAATTTTCGAAGCAATTTGTGAATTTTAAATCCGCTTAAAAATGTTTGAAAAATTAGGTCCTATAGGGTTCAATGTATTTAATTTTTTCAACCCGGGTTCAATCCAAAACTAATTGGGTCATATTATTCATTTATATTCCCATAGGTCCTACAAACCGTCTGAACAACATACTAAAATTTCATTTTGATTAAGTCATTTTTACGGCAGTTATCGTGCTAACGGGCAGACAGACAGACAGACACACATAGTGACAGACAGACAGACAGACAGAATGAAAAAAGTCATAAACACGTTTCAACTTTGTTGTAAAGTGTTTAAAATACGTATGAAATACGCATTGAAATTAATACATTAACCATACATACCCTTGTATTTCAGATTCTGTTTCTCAACGTCATTTTGCAAAGAAATGTTCATTTTTTCCAATTATACCAACATGTAACCAACACCAAGGCAAAGGATAAGTGACTTAGGAATTAAATTAATTGAAATTTTGTCAGGTGTTTTTAAGGAAAGAAAGTCACTTTTACCAGCTCCGTCGTTGTTTGTAGTGGAGTATTTATTTATAATTCTATGGACATATAATTATTTCTTTAAATGATATCAAATATTTTAATGTATTGTGTTACTCTTTTTCTATTACTAAACAACTATTTAATAAAAGTCTGGAAAAACATTTTGTTTAGTGAAAGATGGTGTTGATATATGAATGTTGTGCTCTTGTTTTCTGGATAAACTGTGGGATATCCACTCCCATATTTATAATCTCTTAAGAGGTTATACTTCAACCTCAGAATAAAATTATATTGAAGTTTGCAATAAAATATCTGATGTGGGCAGCACATAACTTTCCCTGCAGACTTATATTCACGTTCTCTTTATTTTAATTAAATGTAATTCACTTTTAATTCAATTTCCGTTCTCATTTGATAACTGGACTTATTTTCAAAGGTGACGTAGAGAAAATACAAAAAAAACTAAAATATCTCGAGAACGGCTAGTCCTAGTGTATTGGGGTTGGTCTTATTCTTTTCTTCATTAAAAATTACGTATTAAACATGCATTTAATGGATATATTTGAGTATACGTAGTTTTTTATTTTAGATTTTGGCGATTTTTGCGGGCTATTTTGCAAAGAAAGACAGGTTATTTTTTCCGAATCATACCAAAATCTAATCAGCACCAGGGTGATCCACAAGTGACTTATCTACCGAATTTTGTGAAATTCGGTCAAATAGTCTTTCAGCTAGAGTATATACAAGCTTTTGCGGGTCATTTCGCAAAAAAAAAGGAGGGTTCTTTTATCCAGCATCGTACCCAAAACTAATCAGCACCAGATTCGCCCACAAGTGACTTACTTACCAAATTTTATGAAATTCGGTCCATTAGTTTTTTAGTTAACAGTGGATACAAAATCTGCACAGACAGACAGACGTCACGCTAAAAATGGTTTTTCGTATTCTCGAGGTGTCAAAACGTGTAGATTCGTCGACAACTCGAGTTGCGATTTTCGACATAATTCCAATACTTTCCCTATACATTACCATGTATTGCAGGGAAAGTAAAAATCTCATGTGGGCAGCACATGACTTTCCCTGCAGACTTATATTCACGTTCTCTTTATTTTAATTAAATGTAATTCACTTTTAATTCAATTTCCGTTCTCATTTGATATATGAACTTATTTTCAAAGATGGCGTATAGAAAATACAAAAAAAACTAAAACATCTCGAGAACGGCTCGTCCTAGTGTAATGGGGTTGGTCTTATTCTTTTCATCGTTAAAAATTGCGTATGAAATAAGCATTTAATGGATATATTTGAGCATACGTAGTTTTTTTAGATTTTGACGATTTTTGAGGGCCATTTTGCAAAAAAAGGCAGGTTATTTTTTTCCGAATCCTACCAAAATCTAATCAGCACCAGGGTATCTCACATGTGACTTATCTACCAAATTTTGTGAAATTCGGGCCATTAGTTTTTCAGCTGGAGTGGATACAAGCTTTTGCGGGCCATTTGGAAAAAATGGCAAGTTCTTTTATCCTAAATTGTATCCAAAACTGTATCCAAACTGTATCCAAATTGTATCCAAAAGTACCAGATTCGCCGACCTACCAAATTTTATGAAATTCGGTCAATTAGTTTCTTAGTTAGAGTTGATACAAAATCTGCACAGACAGACACACACACACACACACACACACACAGACGTCACGCTAAAAATATTTTTTTCGTTTTCTAGAGGTCTCGAAACGTATAGATCCTTCGAAAACTCGAGTTGTGATTTTCGACATGATTCCAATACTTTCCCTATACATTACCATGTATTGCAGGGAAAGTAAAAATATGATGTGGGCAGCACATGACTTTCTCTGCAGACTCATATTCATATTTTTTTATTTCTTTAATAATTGGTTAGAATGAGTTTAATTGCACCAAAAACACTAAATTTGTATTTTTAATTCAATTTGTTTTTATTTGGTAATTGGGCATTTTCCCGAAATCGGCGTAACAAAAATGGAAGAATTGTCAAATATCTTGAGAACGGTTAGTCTTAGAGCATAATGGAGTGTGTTATATTATTTTCCTTATCAAAAATAGCGTATAAAACAATAATTTAATTGATACATTTGAGCATATATAGTTTTTTTTTTAGAATTTAGCCATTTTTGCAGGCCATTTCGTAAAAAAAGGCAGGTTGTTGCTCTCCGAATTATACAAAAATTTAATCGACACCTGAGTATCCCACAAGTAATTTATCAACCATTTGAAAAATTTGGTCAATTAGTAATTTAGCTAGTGTGGATACATAAAGTTTTTGCGGGCCATTTCCTAAAAAAAGGCAGGTTGTGCTTTTTTGAATCGTACCAAAATCTATACAGCACCAGCGTCGACTACAGGTGACTTATCTACCAAATTTTATTAAATTTAGTCGATTAGTTGAGTTAGAGTGGAAATATACAATTTTTGCGGGCCATTTCGTAAAAAAAAATGCAGGTTCTTCTTTTTCGAATCGTATCAAAATCTAATTAGCACCAGGGTGATCTACAAGTGACTTAAGTACCAAATTTTGTAAAATTTGATCAATTAGTTATTCAGCTACAGTGGATAGAGGCAATTTTTGAGGGCCATTTCGGAAAAAAAGGCGGGTTGGCTTATTCCGAAAAATATCAAAAACTAATCAGCACCAGGATCACATACAAGCGACTTACCTACCAAATTTATGAAATTCGGTCCATTAGTTTTTGAGTTAGAGTGGATGCATACATTGCACAGACACACACACACACACAGACACACACACACAGACGTCACGCTAAAAATAGTTTTTTCGTGTTTTAGAGGTCTCGAAACGTGTAGATCCGTCGAAAACTCGAGTTGCGATTTTCGGCATGATTCCAATACTTTCCCTATACATTACCATGTATTGCAGGGAAAGTAAAAATGAAATGTTAGTTCGTGATTAAATGTTGAAAATATCAAAACAATTTTGTAAAAAATAAATTGCAAAATTATTGACAGATAGTTAATCTGTAGCGTAAATTTGAGGGAAAAAATATAAATGGCAGTTTTGATAAAAATGATCTCAAAGTTGGAGTCCACTTTGATGATAAGAGTTTGCAAATCTGCTGTAGATCAACTGTAGAGCGTCGACTGGCCAGTATGAAGATCAATGGTTCTATTCTTGATTGGGGTAGCAATGTACTCTACAAAGTCAAGGGAAGCTTTCTTGATTTGTGCATATATTGTTTTATCAATTTTATTATAAAACGCGTTCCAATTGGAATACTTTGATAATTATATTTTTAAAATACCTTTAACATTTTATTCAATGAATATAGAAAATAAAGAAATAAAATTATTTTTTTAATGTTTAAGAAAGGTTTTCGCTCCTTAAAGTGACAGAGCATACATGCATTGTAACTAACATCAAGTTAAAAATGATGTTAAACAATATTTGAGTCCCAAAAACTCGAATGTAAATTTTAGACCCTATTCTAATACATTCTCAATACATTACCATGCATGCATGGTAGGGGAAATAAAAAGTAAATTTAAAATTTAGGAACAAGAACCTATTTTAAAGAACTATTTCCATTTCTTATTTGATTCTCTTGAGCAGAAACTACCCTGTACGAAAATTATTTTCTCAATCCCCCCCCCCCCCTCATACGTCCTATAGTTATTATAGGATCAGTCTAGACATCTGCATTGATGATCATAACATGGAACAGGACAAAGCTAAAAAAAAAAAATCTAGAATCGACAAATTTTAGCTTATCAAGTGTTGAAATTTTAGGCGAATTATATCACTTAAACCCATCACTAAATCATAAAAAAGAAAAGAAAAAGTAGTGATAATAGATTGCACGTTTTACTTAATTTTTTGGTGTTAGTTTTTTTTTTTTTTACTCTTTAAATATTGAAATAGGGATCGGAAAAATGATTAAATTTTTCGATTATAAAAGTTCCCTGAAATTACTTCATTTGAAGAGTGTTGTTGTTGATGAAACCCAGACCGTCCGACCTACCAGAAAGGTGTAAGGTAACTGTTTGGACGGTCGGGAAGTGCCACCCAATTTAGACCGGAACCCAGTGGGGGAGGCATCCACAGGGACCGTACCCTCCTTCCCCTACCACCAACCTCTCGGAAGGACTTTCGGACCCACATGTTTAACGTGATCGTACTCCGCATGAACACGGCGGCAGTTTTTTGGCAGTGGCTGGAATCGAACCCGGGCCTACCGAATGCAACTCCAGCGCGCTAACCAATGGGCTACCGCGCCCCCTTCATTTGAAGAGTGTGTATAATTTATGATACGAAGACAGTATCTTACGAGATTAATCTACTTCTATCTTATTCTTGAATCCTTTAGTTTCTGGGGACGAGATTATGCTAAAAGGCTTCGGGGTTTAATTTCTTTTAAATATGATGTGCTTGTATGTATGAAATGCCGATTACACTTTACAAATTAGCCACATTCTTTTGTCTTGAATGCATATATTTGGCAACATTTAAAAAGTTGCCAAGATGGCGACATCCCTCAAAATTTATCGACAGACATTATGTACTGATGGACAGAGAAATGGGTTATTCTCAAAATCGAATCTTATATTCTTTCCGATATAATTAATTTTCATCAATTAATCGTCATTTTCATTGATTTAGCGTTATTTTTATCAATTTGGCGACATTTCTATCAGTTTGTAGCCAAATTGATAAAAGTATCGCTAATTTTATCAATTTCGCGACAATTTTATCAATTTGGCTATATTTTCCTTAATTTGGTAACATTTGAAAAGTTGCAGACCCATCAGACCGTTCGACTCACCCAAGGTCTAGAGTAGCTGTTTGGATGGCCAGAAAGTCGTCTTGTTGGCGACTTTCCGGCAGTCCAAACAGTTGCTCTAGCCCTTGAGTAGTCGGACGGTCTGGGTCTACAACATGGAGACTTCTTAAATGTTGCCACATTGACGCCATGTTGGCGATATTTTGCCAAAATTCCGCTAAGCATTACAGACGAAAAAATTGGTTCTTATAGTAGATTCTTATATTCTTTCAAAGATATTGAATTGTCATAAATTAGTGTCATTTTCATTGATTTAACATCATTTTTATCAATTCGGTCTCAATTTTATCAGTTTGACGACATTTTCATTAATTTGGCGACACTTAAAAAAGTCGTCAACTTGACGACATTCCACCAAATTCGTTGCCAAAATCTCGCCAAGCGTTATGGACGGAAAATAGGTTATTCTTATAACGGATAAATGACTATTGGCGTCCAAATACAAACTATTGCCCAAAGTAACTTTTCTCGTGAATGGAACGAGCTAGATCCACGCGAATGATGTCAACAAATTTATCGCTTAATATTGCACATGAAAAGGGAACATATTTCATAAAAGTTAATATTTTTTATTAATTTTATGGGATATTTTTAGAACTCTGTCATGAACCGTTCTCGAATAATTTTATCAAAATATTCGAGATTATAATTTTATCTAAAATTTGTGTCAATCGTTTTCTAATGAAAAATTACGTAAGAAATGAATATTTTCATAACTTTATTGAAAATTTTGAATTTTTGATGATTTTTTCAAAATTTCACTTGAAAATTTCGGAGGGTTCTGAACATTCGATTGCGCTTAAAAAGAATAAGCTTTTTAATGTAACACTAATGTTGGGGATACATTGACTGATATTGGCTATATATTGTCATTACGATATTACGCCAATATTAGTGTTACATTGGAAATATGTCCAATGAAACGCCAATATTTAGGATACATTGGCAGCTAATATTGGGCATATATTGGCATGCCAATATTGGCTATAAATTGTTAAATTATATTGCCTAATATTAACATGCTACTAGGGCTGCACCTGAGAAAGATAATACATTAAAAACGCACCCATAACTCGATACTGTCAATAAACATAATAAAATACTCTATATTCAGCTACTGAAGCGACGCACACTATAATTGCGATCATTAAATTAACAACCGCGCGACAGACAAGAGTATTTCAATAAACATATATATCAAAATTATATTGTTATCACATTAGATCGTGCAAAAAATAATGAAGGCATGTCTCGGGCATGCTAACGAGATATAGAACATGACAGCATTACAAGGTAATTTATAGAACTCATAAATAATTTTCAGAAGTTTTTGATGGTAACCGGTGTGCAGAAGGAAGTTCGCGCGCTCTTCTTGAACGCGTTGCTTGTTGACGCTGGGCACGTTTTTCAAGACAAATATTCATTACTCTCGGAAATGAAAGGAAAGATCTCAATACATACTGTATACACACAATGATGAAGAATGGAGTGCGGAAGTACGTCCAACGGTGGTTTGTAGAAAGAGGCGCCGGAGTTATTTTGTGACGCTATCAATTACTTTTTCTACCAATGGCGGATTTGCAATTCTGGGAGTCCAAGGGAAAAGTGTTATATGTATCTGCAATCAGTAGAGTAATTAGCTACATCTCTGTCGATTTATTTTCAGATTTCTCATTATGTTTGTCAGTACAACTGTCTATAATTTTTACTTTCCTTATATACATAATGTATAAGGAAAGTATTGTGGCGGGGTCGAAAATTCGAATTCGAGTTTTCGACGGGAGAGCACGTTTCAAGCATCCCTGATCACGAATCAAACATTTTTGAAGTGATGTCTGTGTGTATATGTGAAAGTGTGTGTGTGTGGGGGGGGGGGGGTTCAGTGAGTCTGTGGAGACGATAACTGACGAACGAATGGACCGATTCGAACGAAATTTAGTACAAAAATCACAATCCGTAAACACTGGAAGCCTATTGTTTTTATGCGCAATCGAATGTTCAGAACCCCCCTAAATCTTCGATTGAAATTTTGAAAAAATCGTCAAAAAGTCAAAACCGCTAATAAAGTTACGCAAATAGACATTTCTTATGTAATTATTCATTAGAAAACGATTGACATAAATTTTAGAACGCTAACATAAACCGTTCTCATTGCACATCTTTCAAAAAAATTATCAAAAAGTCATATAAAATTAAAAAATATTAAATGTTAAGAAAAATGTTCACTTTTCATATGTAATATCATGCGATAAATTCGTGACATCATTCTCGTGGATCTAACTCGTTCCATTCACGAGAAAAGATACCTTGAGTAATACTTTTGTATTTGAACGTCAATAGTCATTTATCTGCTGTAAGAATAACTTATTTCTCCGTTCATAACGCTTGGCCAGATTTTGGCGACGAATTTATTGGAATGTCGTCAACTTAGCAACTTTTTATATGCTGCCAAATTCATGGAAATATAGCCAAATGGATAAGAATGACACTAAATCAATGAAAATGACGATTAATTGGCGAAAATTCAATATCATGGAAAGAATATAAGTATCTACTATAAGAAAAACCTATTTTTTTACTGTAAAAGTAGTATATTCATTGCATTATATAAGGAAAGTCATGTGTTGCCCACATCAGATATTTTTGTGATGCAATCTATTACTTTCTCTACCAATAGCGGACTTGCAATTCTAGGAGTCCAAGGCAAAAGTGTTATATGTATCTGCAATTAGTAGCGTAATTAGCTACATCTCTGTCAATTTATTTTCAGATTTCCCATTATGTTTGTCACTACAACTGTCTATAATTTTTATTACTTTGTTATATGCAGATTCTGATATCAAAATTCCAGTTGCGAATCATGATATCTTTATATAAATAAAATCGAAAATTAATTAGTTCCTCTATCTGTTTGTCTTATCATCGCGGAAGAACGGCTGCACCGAATTTCATTAAATTTTGATAAGTGACCTTGGTAGGGTCCCAATAAAAATCCAGATGCCCGTCTTTTTACTTTCCTTATATACATAATGTATAAGGAAAGTATTGTGACGGGGACGAAAATTCGAATTCGAGTTCGGGAGAGCACGTTTCAAACATCCCTGATGACGAATCGAACATTTTTAGGTGTGTGTGTGTGTTAAAGTGTGTGTGTGTGTCAGGGAGTCTGTGGAGACGATATCTCACGAACGAATGGAGCGATTCGAATGAAATTGGATACAAAAATCACAATCCGTGAATACTGGAAGTCTATTGTTTTTAAACACAATCGAATATTCAGAACCCCTCTAAATTTTCGAGTGAGATTTCGATAAAATCATCAAAAAATCAAAACTTTTAATACAGTTACGCAACTAGACATTTCTTATGTAATTTTTCCTTAGAAAACGATTGCCATAAACTTTAGAACGCTAGCATAAACCGTTCTCGAGATATTGAACATTTTTCAAATACATTTATCAAAAAATCCCATAAATTAAATAAAATATTAACTGTTAAGAAAAATGTTCACTTTTCATATGTAATATCATGTGATAAATTTGGTGACATCATTCTCGTGGATCTAACTCGTTCCATTCACGAGAAAAGATACCTTGAGTAATACTTATGTATTTGAACGCCGTCATTTATCTGCTGTAAGAATAACTTATTTCTCCGTCCATAACGCTTGCCGAAATTTTGGCGACGAATTTAGAGGAATGTCGCCAACTTGACGACATTTTTAAATGTTGCTAAATTAACGAAAATCTCGCCAAATGGATAAAAATATCGTTAAATCAATGAAAATGACGACTGATTGAAGAAAATTCAATATCTTGGAAAGAATATAAGTATCAACTATAAGAATAAAATTTTTTTAACTGTAAAATCAGTAATTTCATTGCATTATATAGGGAAAGTCATGTGTTTCCCACATCAGATTTTTTTTTACTGTAAAAATAGTAACTTCATTGCATTATATAAGGAAAGTCATGTGCTGCCCACATCAGATTTTTTCATGTTCATCTAACTGTATGCTCACTTTGAGAGTGATTCAGTCGTTATAAGAGCCTTTAAATAAACGGGACCCACTCATTATTTGAGTCTACAAATCAACGTGACCTAAAAAGTTTTTGAGCCTCTTTTAAGCCTTTTCTTACTAATTGCAATTATTTGAACGTTGTAATTTAGGTCACTAAAGAATGTTTTACTTGAGTACAATTAGAAATCAATTAAAATGCCACTGACACAACCAATGTAACCTGCCATTATAATCACAAATAACACTCATATCTATATATAGACAAAATAAGCTAAGATATTTCTCAGTGTTCTGACATAACTACTACCTGCAAAGATCTTCGTTGTTAGATTATCCACTGACACAACCAAAGTAATCTGCCATTATAATTACAAATAACACTCATATCTATATATAGACAAAATGAGCTAAGTTATTTCTCAGTGTTCTTACAGAACTACTACCTGTAAAAATTTTCGTTGTTAGATTACTTGACATCTATATTTTTTACTAAAATTTACTTTTATAATTGTGTTATGCCTTTTCTACGATTATCTTCGATAAATGAATTTGATTTCCCCACGCCAGGCCTTGCCAAGCTGTATACCGTAAATGATTTGGTGCATTTGGAACCGAGTAGGCAGACAAAGGCCGCCACTTCGATGATGAAAGCTTGCAATTCCATCCCAGTAGCTTAATTGGGAGAGCGTCGGCCGACTAGTGTGAAGATCCTCAGTTCGAGGTCCGGTTGGGACAGCAAGGTTCTTTACAACGGCGTCAGATCAAATTAACATTAAAGGTTGGTGTAATGATGCCGGCGGTCAGAAAGTTACCCTAGGTATGACTAGCACAGACAAGGTTAATGGAACATTAGCAGGTTGTGCTGTCTCCTATACTTCCTATGGTCACTCTTCTCTTATCTCAGTGATGTCATTCCCGGGCAGTAGTCAATTGTCTCTATCACCAGACAATTGTCTTCACCTTCATTAAATTATATCTAAATAATACCAATTTGCGTACATTTTTTTACCCATGATTAGGTACTATACAAATTAGGCATTTAGTTGCTTTTTCTTATACTGAAAATTTAGACATTGAATGATTTTTTAATAAGTTTGTTTTTCAGGGACCGGCTAAGAAAAGAAAACTGTGTTTTATAGTCCGCAATTTATAATTATTTTAAGTTCTGAATTTTTTTTGTCTTAATCATCTTTGGAATTAGATGTACTGTTGGTATAAAATAGCAATGTGGGGAAGAATCTTGAAACATGTCATATTTTGTATTGCGATTTTCCTAAAGATGAGGACCTTCAGAAACAATGAATTAATAGATGTCTAAGAGATTGAAATTGATATCCCATGTTGATGTTCATAGAAATGATTTTAAAAGCTGAACTCTTAAATAACGTATCAAATATTTCTTACCCTATAAATTAAAGAACACTGCTGTTCTGAATTTTAACATGTTTTCATAAAAATGGCAAATTTCTTCTGTAAAAATCCTGAAATTTATCAAGATTTCATAAAACAAGGTGAATTTTAACGCTGTTTCGTAAAATTTCAAATTTTAAGCTTTTTTTTTTATATAAAACTACGAATTTTAATGCTTTTTTTTTGTAAAAATAAAAAATTCTTTCGTAAAAATTGCTAGTTTAAGAACTTTTTTCATAAAATTTCAAATTTTAGCTGTTTTTTGGTGTTTGTTTTAATATCAATTTTTACCAATGTACAAAAATAAGTTGATTTTTATTTAAGTTTTAATGCTTTATGCACAGTAAATATTTATACATCACTGATGTTTAAAACCTTATGGAGGGAAAATTGGTAACTTTTTTCTATGTGGATTATTTTTTATTCATTTTTCTTTTCGCAAGTGCATTGTAATGTAATTCAAAGGAATTCTTTGTATGGTTAAAGTGGTGTAGCTAGCATAAAACCGATAGACCTGTCTAAAGGAAAACTTAATTAGAAGTTAATCATTGAAAGTTAATCATTATTTTATTTTTGCTTAGAAAAACTCCGAAAAAATGCTTATAGAAATAAATTAAAAATTCCTGGCAATAGGTTCTTGCAAAAAAAGTCTGAATCCTGCATATTGCAATATTACAATATATGTAAGTGCTTAAATGCCTCAAATTTAAACTAACACCAATCGGGATATAATCTTAAACTTTTATGAGTGTGAATTGCTATGTTTTCGAATTCTACATTTGAAAAAAATATGTACGAATCCCAGACTTTTATTCAAGAATGAATATTCTGCATTTAAGTTATAGATTGTATAAGAAAAGGAGTTCGAATATCCTTAATAAAACATATTTCTTTCCCTTTAAATACGGGAGCACTTTTCTAGGAGTTGTGTCAGCAGTCAAACTAGGGATCTTATCATACTTGTTCATTGGCTTCTATTGCTCAGTGACTCGATATCGAGTATTGTGGTATAAATTCACAATAAAATTGGAGGATGTTCCACAGTAAATTGCCCTAATAATTCCCAAAGAGAGATACAAATATTCAAATTCTTCAATAAACAAGAAATAAGAAAAAAAAATGGATAAATTCTTGAAGAAATGAATGCAAATATATCGTTTTTCGTCGTAGTCGTCGATAATGGCACAAATATAGGTGTTTTCCACTGTGCGTTCCATGGAGACTGGCGCTAGTTCCCATTCCTTGTCGTCAAGGCGTTTCTTGATGTGTAATAAAACAAGACGGCCATGGATCAGCCTTTATTATAGGAGCTCTAGATCAGGTCAAGGATACCCGGCATAGGAACATTTTTTTGCGATGCAAGTTCTACAAATTTGTAATCGAAAATTGAATTTTATGTAATATTTAAACTTCAATTTCATAATCTGCGCAACTGACACATG
Source organism: Amaurobius ferox (assembly GCA_951213105.1). Lineage (NCBI taxonomy): Eukaryota > Metazoa > Arthropoda > Arachnida > Araneae > Amaurobiidae > Amaurobius > Amaurobius ferox. The sequence goes on along the minus strand of OX578143.1, from coordinate 74,343,563 downwards.
GGAGATTAATGACTTTTAAATATATATATATATATATATATATATATATATTACTACCTGAGATAGGAAATGCAACACCATGAAGCTTTAGCCGTATAATTATGCAAATTGCGAGACAAATGCAGCTGGCCAATGTATGTAAATGATCTAAACTGCAAGTAGGTCACTTGATTAGAGCGCGGGATAAAAGGGATGGGAACGGCAGATGAGCCAACAGTTGTTACTATCTGCCGCCTACGGAAAAACGTTTTTTGAGTTGTTTTACATTTCAGAAAACACGTGTTGTTGAAGAGATGCCTGGTAGACGACGCCGAAGTTCGTTTCAACATTTGGACGATCGTGCGAGGAGATTCATTTTAGGCCTACGTACGGCTAGGTGGCCGTATCAGCGTATTACAGCAGAAACCATGTAGATGCGTCCACTGTGCAAAGTATTTGGAGAAGATGTATTGAAGAAGGCATTTGAATCATCGCAGTGGTACAGGTCCATCCAGGCGTTGATCGACGCATTCGAAGACATGCGGTGGTGGCCCCACAAACTACGCAATTTACCCTGCAGAATTTGCAGGGTACATTGGATATTCAAATATCAGCGAGAACAGTTTCTCGACAATTGGTCAAAAGCGGCTTGCACTCAAACCGTCCTTTAAGAAGACTGCCATTGACGACAAGACACTGACGTCAGAAATTGCAATGGTGTCGGACCCGAGCCTCTTGGACGACTTAATGGGACAGGAAAGTACTCGCCGACGAGTCTCGGTTCTGTTTGTCGAATGACAGTCGCCGTGTGAGAGTCTGGAGGCGACGTGGAAACATATCCAATCGTGCTGCGACTGTTAAACGCCCTACTGCTCCATAACGCGGCATCATGGTTTGCGATGCCATCGACTTCGATAGCCGGTCACCTCAGGTTCGTATCAGAGGCACAATGGCGGCACGACGAAATGTCGATGAGGTGCTGCGGCCAGACTGAAATCTGCCAACTCAGCTCAGTTCGAGTATCTAGTGGCCATTGGCGATCATACACACGTCTTGCGCTGAGATCCAAATTTTTGTTTCATATCCTACTCCCTATAAATTTTGACGCCTTATTACAGCAAAGTCTTTCATATTACCCCCACCTTCACCCTACTTTAAATCTAAAAAAAGAAAAATCTTGGGGGAAAAAAACCCCAAGGTTCCCTAAAATTTAGTTTTTAGTGACCAACCAGTAATTTATTTACCATCAATTATTATAAGAACATTTTATTAAAAATAATATAGAACCAAATTCAGTTACTTATAAAGCAAATAAATTAAATTAAATAAAAGAACAAATAAAATGAATCCTATTTGCTACTGCTGCGGATTGCAAAAGCAATTTGATGTGGGGGAGGGGTGGTTGCATATGTCTATATAACAAATTAGTAACCTGAAAATATCTGAAATGCTAATTCGAAGGGTTTGCTCTAAAGCCTCTTTTAAAATCCACGATTTGTGTTTATTTTTTATTACCAGTAATTATGAGTCTAAGTTACCAAATGACAGTGACTTTGTACAAATAGAGAAAAAAAAAAGAAAATGGCATTATGTATTTACACAGCAGAGGAGTGGGTTGAACTTATAAAAAATGCCCGCATGAAACCGTCAGCATTTGATGTTAATGTGTAACTGATGATATGAAATATTTACAATGGCTATCACAGAAGTTCACATTTCGAAAGAAAACAGCGGAAAAAATCAAACTTTACTGGCTTAACATTCGTTGGATTCGAATTGAAAAAGAAAAGCAGGAAATGAACTTTAAATATGCACTTGACAACAGCCTACCATTTCAAGCTATTGATTTCCAGAAGAAGCGACATGGTCGCCCTTGAAATTCAATGCTCTTCACATGCCCGCCAAATAATAAGAACCTGTTCCAATATTCAACGAGAAGTACAACGATTTCATTTCGCTTAGTTTTGTACCACCAATACCTCACGATTTTTTCAAATACTTGCAGTCTAACTGAAAGAATCCGAGAATCATTAGAAGAGTATCCCGATAGCTTCGAATCAGACAATGAATAGTCTTGTTTTCAACATTAGTTTGTTATTGTAAAGTGTAATAAATGCAAAAAGTATAATTATAATACATTAAATGTTTTCATTTGGTCTAAATCATTATTTATTCACACTAAGTAAATTATTACGGTCAAGTAGTCAACGACAAGGTTTTCCCTTAATCAAAATATTAAAAAAATAAAAATTGCACGTACCTATAGAATTATCTTTTGGCAAAGCAACTTTTCCTATTCAGACTATTTTTCTAATTTAAAATAAGAATTTTTAATTTACAAAATAACTTAAAAGTCGTTTTCTGAAAATTAGTCAAGTTGTCAGACTACTTGACATCTGAGAGAGCCATTCAATTATGATTATCAATGCTGCTTTTGCGAATGGCGGTTGCTTATTACCTGCTGTCGCCTTATTAAAAAATCATGATTACCAATGCTGTTTTTGAGAATGGCGCTTGCTTATTATTTGCTGTCGCCTTATTCAAAAATTATGATTACCAATGCTGCTTTCACGAATGGCGCTTGCTTATTACTTACTGTCGCCTTAATAAAAAATCATGATTATCAATGCTGCTTTTGCGAATGCCGTTTGCTTATTACTTTCTGTCGCCTTATTTAAAAATTATGATTACCAATACTGCTTTTGCGAATGGCGTTTTCTTATTGCATGCTGTCGCTTTATTCGAACTTCTACAAGACTTATTTAAATAAATTCCACTCCAATTATCTGATCGAATATCAATCAATTCTTGAGTTGCGCACGTAATAGGATCGTATTTTAAAGATTTAGCAACTGATTTTTAAGTAATTGAAAATTTTAATTAAATACTTAGTTGTACTACTTTCTTGAAAAGAAATTATTGAAAATAATTTATAAATATTAGATTTTTTTTTCTCAAATACTAAGGTATTCCGCGACTTCCTAGCAAGGAACTACAGAACTTTCTAGGGGTCCACTGCCCTAGAGCTATTTACAAATGCAAATGTTTTTCTAATGCAAGCACCATGACCATACATTGAAAACCATAACATATTTTTAATGGGATATATTTCTCCCCCCCCCCCGGCCGTGTTCCTTTTCAGATTACTGTTAAAAGAGTTCTTTTATTTTTAAAAATATAGATCAACAATGAACTTATAAAAAAAAAATAATAATTGCTTTCTATTTAGTTTTCTGTCATTTACGTGCTTAGATGCTTAGATCCAATAAATTGTCATGTAGGGTTCTAAAAATTATGTATGTAAATAAAATTGAAAACCAATATGTTTGTTTCATTGCTAATTGAGAGCGACAGTGCCAAATTTCGTGAAATTTCGATAGATAGCTTTGGCAGATCCCACTTAAAATTTAGTCGTCTAACCTGTCCTATCTGTCTATGTCCTTTTGAACGTGACCCAATTGTTATATGAGCCTCCAAACAAACGAGGCCCAATTACTATGAGTCTCCAAACAAACGTGACGAATTGCACGATTTCTTATCCTTTCTACAATAAATGCAATTCAAACTCCGATAATATGACCCAATCATTATCTGTGCTTCTATTTCTGAGATTATAGAAGCTTTATAAATTAACAAAAAAATTGTTATCAATAAAAATAAAACTGTAAGCTGTGCTTCTGTCTGCCTGTTTATTATATCGCAACGAGATCACTTACTTCTTTTCTTTTAATGAGAATTGTTATAAAATTTCAAAAAGAAAGATTCTAAATATTAAAATTTCACCGCAAATTGCTTCTTTACACTATATAATTTCGTACGAAGAAAGGGTATACAGTTAGTGTGCACATATATGGAGAGAAAATGCATATCGTATTAAATATTGTTGTGAGCATATACATAAATATGCATATATATATATATATATGAATACATCCTTATATACATTCTTAGTGTTCGTCGAAGAAATAATCCTTGTTTTCTTCGTCCTATCCCTCCATTATACACTCCGCTCAGTCGAGATAACTCGACCAAACAAGCGTCCATCTTTCTCTCGACACTCGAATGGCACTCTGGAGTGACATGAAGGGGCCGTAATCCTGAGGTAGTGCCCAGCGCCGCGAATGGCCGACCAGGGGACATAACGCCGGCATTAAGGGATTACGATATGGACTTGTTGAGTTGGCGCTAGTGGGCCCCATCTTTTTTATGGCCCCGTCGTTCAGATGACACTTGGGAACCGATGATATACTCGCATGGAGTGTGTATGTGTGTGTTTTGCACCCATTTTCTTTTTTCGGGAATGCGAGAAGAGTTGAGTTGAGTTGCAAAGCAGGGGAGATGGGAAATGAATCAATTAAGTGCGTTTGCTTGACTGTAAGTAGAGAAACGATTTTTATGTTCTGAAAGTCGTTTGTTGTCATGTAAACTTGTTTGTTAAGGAGAAAATGTAGATATGTTTTCTGCAGGAATGTGTGTGACGGTTTTAAAAACGCTATGTCCGCAGAAGGCTAAATTTGAGCTGCATACATTTCAGATGGCCCAAGTTTAAAAATGGCCAAACAGTTTACTTAATTTCAACGCATTCTTTATTCTGTTTATAAGGCACTCAAATACAAAAGTTTGTCTCAAAATGTCACAAAAGAAAACCAGGATCGAGAACTTGACCATTGCAGCCTGAGCTCAATCTTTATAAACCAAATTGCGTTGAATACATTTCAGATCGCTGAAGATTTAAAATAACCAAACAGTTATACTCAATTTCTACAGATTCTTCCCTCGGTTTATAAGGCAATCAAACACAATATTTTGTCAGAAAATCTGAGTAAAGACGGCTTTCCTAAATCTAAGATGGAAAACTGGATTTAGGAAAACTGGACTTGACCACTGTAGTCAAAACTCATTCTTTGCTAAAAAAGTTTGTTGAATACATTTTATACCGCCTAAGTTTAATCATAACCAAACAGTTATACTCTATTCCTACGTATATTTGATTCTGCTTATGAGGGAATTAAATTTCATTTGCCACAGAACTTGACTAAAAAAGACTTTTCCTAATCTAATATAGCGAACTGGATCTAGGATCAGAAACTTGATTGTTTCAACCTGAACTCAAAATGTAGGGCTGAATCTACTGAATTTAGGAAGCTAGAATGGTTTGTTACGGGGAGTAATAAAGTTCCACTGGGTTTATTAAATCCCTCCTGACCCCTTACCTCTAAATATGGTAGTATACATTTGAAAAATTGCAGAGTTTACTAATACAGTTGATTATTAGCACACTCTAAAATTCCTTCCTCCTAATTCCGAAAATGGTTTGCCAGTCTCCATAGCAATTCGCACAATTGTGGCACATAACAAGGTTTTTCTGCTGCCCTAATGTCAACTATTCCATGCTGAAGAGTCCATAAAATGCTGAAACTATTTCTCAAATGCTTACCAGTAATAGGGATACGATTTTATCTTCATAATTTATGTGTTATACCCGTGGTTACTTAACTTTATTTTACTAAATACCACATATTTTTACAGTTTTGAAGTATATGACCTATACACGACAGATTTCGTATAGAATATTTTCAACCATGATTTCTTTTGCATAACTCGAAATTATAGTTTTTGTGATATCCCCATTAACATGCAGGGACATAATTGGCTACATTTAACTTTGCTAGAAGCAACTCTCACTTACAGATATCAGCATCCATGGATGAATTTTGCGTGACGTCAATGTCATCGTTCTGAAAGATCTGTCATCGTTTTGACAGCAACGAATGTTCTGGCATCATCGTTTAAACATAAAAAATTCTGGCATCATCGTTTTAACACGACCAAAGTTCTGGCATCATTATTCATTCCATCAAAAGTTCTGACATCATGTAACAACCAGGTCATGGGCACTATAAGTCAGGCTCTGGCTATCAATACCTAAATTACATTAATTAGTTAAAATATCCGCAATATTTCTCCCTAGAGCTACGAATACTCGAAAACTCCATGTTTAGTATAAAAATTTTAATCTTAAAATATGAACAAAATGAGCACGCCTAACTCTGGCAGGAACGTGATCCTTTAATACTGTTTCCCACTCTAGTTTTGGGGAGACAAATTACTGAAAGGAACCATTGCTACAAATCTTGAACTAAAGATCGTTTTTTAACCATAAGCAAAGTCAGCCATCTTTCATTTCAATGTATAAATCAAGGTGGCTTTGAAGTTTGAACCACATGGAGTAAAATTAGACCAAACAGGTTTTCCACTTTATAGAGCAGACAAAATTTTAGTCTTTAAATATTTCGCTAATAAGCGAAATCTTTGCCTTAAGATCATGAATAGCAAAATATTTGACTACTAGACATTGGTCCGCTCTATAAAGTTGAAAATCTGTTTGGTCTAATTTCACCCCATGTGGTTCAAAGTCACCCCGGTTTACGGTACTTTTTATTATAATTGTTTTATAGGAGGGACTAGCATTTGCTTTTGCCTAGGGGCCCATTCGACAAGGGTTAAGGCAGCCCAGCAAGGACTCGAGGCTCCAGAATCCAAGAGACTCTAGAAATTGTAGTTTTGTCCAGTACTGTCTAATTCTGGACTAACCAGTTAAGAAGCTTTATGCTCAGACTGACGGTTCTAAGTTAGATCAGCTAAAAAGAGTATCTCCCATTGTTTCAGCAGGCCAGTTTGTCATGACTTTGAAACCATTCATAGCTACAAAGATGTTCACAGCTACAAAGATGTGATATTGACAGTGACCTACAATCAATGTCAGTGGTCAAGGAGATACAAACTTTATAAGTAGCTTTGCTGATTCTCTTCGTAAAAATCATGATTTATTTAAAAAATCACAAATCGAATGGAGATTGCTACCCTTCAAATAATAGTAGTCAGTAGAATTTAAGAATGTCTACTTATATTAAATGGTATAATCTATTCATAGATGAGAAAATATTCACTGAAAATTTAATTTTGTGATGCAATTGTTACTAAACATAAACAGTTCTATAAGACCATGAGTCCAAGGGCCGGACCAAAACCACGATCGAACAAAACATTTTATTCGACAAAAAATTGTTTGACGAAAAATGTTATACGTATTTCATATTAAATGGTGTCCACCAAGGAAATTTCCAAAATAATAAAAATTACTCATTAAACATAAAACATTTGTCTGACGAAGACTTCCGTGCAAATGTTCAATGCAAATGTTTTAAAGAACAAATCAGTCTGCGAATCTTGACTACTAAAATTTATTTTCACTATCTATTTCGTTTCATAATACTTTTATTTTGTCATTTGTTCTAAAATCGAACACTTGCTTGAGAAACATTTTGTTCCGACATGTTGACATGCAACCTAAAGCAATCTTGTGCCAGTGAGTGCATCATACACTGTCTGGATTCATCGCTAAAAAAAAATTGCCAATGGACCTGATGTCAATTGAAATTAGTTACAATGTTGCCAAATTATTTCTCTAGAAACATACTTTTCGTTTTGATCTATCCAGGGACGAAGGAAGACTCAAATTATCTTCGTCACATGAAGAGTTTCTGGACCTACAAAAGGCACAGACATTAATATCCTAATATATTGTTACGGCGTATCCTCTGAAATCATGGGTATATTATCAGGATACAAGAATGTGTCCAAATTTTTAGATAACTAATAATTTTATTTAAAAGCACTAATAAGCGTAAAAAAAACAATATACAGTAGATAACTCGATAATTGTCTTACAAGATCACTAAATAACTCTTAGATACAATAAAACACCAATTAAATGTTCAATTAATTCACAAAATTATGGATATAATTCTTAAAACACTGTCGTATCTCACGATTCACTTTAGCTCACATCACGTCAATTCTCAAACTGAGCGATAACTGTTTTTATATACTCTCTGTAAAACTCTCTAGAAAGGGCTCGTATCTCCAAGAATATTCAATATATCGAAAAAGTTCTAGCACATTCGAAAAGTCGCCAAATCTGGCAACCCTCAAAATTCATAATACGGCAACCATACTTTCACATAATAGGAATTGTTGTCTATAAAAGTTGTTTAATAGTGTAGCAAGGCAAAGCACAGTGGAGGAATTTTACATGTTCGTAACAATATATTCTTCTAGAAAAGATCTGAAGAATGGTAAACTCACTAAGTCTGAAAATTCTATTTTTATCACGCGGAAGTAATTTCACTCCGATGCAAACCCAGATCAAAGTCTTCAGCATGTTCGACAGAGGGGATATAATTGCGTCTACCCTGTTTCCCACAATCCTTTACGGCGTATGAATTAATTTACATAGACTCCTTAAGTCTCTCAAAGGATTTTCTAGTTATGGAAGCAGCAAGCGTAAATAACCGCAAAGTGACGAAAAAAGAAGTTGCCTTTGTCTGCTTCTGACAGGTAATGACAGGCGGTGCCACTGTGCGGGGGGCCGAAGATTCAGAGTGATTTGATTTTCGGCCTGGGGAAGCCAAGAATGGGAAATCGGGGGAGCTAGGAAGCGAGTTCAGATACGAGGTTGGGATGATTCAATGTTGATAGAAAACCGTCGAAAAATCGATGACGAAACACATGAAAATTCATGCTGTGATTCCTTACAGAACAGATTTCAAGCTTATACGAGTAGTAAATGGAAATAGTCTAAAAAAAATTTCCTAACTTTAAAGACATTTTCCAAAATGTTGATCAAGTTATATTCCGATAACCAGTGGCGTGTTTCAAAGGCGTAGCCAGGATCTTGGAAAGATAAAGTAGACGATTGAATGGAGGACTATGAAGGTATTGTTTAGCTCAGTGTAAGGCCACACATATCGATTAGGGGAGAATAGTACCTAAAGGATATATACCATATTGAATCATCCAATGAATCACCAAGGGACACAACCAAGGGATTGAATTCAATTACTCAAAGATTTCGTTTTTAGTACATCTAAATAAATAACACATTGTAACGTCTTAACAATTGCAGTTTGGATTGCATTATTGCCCATCTAAGTACTAATGTATAAAATATCACTTTACAAGAAAAATTAAAATGAAACGGACAAGATTGTTTTCTTTTTATCTGTCTGTATTTATTTTATTTTATTATTATTTTTTTTTAAAAAATTTAAAAATCGACTCATTAAGTCCTCGTATTCCTTTATTTCGACCCAGAACTTTACGATCTACCCGAAAGTGTACGGCAACTGTTTGCACCGTCGGAACATTGTCGCCCAATTTTAACCGGAACCCAGTGGGGGCGACATCCACAGGGACTCCACCCTGCTTACCTTGGTACCAACCTCTCAGAAGTACTTTCAGACTCACAGATTAAGGTGGGTCTGACCCTTTCCTCTTCGTAGCTTTACCTACCGTTTAGCCTGTAGATTTGCAAATAGGAAGTTCTCATTTCTAGCACCCTGGCTACTCCACTGTTTTGAACAAATATTTTACATTAAGTTGGGAAGGTTTTTGCTTAAAATGTAATTAAAATCTAGATTTAAAATGAATCAAAGGAATATTATTACAGCTTAGTTAAATATTGCTGAAAACTTTTAGTTTGGTAAAGGGATTGGATACTCCAACCTCCCTTAAATATTACGGTTCGTACTGAAAGAAATACTCTCACAACTTGGAATGTAGGCGCCAACTTAGATTAACCATTTTCTCTCTTTAACTCTTCGCAGAATACATCAAGAACGAATTATCTTTGATTGCTTCATAAACAATAATATAGAAGTACTAAGGGGTTATCACCCCTGCTCACTGTCGCTCGGCAACCCCCCACTGAACGCCTTGGTTCGATAGACCCTCACAGCATGGGCCTGCTGCCCATTATGGTAATCAGCGGCCACTGATTCAGAACATTTTAATCAGAAAACAAATGTATCCTCCAGCAATGAAAGTGCATGTTTAGCATCAGCAAAATAGGTTCGTTTGCCAAATCAAAAATATTTGAGAAAGCAATATTTTTTCTATCCAATAATATGAGAAAGTGAATGCATACGCTCTGATCCAAACAAACTAATGTAATGAATGAGCTAATGTCATTTCATAATTTGTCGTCTCTAAATGTCCTTCTTTAAGTTTGAAAATCATTTTTGGCAGAAGCATTTGGAATTCCTGTCTTCACAAGTTCATCACCTGTGCCTACAGTGCAAGTAAAATTTCCAGTTTGTCCTAGTTTTTCTGGTTTGTTCATGGAAGAACGATTGGGAACTAATCCTTCCGCCATGGGATGTGTTCATCACCAGGTGAGGATTAGTATGATGCTCTTTGCAACTTACAAAGATTGTAAGCACAGTAATGCAGGCTCAGGGTGTCCTTTGTTTTGATTGGTCGGAGAAGGCTGAAAACTGGAATTTTATTACATTTGATGATATCAATTTTTTCCTGCTGGTACCGACATCTATTCACACTTACGGAATTTCAGATAGCACTGGAAAATTTAATTCCAGGAATACTTTCTGATGCCAATCAAAATTTATCTAAGTATATTTACTTATTTATGGAGTTTATTTTTTAAGAAAAATTAAAACATATAGTCAATAACTTGTAAACACCAAAAATCATCTTACGTACAAGAGGTTTTAAGCGTAAAAAATAGTTTTTATATCCCAAAATATAGTCTTTTGCAAGATGATAATGGCGAGAATGCATATTTTTGTGAATAATTCCGTTTTGTTCAATTTTTATCACAAAATTACTCGCACTAAATCAAAGTCCTAACCATTCTGGACAGGGGAGGGGGGGTATAATTATACCTACGCTGTGTTCTCCACAATCCTTGTTAGCAGATAAATTAGCATGGACTCATCAAATCTCTCGCCGATTTCTCACTTATGAAGGCGGCGAGCGGGAATAACAGAGAGAGATGAAAAAAGTTGCTTTGTCTGCCTATGACAGGTAACGGTCGGCAGCATCCTTTGTAGGGAGCCAAAGATTTAATATGTTTTGCTTTTAGATGCAGAAGATGCAGAATGACGAGAATATGGGGGATAAAGATGTGATATAAGATTGAGGGAGGGGGGGGGGCTGTTGGAAGAAAATCGCTGGAAACACAAATCCTAAATTGAAATCTAGATGTATCAGAAATCTTTGAGTGATTCCCTAATGCATCTTTGCACGACATAAGTGCATAAATGGAAAATAATAGACGTAGTTTTCCCTTATTTGCGAGTAAATGATTTTCAGAGACAAAAGTCAAAAGGACTGCAAATACAAACGCCGTCTTCTGATAGCCTTAAAAATGAGTCATTTAAAAGCTTGAAATCTTACGATGAAGCCCAGAGTGAGAATCTAGAGCCAGTATACCGGAAAGGGAGTTTGAAAACCGAGTAAAGGACTTACAGTACTGAATTTCGTTTTCCGATATAAACAGCCAGGGGGGGGGGGGGGGTTGACCGATAAACTCCTCTGCTTACGCAACTGGCCCTCGATCCATAGAGCTCGAAACTAGTGCTCTACCAAAACTTGAAATTGAGCTACCCTGACTTGGAAGAAAACAAACATTCTCTTCAGTATAATTTGAGACCTGACCGACATTCCATAACTTCCGCCACTGTACCACACCACACTGTACCACATTCCGCCACTGCACCACATTTTTTTTCTCTCACTTTGATACTATTGCTTTTATTCACACAGTTTTTCTTATCATATTCAAAAGTCAACATCATTCAGTAAGAAGTCATATTTTGGTAGAGATTCGAGCTTCCATAGTTGGACCACAATGGCTTCCTTTAACCAGGTATTTATCTTCATAGATACTCCCTCGAATCTATTAAGATGTGAACTATCAACAGGTTTCTAATTTTGCACAGGAAATTCTACTTTTGGCCTCTAACATAGGGTAAAATTATTTATTTTAAATTGGATAGCTGCGAAATAATGCAACAGGGAACCAAACAAATTCACTTTGTAAAATTTCAATTCCAAAATATTTTTAAAAATGGGAATTATTTGAGCTATGGCTCTATATTAAAAAAAAATCCCTGCGAATTTTTAACGCTGCATTACGAACAGATGGCAAAGCTTACCGTTCCGAAATTTTATATATAGACTGATTATGAACCCGTAAATAGGTAAGATGAGCTGAGAATATTTATTTAGGCCTTAGTTGATTAAATATTGATTGATTAAATTTTGCATTGCCAGTAGTTTTTGCATTGCCATAGGTTTCACTTGCTAATTTAGCCCAAAGATTCCATTTGTTGCTGTTACAAAATCGTCACGACCACGACAAAAAACGTTATACTGCATGCAATGTTAGTACACTTTGGACAATGTGGACAATGATCTTATTGTTGATTCTTACACACAGAACGTTTCACTGAGCAAGGGTCGAACCCCCTAGTTTCTGAAGCAATGACAAAAATCTTGGGATCAAGCAACACGTAAGCACGCACGCACCACATACACAAGGAAGATGTTTACAAGATGCACACGCAAGATGTTACATGCAACGCAAAAATACAGACGAAAAGGGTAACATGAAGTTAATAAGATTTGATGCAGGTAAGAAACACAAAATATAAACTTCTTAAGGGAAGGTTTTTCGGGGAATGTCCGTTATTCGTAAGCACACAACTATTGTGATTCAATGTGCGACGATTAAAATTAGAAATGTCCATTATTAGATTAGAAGTGTATGTTAATACCAGTGACGGCTCATGAGGTGACGGAAGTGAAGGATAAGCGCTGTTTTACTTTAAGTTATCGGCTGAATGAGTTATTATTATTACTATTCGGTGGATTTTTCAGACTCGTTTGGCTATTTTTAGATAATTATTTTTTCCAATGGCCAGGCACTGGACTCTAGCACAAGACTCTACGTCGACTTACGTCGATTGCCCTATGTACGGCCAAAATCGTGAACCATTTTGCCGTCATAGGACGTTGCTCCAGGCGCACCAGAGGGGGGCGGAACACACTGCGCCCACAACATCCATATCTTACGTGGGACTCGAACCCACAACGTGGCGACCGATCGATCGCTGGAAACGCTCGCCTTGACCGTTCGGCCACCACGTCGACTTAAATGAGCCAACAGCACACGGTGTTCCCAGGTGGTCACCCACCCAAGTACTATCCGCGCCCGATGCTGCTTAACTTCGGTGATCTAACGGGAACCGGTATTTTCAACACGGTAGAGCCGTTGGCTCGTTTTTAGATAATATTTAACAACACTTGTACCAGTAGCGTGATGTGTTTTGACAATATTCATTGTCGAGGAGGAGGGAGAATCCCGACACTGAAACTGCTCCACCCATTCCTGAAGTCACGAGCCACCATTGCTTAATAGTAATTTAACCATTTCTATATACTCCACGACCCAGACCGGAGAACTAACCAAAAAGGCTGAGTATCATAATCTCCGGCCGGTATTTCTATATACTGAAGTTTCTCTGCATGTATTCATGGACTCAAGAGGTTATTATTACTAAAGACAAACTGTTTCGAAGCGTAACAAACTAAGATATGCCAAAATGTAGTCTCCCGAACGGATAGGAAGATTGCCGAGCTCACATAAGTGTGAACAATCCCGTTTAGTTTGTATTTTTATCACCCGGAATTACTCGCACTCCGATGCATACTGAGATCAAAGGCTTCAGCGTGTTCGACAGGGGGGATATAATTACGCCTACGCTGCGTTTCCCACAATCCTTTACGGCGTATGAATTAATTTGCATGACCTCCTCAAATCTCTCGCCGAATTCCCAGTTATGAAAGCAGTGAGTGTAAATAACCGCGAAGTGACGAAAAAAAAAAAGTTGCTTTTGTCTGATTTTGACAGGTAGCGACAGGCGGCGGGCCTTTGTAGGGGGCTAGATTCCTTGTGATTTGCTTTTCGGCTCAGGGGAGAGGGGGAGGGCCTAACTTTCAATGTTGAATGAAAATCGCAGACCGCAAATCCGAAAATCGATGTCTGTTTAATGCACCAGAAAGTGTTGCGCGATTCGTTGCTAATTAGCGAAACGCAATATAAGCGTGTAAAAGATAAAAATACATTTATTTCTTCATCTGTAAAGGAAGGTGGTTTTCAGGTAAAGACGGAATGCTTATCAAGCACGGGATAGCTGGTCAAAAGAAGACGTTCAAAATCTTGAAATGATACTGCCGATTTCATCGTAATCGCTGTACCGGTAATTTTTTTTTTTTAGTTTTCATGCGGATGAGAAATAATAAGCAATGGCTGAGTCAATAAGAAAAGTTAGACTATACAATTCTGTACTTCGTTAACACTGAGTGACATAAATGCTGACGAGCACATTAAAAAAGCGAAACCATTCTTCGAATGTTGGTATTTACAATAGGGTCGCTTTCCTAAATTTAGAAAGTCAACCGATAAGCTGGTTTTATGAGTATTAACCTGGTCATTGCAGTTCCGTGTCAGCTCAGCTTAATTTTAAAGAAATTTGGAGCAGTCTGCGTGGGAAAAGGATTTTGCCAACCCCCCACAGAAGTTTTTTTCACATGGATTTCCTTGCTGCCATCGCAGGTATTGGTTATTTCAAGCTCACAAGCATGATATTAATCCGTGGATATTTGTATTTGCAAAGACAGCACTTTACTAACTGTTTGGTGTTCTTTTTGACTTCACCACTGACAGCGCAAATTACTGACAAAACCAATAAGACGTTTCTAAACGTCACATACACCGTTTCGTTAACATTGAGGGATATTGTCAGATTCCTGCGTTAAGTAAGTATAGATAAGAGCGAGAAACATGTAGTAGTGTAGAGCACCAAAATAACTGAACACATTGACTGAACACATCTATGACTGGTCTTAAATGGTTCTTTGGTATCTAATCTGCCTTTCCTGTAGTAAAAAGTCACTCATAAGAGCTAACCTTCGGAAACTGGAAGCCATAATTATATTTCCACAAATCCACTTCCAAGGACACTTTCAAGCACTTCCAAGGACACTTCCAAGAACTTCCAAGGATATTTAGAGGGGCTGGTCCGACAGCCCCAAAATTTTTCTCTATTTTATATACATTATTTATAATTTTCCGTTCCGAATCATATCTCATTAGAACATTAGCTCATCCACTATTGCTATCCCTAAGAAATACCCCCCCCCCCTCCTCACACACACACACACTTGAAGAAATTCTTGAAATGGCGCACTTGAGCAACCCTAAAGTTGATATCACGCACCTATTAAAAAGAACATCATCTATGAGCCGGTTTTTCGTTTTATGTGCACACACCAGCATAAAATAGTCAATAAACTTAGTTCTACCATACAGCCGGAATCAAATTATTTAAAGATTGAACTCAGGCTGGCCGAAACTGCAACGGCCAATTTCATACTCATAGAACACCCTATCCAGAACACTGTGGCGCATAGTAAGTTTTCTTGTTGCCATTACAGGTATTGGACATTTCATGCTATCAAGCGCCTAAAAATCCCGAAACCAGTCCGTTATTTCTGTTATCCATAATGGGATCAAGATCTAGAAATCGGCCTTGGTATGATTGTCGAGTATACGAGTATAAGTAAAGCATCTTCAAGAATGTATGGTGTAGGCCGCAAAGCGTATTTATATAGAGGTCCCTGTAAAGTTACATTTTGTGTACACAACATCCTAAACTATGCTTGACAATATTTCTTCATATTATATAACGCTTTATTCAGAGTTTACTCCTTTGGAGCATTAATTGGCGCATGTGAGCAAGTATTACTGTCTGGATCATTTTGCGAAGCGAAAGTTAACACTCGTGTGGAGGCTATAAGCCTAATATTAGAACAGTATAATTAATTTGTAAGTTCGTGAATAAAGCTTAATTTATTATGTTAAATCTTACTTTATCTATATTATATAGAATATATAGTATAGAGAAATGATTGTTTTCACGAAAATTTTTGATTTTGAGATTTTTATGACAAGATATGTTTTAGGACCTTATGAACGCGTTTTAACTATTTTTAGCGTAATGTCCATCTGTCCGTCGTCTGTATGTGGTCGATTTTTTGTGTATACGATAACGGCCACAAATGTTAATGGATTTTCACGAAACTTTATATCTGGATTTGTTATCAAAAATCGAACGAAAACTTCGAAATTTCTTCGGAATTTTAACATGGTAGCATAGGACGAAATATGACAATTATGAATAAAAGGGGGTTATTTCTAGCACAATGATCATGGAATTTAACCGTTTCAATCATTATAACCGCGGTTCAATTTTTGTGTTCAAGACGTCATCAACCCCCTCGGGGTACATTGGCAAACTGGATATCAATCGAAAGATTTTTTTCAAGCTCTCTTAAAATGAAGGATAACATGCTGTAATTACAACCATTTGGGTCCAACAGTACTGATAAAAAAAACAAGCAATTTAAAAATGGATTCTGACATGAAAAAATCCAGTTGAGCCACTTGCCAGTTAATTGATTGTAGTTTTAATTTTTTGAAAAATAAACTTACCATATAAACGAGCAGGGGAGGACTATCGCCACCACCCAAATTGTTATTTCGAAATTTTACCAGCCAGGATATATATTATTTTTTTATATCAAAGTTATGTGGGGAAATGACTTAATGAAAAATAAGCCTTTAACCTTTTGCTTACGGGTGGGACAGCGTCCATCCCAAACGAAGAACCTCTCAAAAAGACAGGTGTTTGACATACCATATCCCAAACAGTTCGATTCCCCCTTTGCAGGCATTGGCGTCCATGGAAATCGCCGACAGAAACATTGCACCTGCTGCAGCAGTCGGAGATTTTCCATGGACGCCAATACCTGCAAAGGGGGATCGAACTGTTTGGAATAAGGTATGTCAAATACCTGTCTTTTTGAGAGGTTTTTTCGTTTGGGATGGACGCTGTCCCATCCGTAAAGAAAAGGTTAACTGGTTCTTAGTTGTCCCATCCCGTTAATCGTATGGGATAGTTCTATATGTGGGCAGTCTAGTTTCGATTACATCTGTGAAAGTTAGTCTGATTTTCTCATTATGAATGGCTCGAGGAAAATGGGCTTAATATAGTGAAAATATATGCATGCAACATAGGAAAGATGGTAATCAATTAGAAATAATACTTATTAATGTTACTGTTCATGTGATGTTTCTAAACCAAGCATGCCATTTGCCACATTGTGAAATTAACTGGCGCGTAGTTCATCTCGACTTTCTCATAGCAGAATCCACTTTTAACTAAGTTTAATTTTTTTCTCTCAGATTTGAATTGAATTTTCTTTTTTTTCGATTGATATTAAGTTTGATAATGTACCCCCTCCGGGTGTGTGTGTGGGGGGGGGGGGGGGCGTAACTTATCCCCTTTGGTGTCTTGAATATAAAAATTTTATCGTGAATATTTGTCACTACAATGATTGAAGCTGCTAAGTTTAGTGATCATTGAGCTATAAATAACCACATTAATACATAATTTCAAATTTTGTCTTATGCTGCCATGTTAAGGAAATATAAAATGTCGAATAAATTTAGAAGTTTTCGCTCGAATTATAAAAAATTCTATCTAGTTCTAGATTTTTTTTGTTAACAAAGTCGGATAAAAATGTCAGGAAAATCCATTAATATTTCTGCGAGCGATAGCATACGCAAGAAATCGACCACAGACAGACGCCAAACACCTCACCAAAAATAGTCAAAACGTATTCAGGAGGTCCTAAACCTTATATTAGCGTCAAAATCGCGAAATCAAAAGTTTTCGTGAAAATGATACTTTCTCAATACTACGTATGAGAAAGTAAAAATTTTATTAAAATTCTGTACGATATCTAGTAAATCTCGCAAGAAAATTATGTGATGAAAAATAATTTTAGGTAAAACTTTTGTACACCTGTAATATTCATTTTATTTCAAATAAACTTCAGATTTATCCATATATTTGAGTTATTAATAATTTCAAACTGAACTATACGAGATATTCAAAACGATAGTAAGGTGTTATGTTCTCTCCCATGTTCAGGTATCTTAGTCAATAGAACACTCATCCAGAGATTCAAGACTCAGGAATTTGAATATTTTTCTGAGCGGGGCTTTATATACCAATGCCAGCTGTATATATATGTTGTAAACTATGTGTTACTAGAAAGCTCATTTAGATATTCAAGAGTCAGAATTTGAGTGTTTTTCTGAGCTTGGCTTTATACAGGGTGTCCCAAAAAGATTGAAATGAGCTATAATTCTTTAACTGTTGGAGATAAGTGGACAATGTAAATTACAAAAATGTTGAAATTAAAGTAGGAAATAAGACTACGTTAATGAGATAGTCCTCCCATTAATTTTCAGAAAGTTACACTTTTTAAATTTTTATACAACCCTCTTAAGACAAATTTGGTAAATTAGAAAATTTTTATTTTTAATGCAATAAGATCATTAAAAACAAACCGCATATCTGCATCTTTGAAATCAACTGAATTATGATAAAGGAAAAAATCTGACCTATGCTACTTTTCCGTACTATGTGAAAGGATGTTTCATCAGTGAAAATATGGATCATAAACAAATGGACGATGGAAATTGTTTAGATCAAAAATACGTTAATATGTGTCAAATTTTTTTTATCACAAATGCATCTAAATAAAGCATTACACAGACAGAGATCATATAAAGCAGTGGTACTCACTACGCGGTTGGGCATCCTATGTATTATCATCCAGTTTAATCTTTTTTGTGATATGTCACAAATTTACATTTCTAATTTGATATAGGGTCCCCATTCACAATGTTTAATTTTCAATTAAATTTAACTCGCTCAATTTTAAAGATACAGGTATACGGGTTTTTTTTAATGTTGCATTAAAAATAAAAATTTTCTGATTGACCCAATTTGGCTAAGGGGGTCGTATAAAAATTTAAAAAGTGTAACTTTTTGGAAATTAATGAGAGGACTATTTCATTAACGTAGTCTTATTTCCTACCTTACTTTCAACATTTTTGCAATTCACATTGCCCACTTATCTCCAACAGGTAAAGAATTAAAGCGCGTTTCAATAATTTTGGGACACCCTGTATATCGATGCCAGCGTAAACTATGTGTTACTAGAATGCTCATTTAAAAATTCAAGAGTCAGGAATTTGAATATTTTTCTGGGCCGGGATTTATACCGATGTCAATGCTATGCTGTAAATCCTGGAGAAAATGAAATGGAGATATTGGCAAAGAGAGTGGAGATAGTGGCAAAGTGTACGTCAGAAAACATAATTAAATTCGACCAAGGAGCCTCAGCCTCAATGTAGACGAGGATGAGAAGTTCTTTCTTTTGAACCAGTAGCTCAGTCAAAACAGCGGATGTCGCGAAATTCTGAACTCGTGGGTCTGAAACACTCCGTCTGACAGGTTTCTTACTGGTTTATTTACCTTAAAAAATAATCAAATTCAATTTTCAGATTTATCGAGTACTTTTACTGTAAAATAGGTTCGACATTCTAAGTAATGTTCGAAATGCGCCTGAAAAACCATTTAGGATTCTTAAGAGGATTAGATTCCTATAAGAAAATAGAGAAATGAAAAATATTCTCAACAATAAATGCCTCAACGGGAAGAAGAAAAAACGCTACAACCACAGATGAATGAAGCAATCCATAAAAATAAGAGCTCCTACTTCTAAACCATCCTGTCTATCTTTGACACCCCCCTCTCATACACAAAAACTTCTCTTAAGACGAGGACAATTTATTTCTAAGTCCTTCCTCTATAACAAACTCTTGGAGAAAATCTGGAACAACTACAGGAAAAAAAGACTGTCCCCACCAATCACATGGTTAGATCTGTCATGGAGCTATGCCGAAAAATTTATAACTACAGTCATACAGTTTCTTACAAGAAGCGGGGGCAGGACTGGGATTGCAGACGATTTTCTGTGCGGAGAAGGGCGGGCGAGAACTTTTTCTGGGGGTCATTTCTGTCCAGTTGATCCCGGGGACTAATTAGAAAAGACGACTATGGAGGGATGGGGACCATGGTTTCTCATCAGCTCTTTCTGTCACTGCAAGAAGAGAAGGCTATCTGGTCCAATTAGAAGTTGATCCCTCCAGGGTATATAAGACGACACCTGGCGGTCAGTCACGACACCCATAGATAGGGGGGGGGGGGGCATAGAGTTGATTGATTTTTTGGTTTTTGTTTTGGTTGTTAACCATTTCAGTTTCCTTGAAGAGATATCTTTGAAATTTTCGATCGAAGATTTGGGAATCCTCAAAGAATTGATTTTCAAATATAAAATTTTAGTCACTAAATATGTTGTGCGATGCTCCAACTATTTTCTTATATGCTCATATTCCATATGTAGTTTTGATCCTATTGCATTAATATCAGCACCAGAATGAAATATATGTATATTTAAGTGAGCTGTTGTTAACAGATTTTTCTTTTAATTTCTCTTTTTCTTGAAATATATGAGACAAAAATATTTAGAGCTGATTTTGCAACATTCTACAACTTTATAATTGACTTTTTCCCCATCTGTAACAGGAAGCCGAAAAGCCCCTGTACCTTGCTAAAGAAGGGGGAGGGGGTCAATTATGCTAAAGCTGTTTCACCTTGTAGCGACGTTGGGGACTATACCTGCATAAAAACATGCTGCAACAATTTTTCTCGAGACTTTTTCTGATCTATGACATTATTTAGCATCCTGTATATTAATACAAATCGGTGAAATGTATCTTATTCATTGCTGTAACAGACTTGCTACGAATTTAATTTTTTTAACAAACATTACAAAAACATTTAAATAAACATGAGAACTCATATTGGTAAAGAAATAATTTATTTCTATTCTAACACTGACGTCTAATAACGTCAGATGACATATAATTAAGATGTATATAATGACGTATAATGATGTATAATTAGAATGTGTAATGATTTATAATGACGTATAATTAGAATGCGTAATGACGTATAATGATTTATTAATGAACAATGACGTATAATTAGAATGTTTAATGACGTCTAATGGCATTATTGATGAACAATGACGTCTAATTTGTCTCATATAACCTTTCATAGAAGGTCTAAAATAATGACAGTTTCTTAAACGCAGAGAAAAATGATTGCAACTCTTCGTTTCAGCGAAAGAGAAATCATTTTTTGCCCAAAAATTTTTTTTAAAGAAACTTAAGATTTATATCAAATGAAAGGTCGCAATAAATTTTCTTTTCAATGGGGCTATTTTTTAATCTTCTCCATCACGTATGATCTTGTTTCCTGTTTTGACTTCAAGGCCAACTTTTAAACCTAAAAATTTCTAGAACTTTTTAAGTTACGAGAGGTGGTTTGATTATAATCTGATGCATATTATGCAGACATTGCATTGAAGAACAAGTATATGTTTATATGTATGTATATTACGCTGCTCACTACATTGCATATCGTAGGTTATTTTTAAGTTTTTCTACCACCTCAAATTTAGTTTTTCTCCTTTCAATTTCTGAACCATTTAGTCCATATATCTCAAAATGCAGGATATTTTGCGAATTTTGCAGCATTTTATGTGTTATTGCATGAACAAGAAAAATATTGAATTAACGACTGCAAGATAAATTTGAAAGTAGACTAATTTTTTATTTACTTTACACTCGTAAATGTAATATGTTTCTCTTTTTAAATATAATTTGTAGATTTTTCAGGTATTAAATCACTGAATGCAATGCATTTTCGTTATACTTCTGGAACAACTGTTACTTGACACTATAGATGTATGGCTAAAATTGTAGACTTTCGCTCCGTTATTCCAATTACTAAATGCTATTAATAATTAAAACAAGAAAGATCAATCATGCTTAAAGCATTGATTATGAAACACTTTCCCACTTCAATGCAATTTTATTTAAACATGTCTAAAATGCAATACATTTCTTCGGTAATATTTTAAAACTTATCACAATAATACATTAATTTATTATATTTGAAAACTTAAACATTCATCGAAAAAAATGAATGTCATTCAAATGACGGCATTGAAATATAAATTGCCTGGTTTAAACATCTCTAAAATGCGATACATTCCTCAGTAATATTTTTAAAATCATCATATTACTACAACAATTTATTATATTTGAAAACTTCATCGAAAACAACTGACATTCATTCAAATGACGTCATAGAAAAAATAACACGCCTAGCTCTCTCTATAAAAGCAGCATTTCATTCATAAAATTTTCCCAATCATTTCATTCATCACAGTACTAAAATAATTTATTTTATTTAAAAACTTAAGACCATGGAGCTACAAGTAATTAAACTCTATGCTTAAAACTTCATTGGAAAAAATCGTCCGTCTCGCTGTAAAATCAATGAATATTTCATTTATATCAGCTATGCAGACTCCATGAGCTAAATACTTTTGTGTTAAAAAAATACAGCAATTCTTATACAACTCATCCTACATATTTTGCTGTTTAGATTTTACATAAGTGAAAAATAGGCTTCGTTGTAGAAATAATCAAATTTGGATGATCATTTAAACTCTAATTTAATCATATTGTAATTGCGTTGTTTCAGTATGTAGATGCACAGAATTTAAGCAAAAATAAAGCGGTTTTAGGACGAATACAACACTCAATATGAATTAAAAAGAACTTTAAAAATCACGATTTTGAGACAAGATGGATGCCATATTTTAATTTGAAGTGTATCACGTGATATTTTCATATCATGGTCACGTGATCCCTTCATATAAGAGGTGTAATTATTATTCTAATTTTTATTTAAGAAACTACTGAATATATTTTGCTAAATTTTTTTTATATATATTTTATGGAATAATTTGAATATTACCTAAAATTTTCGAAGCAATTTGTGAATTTTAAAGCCGCTTAAAAATGTTTGAAAAATTAGGTCCCATATAGGGTTCAATGTATTTCATTTTTTCAACTCAGGTTCAATCCAAAACTAATTGGGTGATATTATTCATTTATTTCCCATAGGTCCTACAGACCGTCTGAACAACATACTAAAATTTCAGTTTGATTAAGTCATTTTTACGGCAGTTATCGTGCTAACGGACAGACAGAATGAACAAAATCATAAACACTTTTCAACTTTGTTGTAAAGTGTTAAAAAAATAAATATTTTATTTTAAAATTCACGTTTCAAACTCAAATCAATCGATTAAAAAAATAAATAAAATTCTACTCATGTTTATCCCCATTTCAATAAAACCTATTTTGCATTAAAATTATAGAAAAAATACTGTGTTACTATGGTAACCTTCTAGTCAATGCACTCTTAATATGTGCATGAAAACAAAATGGAATGAATCGGATTTGACAACTTTAACAGTACTTTCTAGTCAACTATATACGATAGACAGTAATTGATAATTTAAATATATGAGAAAGTTAATATAACATAAGAAATATATAAAGAACATTCATATGATGGAAAATGTTGTATGCACTTCATTTTCACCAGAACTGTTAAGTATTTTTATACCCTTTTGAACCCGGCCGTTTCAAACAGCTGCTCTAGCCCTTGGGTGAGTCGGACGGTCTGGGTCTGCAACACTCTTTTGCACACTTTTTTTGTAGTCATACGAATTTTTGGAAATACCGAAAATGGAACTTCTTAGTGAACATCCTCACCTTCTCTAAATTCTATGCCAAATCCATCTCGGTCATCATCTATGTTCTATCAATAGTCAATCTTGAGAAAAAGATGTTTCAAGGAACATTTTTACTTTCCTTATATACAATAAGGTATAAAGAAAGTATTGTGACGGGGTCGAAAATTCGAATTCGAGTTTTCGATGGGAGATCGCGTTTCAAGCTTCCCTGATCACGAATCGAACATTTTTGAAGTGATGTCTGTGTGTGTGTGTGTGTCAGTGAGCCCGTGAGGACGATAAGTGACGAACGAATGGACCGATTCGAACGAAATTTGGTACAAAAATCACAATCCGTAAACACTGGAAGCCTATTGTTTTTATACGCAATCGAATGTTCAGAACCCCCCTAAATTTTCGATTTAAATTTTGAAAAAATCTTGAAAAAATCAAAACCTCTATTAAAGTTACGCAAATAGACATTTCTTATGTAATTTTTCATTAGAAAACGATTGACAAATTTTAGAGTGCTAACATCAACCGCTCTCGAGATTTTGATAATTTTTTTGAAAAATGTGCAATAAGTCATATATATAAAAAAAAATTTCTTATTGAGAAACATGTTCACTTTTCATATGTAATACAATGCGATAAATTTGGTGACATCAGTCTCGTGGATCTAGCTGGTTCCATTCATGAAATAAAAACAGATACTTTGAGTAATACTTTTGTATTTAAACGCCTAATAGTCATTTATCTACTGTAAGAATAACTTATTTCTCCGTCCATAACGCTTGGCGAGAATTTGGCGACGAATTTGGTGGAATGTCGCCAACTTGGCGACTTTTTTAAATGTTGCTAAATTAAAGATAAACTCGCCAAATGGATTAAAATGACGCTAAATCAATGAAAATGACGACTCATTGACGAAAATTCAATATCTTGGAAGGAATATAAATATATACTATAAAAATAATTTATTTTTTTACTGTAAAAGTAGTAAATTCATTGCATTATATAAGGGAAGTCATGTGCTGTCCGCATCAAATTTTTAAATTTGAAGTGAGGAAAACCAGATGCGAAAATCCATAGCGAATAATATTTCCTTCCGAATTTGATGTTGCATCCATTTCAGTCGTCATCTAAGCTCAATCTATAACCGATCCTGAGAAAAAGATGTTGCAAGAAATAATTTTTTATCAGAAGTGAAATCTCCATAACCGTAAGTAAAAATCCTTACTGAGTCCTCTATCCTCTCTGCAATTTGATGCTGAATTCATTTCAGTTACCATCTAAGCTCTATCTAAAGCCAATCCTGAGAAATAGATACTTACGGAAATTTCTTAAATTGAAAGTAGAAATTCTTATTGAACCCTAATCGCCTCCAGAATTTAATACTAAATCAATATCAGTTATCATCTAAGATCCATCTATGGTCAACCTTGAGAAATTGATGTTTAAGTAAATTAAGAATTTTGGAAAAAAAAAATGAAAAAAGCAGGAAGTGGAAATCCTTAGTGAACTCCTTATATCCTCTGAAATTTAATGCTGAATTCATATCAGTCATCGTCTAATCTCTAGATAGAAGATCGAAATAAATAGATATTTCAAAAAAAAAATTGTGTAAACAAAAGTAGGGCAAACTTTTTGTCACCAATAAATAGGTAATCACAACTTTCTAGTCAGCTATGCGGTAAGCATGATAATTACTAACTTAAAGAGTTGGAAAATACAATCAATTCAATGCAATAATATAATACGTTTTTGACGTTTTCGTATAATATCTCATGTTCTATAATATCTTGCTATCCCAGCACACCTTACTCTTCCTTTAAAACGGTTTTTACCTCAGCGTTACTTAATGACCGGAGGAAAAAAAAAAAAAAAAAAAAAAGGAAAAGGTTCAGCTGGTCGTACTCATTTAATCCCGAAAAAGAAAAAAAAAAGTTGATACTTCAGAACTGCAAAAAGAGCAGGGGTTTTAAGAACCCATTGTTCTAATTCCTTAGAGAGTACTTAACGCCAGGGCTGAATGGAAATTTTCACGAGGTTTCAATGTAATTTAGCTCACTTGTTCGAAGACGGTTAAATTCAACAACAAAAAAAAAGTTTCATTTGAAATTTCGATAGGTTTGTGCCAAAGAAATGCGATATCAAAGATTTCAATAAAAGGCTCCAAAAAGACTTAAAGGATAAATTGTGTTACTTATATTTACATAAATGAATATAAATTGCATAAAAAATAAATAAATTAATTAAATTGTATGGTTTGAATAAAAAAAAATTACGTAGGTAAACACATGAATTTCCCTGCATAATGCAATGACACTTCTTCACAGAAAATTAATGATGTACAAGATCCATGGTACACTGTTTTTAATGTTCAATTGTGCATTAACATTTGGCGCTTGCCGGATGCAATGTATTAAACTATTTTAAAATACCAAATTAACTTATATTTCGCGCAAATCTAACTTAACAATTAAAAATATTGTTTGCATCAGATATGCAATATTGTATATATATTAAACGATTTTAATCATTGAAAAATAATGAAGTTTATTTAATTTTGGGGTCATTTTCGTTTATCAATCGCCATTTTTGAAAATTTGGCGACATTTGAGTCAATTTGACAACATTTTCAAAAAGTTGCTAAGCTGGCGATATTTCTCCAAATTCATTGCTGATGTCAGCTTATTTAAGAATGCTACTTACTTTAATTTTATGTAACTTTATTGACAAATTTATCCTAAAACATGCTATACCTGGAAAACAGTTCATGCTAGTGTTCTAAAATTATGGCCATTAGTTTTCTAATGGTAAATTACTTAATGATTACTTATTTAACATTATTAAGTTCTGATTTTCTAATGGTTTTTTGAAAATTTCTTTCAAGATTTAAGTTAATTCCCGAACACTCGATCACATCGAAAAACAAATTGGGATTCAGTATTTACAGACTGTATTAATCATACTACTTTTTTTCTTAATAACTCCATTCGTTCGTGAAATTTAGCTTCTCCACCCAATTTGAAATCATTTCATATCTTTCCCGTATTTTCTTGAAAGTAGACTACATTTTCTAGTCTCTCCTACGTAATTTTATACAATTTACGATTTTTGGAGAGCAGATAGTTCACATATTTCCTTCATTATCTTGTACTTAAACTGCATTTTGAATCCTCACATACCTAATTTCATAAAATGTGTAATATATTTTCTTGCAGTCGCTTTATTCCTTCCCTGTATATACTTAACAAGAAAAATCAATCATGCATAAAGCATTGATTATGAAACACTTTCTAACTGAAATGCAATTTTATTTAAACATCTCTAAAATTCAATACATTCAGCGCCGATATATTTCAAATTATCGCAGTACTACAATAATTTATTATATTTGAAAATTTAAAACTCCATCAAAAAAATGAACTTTATTCAAATGATATCATAGAAATATAAATCGTCTAGCTCATGTAAAAGCAATGAGTATTTCATTCATATCATCTTTTATTCCAGATCCCAGAGCTAAATAATTTTGAGTGAAAAAAATTCAGCAATTCTTATACAACTCATCTTCACATCACTTGTTTACATTTTGCATCCATTAAAATTAGGCTTCGTTGTACAAATAATCAAAGTTTGATGATCATTTAAACTCAAAGACATTGTAATTGCGTTGGCGAAAAATATAGATGCACAGAAAATACGCAAAAAAGAGCGGTTTTGGGACGGATGCGACACTAAATATAAATGTAAAAGAACTTTAAAAATCCCGATTTTTACTCTGGGAGAAAAAGATTAATGCCATATTTTATTCTGAAGTGGGTCACGTGATCTCTTCATATAATGTGTGTGCAATTATTATTTTAATTTTTACTTTAAAAACTGCCGAATATATTTTGCTGAAATTTTTTTTATGTATTTTATGGAATAATTTGAGTATTTCCTAAAATTTTCGAAGCAATTTGCTTGAAAAATTAGGTCCAATTGGGTTCAATGTATTTTACTCTTTCAACCCGGGTTCAATCCAAAACTAATTATGAGAATGTAAATGAATAATATCACACATGTCCCACAGACCGTCTTAACAAGATACTAATGGATGCGAACGGACAGACAGAATGAACAGAATCTTAAACATGAGAGTCAAAAACAACAGAGTCTTAACTATGTTGTAAAGTGTTAAAATACAATACATTATTTTAATCCCCCCCCCCCCTCATTAATTTTATACAAATTATGATAATTTTCATAGAATCGTTTCACATCTCTTTTATATTTTCTTGAAAGTGCACTACATGTTTTCATGCATCTTCTTTAATTCTATCGAATGTGATCTATATTTCCTCGGAGAATACTTTTGTCTCTTCTTTTTACTTTTTTGAAAGCTCAATAGAATTTTTATATTTTATTCAATTTGCGACATATTTTCTTTAAGTAACTTTTTACCTCCTCTAAGTATTTTCTTGAAGGTAAGCTACATTTTCAATGCCACATTTCGTTTCATACCTCCCTTATATTTTCTTTAAAGTGGACTACATTTTTTATCCCCCCTCTTTTAAATTGTATCCAATTTGCGATATATTTTCTTTGAGTTGCTTTACACCTCCTATGTGGGCGCGGTAGCCCAATGGTTAGCGCGCTGGAGTTGCACTCGGTAGGTCCGGGTTCGATTCCAGCCACTGCCAAAAAAACTGCCGCTGTGTTCATGCGGAGTACGATCACGTTAAACATGTGGGTCCGTAAGTCCTTCCGAGAGGTTGGTGGTAGGGGAAGGAGGGTACGGTCCCCTGTGGATGCCTACCCCACTGGGTTCCGGTCTAAATTGGGTGGCACTTCCCGACCGTCCAAACAGTTACCTTACACCTTTCTGGTAGGTCGGACGGTCTGGGTTTCAACAACAACAACACCTCCCATGTATTTTCTTGAAAATGAACTATTTTGTTTACTCTATCATCCCTTGCCTAATTTTATCCAATTTGCAATATATTTTTTTGCAGTCATTTCAGACATACCTTATATTTTCTTGAAACTGGATGGCATTTTCTAATCTACTCTCCTTTACTGTCATCCCGTTTGTGATATATTTTCATGGATACATTTTACACCTCCCTTTAATATCCTTGAAATAGGACAGCATTTTATATTCTCCTCTACTTAATTTTATCCAATTTGTGATAAATTTTCTTGCATTCATTTCAGACATACCTTATATTTTCCTGAAAATGGACGGCATTTTCTTATTTACTCCCCTTAATGTTATCCCAGTTGTGATATATTTTCATGGAGTCATTTTACACCTCCCTTTAATTTTAATATCCTTGAAATAGGACAGCATTTTATATTTTCCTCTACATAATTTTATCCAATTTGCAATAAATTTTCTTGCATTCATTTCAGACATACCTTATATTTTCTTGAAAATGGACGGCATTTTCTTATCTACTCCCCTTAATGTTATCCCGTTTGTGATATATTTTCATGGAGTCATTTTACACCTCCCTTTAATTTTAATATCCTTAAAATAGGACAGCATTTTATATTTTCCTCTACTTAATTTTATCCAATTTGCGATAAATTTTCTTGCATTCATTTCAGACATACCTTATATTTTCTTGAAAATGGACGGCATTTTCTTATGTATATTTTCATGGAATCATTTTACACTTCTCTTTAATATTCTTGAAATAGGATAGGCATTTCATATTCTCCTCTACTTAATTTTATCTGATTTGCGATAGATTTTGAGTCTTTCACACTTCCTCTGTATTTTTTTGAAAATGAGCTTCATTACTCTCCCCTCCCTGCCAGCTTTAATTTTATCTCATTGCAAATAATTGTGATATATTTTTTTTTGGAGTCGTTGAGTTACCTCCATGTACCTTCTTCGAACCTCCTCCCGTGGAAGCCCACTCTACCGGTTAAGTACCGGTGTGCCAATAGTTGAGCATTTTAAACTGTCTTTTTTTCTTTATTATGACATAATAACAGGAGAAAATAGGAAGGTAAATGCTCAACTGGTCCTGCTTATTTTCTCACGAAAAAGAACCGCAGAAAGGGACAGGGGTTTAAAGAACCCATTGTTCCGATTCCTAGGAGAGTACTTAATGGAGCGCTGAATGGAAAAGTTCTGGAGTTTCAATTCAATTTAGCAGTGTTTTTACTTTATTCAAAGAAAATGTTGAAATCGTCTGCTGAAGATATCAGAGTAAGCTATTACAAATAAAATATTCAGTATGTTAAAAAAAACAGTCAATAAATATATGGAGTGATATTTACTCTAAATATAACCTTTGTAGAGTCCACTAGGACGATAAGAGCTTAAAACTCTGTCCCAGTATCTCAACGGTAAAGAGTCGGCTGATCAGTTCGAAGATCCAGGATTTGAATCTCGGTTGAGGCAGCAAGGTTCTTTACAGTGGCGCCCGAACAAATAACCCCTGTAAGTTGGTGCAAAGATTTCGGAGGTCTGAAAGTGACTCTATTACGACTAGCATGGATTCAGTGGACTCTGGTATATGGAGCGCCGATTTCAAATCGAAAAGATAACGGCCATGCAGGAAGCTAACCTAGAGGATAAAATAGCATCAGACTAACCTGAGGTCAACATAGCAGGAGGTGGTTAGTCAGATTGTCAATTGCACGTCAATCAGACCACCGACTTCTTATAGCCAACTTATTTTTTTTTTCCAAATCCCGTGCTCAATGATGCACGGCAATTAGTACGTAATATAACTGTAGCCAGTTTTAGTGCAACGTTGCAGTAAATGCGGCTACAGTTGTTTTGTCTACTCATTTTTCGCACAACATTGCATCCCAAATTTCGGAAAAACAACTCAATTCTCCCAAACCATGATGCACCCCAATGATGCACGAGAATTATTAGATAATATAACTGTAGCCACTTTTAACGTAACTTCACACGTTGCACTAGAAAGGGACTACAGTTCTATTGTCTACTAAATTTTTGTGCAATATTGTACCAGCGTTATGAAACCAACTCATTTTTTCAATATTATACAGCGTTATGAAACCAACTCATTTTTTCAATATTATACAGCGTTATGAAACCAACTCATTTTTTCCAAAGTTTTTCCAATTAGTAAGTAATTTAACTGTAACCGCTTTTAGTGCAGTGTTTACTAAAAAGTGTACTAATTTTTTTAGTTACTATTTTGTTCTACCGTCTACTATTTTTACTTTCCTTATATACATAATGTATAAGGAAAGTATTGTGACGGGGTCGAAAATTCGAATTCGAGTTTTCGACGGGAGAGCACGTTTCAAGCATCCCTGATCACGAATCAAGCATTTTTGAAGTGATGTCTGTGTGTGTGTATGTGTGTGTGTGTGAAAGTATGTGTGTGTGTGTGTCAGTGAGTCTGTGGAGACGGTAACTGGCGAACGAATGGACCGATTCGAACCAAATTTGGTACAAAAATCACAATCCATAAACACTGGAAGCCTATTGTTTTTATACGTAATCGAATGTTCAGAACCCCCCTAAATTTTCGAATGAAATTTTGAAAAAATCGTCAAAAAATCAAAACCGCTAATAAAGTTACGCAAATAGACATTTCTTATGTAATTTTTCATTAGAAAACGATTGGCATAAATTTTAGAACGCTAACATGAACCGTTCTCGAGATATTGTACATTTTTCAAAAAAATTATGAAAAAGTCACAAAAAAAAAATTCCTATTGAGAAACATGTTCACTTTTCATATGTAATACCATGCGATAAATTGAGTGACATCGTTCTCGTGGATCTAGCTCGTTCCATTCATGAAAAAATATACTTTGAATAATACTTTTGTATTTGAACGCCAATAGTCATTTATCTGCTGTAAGAATAACTTTTTTCTTAGTGCATAACGCTTGGCGAGATTTCGGCGACGAATTTGGCGGAATGTCGCGAACTTGGCGACTTTTTTGAAATGTTGCCAAATTAATGAAAATCTCGCCAAATGGATAAAAATGATGCTAAATCAATGAAAATGACGACTCATTGTCGAAAATTCAATATCTTGGAAAGAATATTAGTATCTACTATAAGAAAAACCTATTTTTTTACTGTAAAAGTAGTGAATTCATTACATTATATAAGGAAAGTCATATGTTGCCCACATCAGATTTTTTTGTTCTACCGTCTACTATTTTATTCTCAATATTGCACCCCAGAGTTTGGAAAACCAACTCATTTTCCCTAAACCATTGGTTCAATGATGCACGAGAATTAGTAGATAATATAACTGTAGCCATTTTTAATACAACGTTGTACTAGAAAGCGGGCACAGTTCTATGGTCTACTAATTTTTCGTGCAACATTGCATCACAGAGCTAAAAAAACAACTCATTTTGCTCAAATTATGTATTCAATAATGTAAGGTAAACAGTAGGTAATATAAATGTTGCGCTGTTAGTGCAAAGTGGAAATTTTCAACATAGTAAGCATGGCAGAAATTGTTTAACATCTTGTGGTTTGCATTAAAAATGTCGGGAAATCGGCGTGCCCCACTATACGTTTCATGGTGAGAACATTCGTTTTACGTCATTTCTTGCTTTCTAAATGATTTTACTCGCAGCATTACTTAGTAATCGAAAAAAGAAAAGAAGGAAAAAAAAAAGGTAAAGATTCGGCTGGATATATACTTATTTAGTAGCAAACAAAGCTGATACTTAAGAGCCAGGAAAGAGGCGGGAAGTTTAAGAACCTATTGTTCTAATTCCCTGGAGTGTTCTTATCGGAGGTCTGAATGGAAAAATTCTAAAGGCAACAGTGTAATTTAGCCCCGCTATTCAAAGACGAAATGGTTTCCTAAAAAAATGTTTAATTTGAAATTTCCTTAAGAAATGAAATATATTTCAATACGGAAATCAGGCTGGATTTAGAGAAGTGGTTTGATTTCAATGACTTGAAGGGAAAATTATTCTATTTACTTTATATAATAAATAAATATAAATTACACAGAGTGCATAAAACAATTAAATCTTAAAGTTTAAAATAATAATATATGAAAATCTGCAATATTTGTTACTTTCCCTATATACATAGTATAGTGTACAGGGAAAGTATTGTGACGGTATCGAAAACAACGAATGAATACTTCTCAAGCATCCCTAAACTCAAATCGATCGTTTTTGAGGCGATGTCTGTGTGTATGTATGTATAAGTGTGTGTGCGTCTGTGTGTATGTATGTATAAGTATGTGTGTGTATGTGTGTGTGTGTGTGTGTGTGTTGTTGTTGAGATCCAGACCGTCCGACCTACCAGAAAGGTGTAAGGTTGGACGATCGGGAAGGGCCATCCAATTTAGACCGCAACCCGGTGGGGGAGGTATCTACAGGGACCGTACCCTCCTTCCCCTACCACCAACCTCTCGGAAGGACTTACGGACCCACATGTTTAACTTGATGGTACTCCACGTGAACACGGCGGCAGTTTTGGCAGCGGAGGGAATCGAACCCTGGCCTACCGAGTGCAATTCCCGCGCGCTAACCACTGGGTTACCGCGCCCCTGTGTGTGTAAGTGTGTGTGTAAGTATGTGTGTGTGTTATGTGTAAGTATATGTGTGTATGTAAGCATATGTGGGTGTGCATAAGTATGTGTGTGTGCGTGTGTATGTAAGTATGTGTGTGTGCGTATGTAAGTAAAGTAGGTGTGTGTCCGTGTGTATGTGTCAGGGAGTATGGAGAAGAAATCACACGATAAAATGGAGCACTTCAAACAAAATTTGGAGCAAAATTACAATCCGTGAATACTGAAAGCTTATTGATATTAAAAACAATTGCATGTCCAGAAGACATGCATGTCCGAATTTTTAGATGAAATTTTGAAAAACATAAAAAGAGCAGAACCTTTAATAATGTCATGTAAATGATTATTTATTTAATTTTTCTTTAAAAAACGATTGTCATAGATTTTAGAAAACTAGCATGAACTGTTCTCGAGATATAGCAGTTTTTCATATAAACTTAAGAAAAAAAATTACATAAAATAAAAAAAGTATTAACTATTATGAAATATGCTCACTGTCCATATGAAATATTATGCGGTTAATGTGTTAACATCATTCATGAAGACCTTGGTCGTTCTGTTCACGGGAGAATATACTATCTGAAATGGTTTGTATTTTGACGCCTAATGCAGATGTTACCAATGTTGATAGATGTGAATTTAAAGTTGCGTGAAATATAAGTTACTTCGAAATAGTTGTAGATGTTGTCATCCAGAAAAGCTCCAAATGTGCAATTCCACATTAAAAACATTGCAAGGTGGCCCTTATGCATCATTTTTAACACTTTTCAACATAGTTACAAAGTGTTTATGACTTTGTTCATTCTGTCTGTAAGTCCGTTCGCACGATAGCTGCCATAAAATTGACTTTATCAAAATAAAATTTTAGTATATTGTTGAGATGGACTGTGGGACATAAGGAAATATAAAAGAATAATATCATCAAATTAGTTTAGGATTGAACCCGGGTTGAAAAAGTGAAATACATTAAATCCTATGGGACCTAATTGCTCAAGCATTTTTTTAACGAAAATTCACAAATTACTTCGAAAATTTTAGAAAATATTTAAATTATCCCATAAAATATACAAAAAAAATTTCAGCAAAATATGTTCGGTAGATTTTTAAATAAAAATTAAAATATTAATCACACACATATTATATGAAGAGATCACGTGATCCACTTCAAAATAAAATGTCCGGTCGTCCAAACAGTTATCTTACACCCTTCTGGTAGGTCGGACGGTCTGGGTCTCAACAACTTCAAAATAAAATGTGGCATCCATCTTTTTTCCCCAGTGTTAAAATCGTGATTTTAAAAGTTCTTTAAAATTTATATTTAGCGTTGCATCCGTCCTAAAACCGCTTAATTTTGGTGTATTTTCTCTGGATCTACATTCTGTGACAAAGCTATTACAATATTTTTGAGTTTAAATGTTCATCAAACTTTGATATTTCTACAACGAAGCCTAATTTTAATGGATGCAGAATGTAAACAAGTGACTGTAAGATGAGTTGTATAAGAATTGCTGAATTTTTTACTCAAAATTATTTAGCTCTGGAGTCTGCGACAGTATTTTTAACAGCTAAAACTGAAGTTTGAATCCTCTAATATCAATTTGTCAAAAAAGATATTTGAATATCTTTGAAAAATGTTCTTACTGAAATATATCCAATGCTGTTAATGCGTAGTTGATCCCCCCCCCCCCTAAAAAAAAGTGCTGTGATAAAGTTGTTCTCAAACGTTTGTTTCAAATTTAGAAAGATGGTTGAAAACTTGTAAAAATAATGGTTTGTAGCATACCGAGTCTTACAGGAATCTCAGTATACGTGTTGTTTGTTAACCCTTTAATTTATTTTATTTAATTCGCTTATGCTTATAAAAATGCTATTGACCAAAATAGTCGAAATTTTATAGTAAGATATTTAAAATAAGTAAATTTAATTTTGTAAATTCTTTACAATCCATTTCCCATAACTCAATTTTCTTTTCTTCTTCAAATTATAAAACCCAATAACAAACATAATAAAAAAGATTTTCGTTCGGGTCATCAAATGACTTTCATTTTTTTTTTCCCATTTTGAGTGTGTAGAGATCGTTTTCACGCGGCTTTCTTATTACCATTCATTTGAAAAAAAAGAATTAACTGGACTTTGGCTCGACTCGACTTTCTTATACCAAAATCCTTTTTTAATAGCTTTTTTTTCTTCAAATTTTACAAGAAAATTTTTGAAAAATCGGTATTACGGATCCAAATAATTACAATTATAGCGTGTTACCTTTTACTTTAAAGAGCTTCAAAAAATCTTTTGATTGATATCATACTTGACAATGTACCCCTCTCCCCTCCAAGGGACGGATAACTTGCCTCACGCATAAATAAATCCCTTTATGCATAATTAGGTCAAATTAACCAACGGCTCTACCGTGCTGAAAACACCGGTTCTCGTTAGATCACCGACGTTGAGCAGCATCGGGCGCGGTTAGTAATTGGGTGGGTGACCACCTGGAAACACCGCGTACTGTTGGCTCATTTCAGTTAACGTGGTGGCCGAACGGTCAAGGCGAGCGTTTCCAGCGATTGATCGGCCGCCACGTTGTCGGTTCGAGTCCCACGTAAGACATGGATGTTTGTGTTGTTGAGCGCAATGTGTTTCCACCCCCACTGGTGAGCTGGGGCAACGTCTTTGACGGCTAAGAGGTTCACTGTTCTGGCCGATGTATAGGCGAAGATGAAAGAGTCAATGCCTGGCCATTGGAAAAAAAAAAATAATAATTAAGTCAAATTTTGTCCTATGCCGCCATGTTAAAAAAATATGAAATTTCAAATAAATTTTGAAGATTTCCTCTCGAATTAAAAAAAAAAGTCTATCCAGTTCTAGATTTTTTGATAACAAAGCCGAATAGGAAGTTTCGTGAAAATCCATTAATATTTGTGACCGCTATAGTGTGCACAAGAAATCCGCCGCAGACATCAGACAGACACACGGACGGATATCGCTCCAAAAATAGTCTAAACGTGTTCAGGAGGTATCAAAACATATACTAGCATTAAAATCTCGAAATCAAAAAAATTTTGTGAAAACAATACTTTCTCAATGAGAAAGTAAAGATATTGCATCTTTACTTAAACATAATGTTTTTTCTCAGCAATCTATCATCCACTTATTAAAAATCCTTAATATTAAATTCACGATGCGAGGAATTTTAAACCTACATGCAATATTATATAAAGGAGAGCCTTCTCCAGCTATACACCATGATCTCCGAACGCAGAACTCTAGGTTGAAATTTATAGCGATGTTCTGCCATATTTCAGGCTTGGAACTTAAGCCGACGCAAAAGAACATGCGCTGTTAGCTTTCTGACGGGTACCTAAAATTTACGCAAATGTCGCCGGACTGTCTTGCGGTGCACATCTTGTACCACTTCTAGCAATTTATGGCAGTCGTTCTGCTTGTATGTTTTTATTTCAGGAATGCGTACCCCCCTCTTCGTGCATGTTTCACCGATGTTTGAAAGTCAGTGATTAGTTTTCTCAGGTATTTATTTGGCGGGATGTTGAGTAATGAAATCCATAAAAATTATAGTAAGCTTGAATTACATTGAACGAAATGAGCATTTGTTATTAAGGATCCACGGATCATTTTCGTCGTCAGACTTTTTATTTTCCGAATTATATGCATAGTGAAAATACTATTATGAGATCGATAATTTAAAATCGAGCTTTTTTGAAGGATTTCTTTAGAACAGGAATTAAATACTATATTTATCATGACGTCTCAGTGTTTGTCTGTCTAGCGAAGCATGTATCCATTCAGGTTAAGTTATCGATCGGATTTTTTTTTATAAAATTTGTTAGTAGTGAGTTTCTCTATCTCTTCCGCCCTCTCTAAATTTCTTCAATTCTTTCTGCAATACATACATTCTCCAACACCTCACCTCTTTCCCTTCCACGCTATCTCTTCCATCTTCCACTCTCTATCTTTTTCTTCCATCCATCTTCCCACTCTCTTTTCAATACTCTCTCGTTTCACAATCTTTCACTCTCTCTATTTCCACTCTCACTCTCTCCTCTCTTACTTGCTCTCTTCCCAGGCTCTTTCACGCTCTCTTCCTATAGTTTCTTTCACTCTCTTTTCCCAGGTTCTTTCCCTCTTTCTTCCCACTCTCTCTCTTTCGTCCCCAACTTTCTCTCCACCGCCTACTCTCTCTATCACCCGCTCTGTTCAACTCACTCTCTTCCATTTACTCTCTTTTCCATTCACTCTGTCTATTCTCTCTCTGTTCCACTTGCTCTCTTTTCCATTCACTCTTTCTATTCTCTCTCTGTTCCACTTGCACTCTTTTCCATTCACTCTTTCAATTCTCTCTCTGTTCCACTTGCTCTCTTTTCCATTCACTCTTTCTATTCTCTCTCTGTTCCACTTGCTCTCTTTTCCATTCACTTTTTCCATTCTCTCTCTCTCTCTTCCTTTCGTCCCCAACTTTATCTCCACCGCCTACTCTCTCTATCACCCACTCTGTTCAACTCACTTTCTTCCACTTACTCTCTTTTCCATTCACTCTTTCTATTCTCTCTCTCTCTATCTCTTCCACTTGCTCTCTTTTCCATTTATTCTTTCTATTCTCTCTCAGTTCCACTTGCTCTCTTTTCCATTCACTCTTTCTATTCTCTCTCTGTCCCACTTGCTCTCTTTTCCATTCACTTTTTCCATTCTCTCTCTCTCTCTTCCTTTCGTCCCCAACTTTATCTCCACCGCCTACTCTCTCTATCACCCACTCTGTTCAACTCACTGTCTTTTCCATTCACTCTTTCTATTCTCTCTCTCTACCTCTTCCACTTGCTCTCTTTTCCATTCACTCTTTCTATTCTCTCTCTGTTCCACTTGCTCTCTTTTCCATTCACTCTTTCTATTCTCTCTCTGTTCCACTTGCTCTCTTTTCCATTCACTCTTTCTATTCTCTCTCTTCCACTTGCTCTCTTTTCCATTCACTCTTTCTATTCTCTCTCTTTTCAACTTGCTCTCTTTTCCATTCACTCTATCTATTCTCTCTCTTTTCCACTTGCTCTATTTTCCATTCACTCTTTCTATTCTCTCTCTCTTCCATCTGCTCTCTTTTCCATTCGCTCTTTCTATTCTCTCTCTTTCACTTACCATTTTTTCCATTCACTCTTTCTATTCTCTCTCTCTCCTCCATCTGCTCTTTACCATTCAATCTTTCTATTCTCTCTCTCTTCCATCTGTTCTCTTTTCCATTCAATCTTTCTATTCTCTCTCTCTTCCACTTGCTTTCTTTTTCATTCACTCTATCTATTCTCTCTCTCTTCAATCTGCTGTCTTTTCCATTAAATCTTTCTATTCTCTCTTTCTTCTACTTACTCTTTTTCCATTCACTATTTCTATTCTCTCTCTCTTCCAACGGCTCTCTTTTCCATTCAATCTTTCTATTCTCTCTCCTACTTGCTCTCTTTTCCATTCACTCTTTCTATTCTCTCTCCCACTTGCACTCTTTTCCATTCACTTTTTATATTCTCTCTCTTTCTCCCTCTCTTTCCACCTCTCCCCCTCTCTCTCTCCATCCCTCCTCTTTTCTCCACCCCTTTCTCTGCCCCCTTCTCTGAAGAAAAAAATGCAGAATACTCAAATTAGCTAGTATACAACATTCTGAAAGCTTGCAGTTCTTAGAAATTTGCCGTGTTATCATCACTTAGAATTGTTCCAAATCACCAATTTAAAAATAAAATTTCAGATTATATGTGCTTTTAAATAATTAATTACTATATATACTTATTTGCACAATTAATCGAGAAAATGTCGAGAGGAAAAAAATTTGAATCTCTAAGAAAGTTATACACAGCCAAAACCAGAATTTTCATTGATACGCATACTCTCTTTTAGTAGAAATGTTTTTATCTCAATTTATTGAGAAATCATTTAAAGTAATCACACAAATTACAACTTTGAATTATTTCCTCTGTGTAAAAGGGATATTATACACATTTATTTTAGTAGTTACTAAATTTTAAAAAGAAAGAATATTGTGTTTTAAGCATGTTAAACTCAATTCCGCACAAAATGTTTGACCAATTTATAAACTCCAGTATATTTGCTACTTCGGTCTACAAATCTGTCAACGTGTGTTTCGAGATCAAGAGGTCAAAATTGTTGTTGACCCTGGAATATGAAATAGAGTTTGTACAAGTAAAAATTCTGATTTGTTCAACACATTACTTTTCCTAACAAATTTTGAATTCTTGAGGGAAATACACTGTAAAACATTTTGCAGCCTTGACTCATTTTTTTTTCAGCTACTTTAATGATAATTTCGGCAAACTGATAAGAAAAGACACAATTACTGGCGTCTTCCGAGAGGTTGGTGGTAGGGGAAGGAGGGTACGGTCCCTGTGGATGCCTCCCCCACTGGGTTCCGGTCTAAATTGGGTGGTACTTCCCGACCGTCCAAACAGTTACCTTACACCTTTCTGGTAGGTCGGACGGTCTGGGTTTCAACAACAACAATTACTGGCGTTCATGAAAATTCCAGATTCATTTCAGAAATAGTAATCTAATTATCGTCTGACGAAGCGTTATTTTTGTATATATATATATATATATATATATATATATATATATATATATATATATATATATATATATATATATATATATATATATTATATACATATATATAATTTTTTTAAATACATATATATGATTTTTTTTAATTTAAAAATTTAAATATTATTTTCAATATTGGGTGTTGTTACAGACTTAAATTATATCAAGGCTTTCTCAACATGATATACAGATTTCAATTGCTTACCTTATATATGGAACATGGAACGAGGGGTATATAATATCTGTTTAGTACCCGTTTTATTTATAAAGGATTTATTCTCACGCCAAAAGTTGGGTCTATTTTATTTATTTTTATTTTTACATGTGGTCGTCATACAAATTTCAATAAAGGATATGTTACAGGTAATTAAATATCTTATATATATATATATATATATATATCTTTTATTTCAACAGATTATAAAATTTACAGATATGTTGATGATCTGATTTGTTTGGCCTTTACAGACAGTGTCATAGATATAGATTTCTATCCGGACAATTTGGAACTAATTCCTAATGAAGCCAGTATTAGTAATAACATTAATTTTTTGGGCCTAAATCCTATTATTGAACCTACTAATAGGATAGTTACTAATGTATATGATAAAAAAGACTATTTTAACTTCAACATTATTAAAATAGTACCTTTTCATTCCTGTAACTCGATTCAATTGTTTAGAAATATTATACTTAATCAACTTTTTAGAATTTATAGATTATCAGATAAAAAATTTCATGCTATGCATGTTAATAAGCTAAAAATTACCAGCAAATTATATAAATATCTAGCATATTTAGTAAATGGCATAGTTAAAAAGTTTGGAATGGTTGAATATACTTAAATTCTCTCCCTGGTATCTTATTTTAGCAGATATCCACTTTCTCTTGAATAAGCATTACTATGTATTTACATGTTCTTACTGTTGAATATCACCTTTTATCGTCTTTTCGCATTACTATCATTTCTTTCTCACGATTGGCAACAGCAGTTCTCACCTTTTTTTGAGATTGGCAACATTGGTCTCTTTATTCAAGGCTCCAATGGATTACACGTATACAGGGTTTTTTTCAGATATTCTTGTTTCCTATTATTTTTCAATCTTTATGCATGTTGTCCAAGTTATCTGTGTTTATAGATATAATCTATCACCGATATCAGAAACATGCATTTTGTGTTCATTTTTATAAAATAATTGGACTTGATAAAGAGTTTTATCGAAATGAACAATTCATTATTAGGCCTAGGGCTTGTCCACGTGTAAAGCTTTCATGCTTGGATTTTATTTTATTTTATTTTATCGATTCTTTTCCATTGATGTTTTTTGTTTGTCTTCAGCTTAATGACTAGAGGTTTGCATTTTATTTTCCACTTGTTTGATGATTCTCTGTTTGATACTTTTATTTGTAAGGCATTTTTTATGTTGAGGTTTTTGAGTATTCACTTATTTTGTTTTTCGGTATTTGTCTATGTTAATACTTTTATAATATAATTATTCGTATTATAATTTGTCCTACTCCATATTATTTGGTTAATTTCTTTAGTTTTAATTAGTATATTGCGTTTATTCTTATATTAACTTATAATTAAAATATTTTGGTTCTATTAAAGCTATACACGTGGATAAACACTAGGTCTAAAAAAATTGTTCATTTCGAAAAAATTATTTTTCAAGTTCAAGTATTTAATCAAAATGAACACAGAATATGCTTGCGTCTGAAAAAGAGATAAATTATATCTACAATCTCTTTTTACTTGGATGACAAGCATAAAGATTGAAAAATTATATAGGAAGCAATAATACCTGAAATACACTACAAATGTCCTATCCATTCGAGTAATAAATGAAGAGACCAATGTTGCCAATCGCAAAAGATAAAAGTAGAGATCGACTGCTGCCAATCGTGAGAAATAAATAACAGTATTGCAAAAGGCAATAAAATATGATATATTCTACAGTAAAAACTACAAAATAAAGGGGCATGTAATATAATAGAAAACATAGAGGCTAAAGTAATAGGGGGATGTTAATATATAGTAATGCTTATTCAAGAGAATGTTGATGTTTGGCTAATATAAGATACTAAGGTGAGAATTTTAAGAATCTTCAGCTAATCTAAACTCTTTAACTATACCATTTACTAAATATGCTGGATATTTATATAACTTACTGGTAATTTTTAGGTTATTAATGTGCATAGCATGAAATTTTTTATCTGATAATCTATAAATTATAAAAAGTTGATTAAGTATAATATTTCTAAACAATTGAATCGAGTTGCAAGAATTCAATGGTAATATTTTATTAACGTTAAATTTAAAATAGTCTTTTTTATCATATAAATTAGTAACTATCCCATTAGTAGGTTCAATAATTAGATTTAAATCCAAAAAAATGAATATTATTACTAATAAGGGCTTCATTAGGAATTAATTTCAAATCATCCGGATAGAAATCTATATCTATGACATAGTTATCAGTAACTACTAAACAAATCAGATGAACATATTTTGTAAATTTTATAATCTGTTGAAGTAAAAGATTGTTCATAATGATAAAGGTATAAATTAGCTAACATACTGCTACTACAGCCACCTTGTGGTACCCCTGAGATTTGTAAGTATAATTTATTACCTTGAAATATATAATTATTGAAAAGAACAAAGTGAAGAAGTATAGGAAAATTGGTAATACATATACACACATATATATATATATATTACCATAACTATCAGGAAAGTTATTCCAAATTACGGTCAGCTGATTCCCCTGAAACTTTCAGTAACATGCTTGCAAATGCTTTACAGTGTGGTACAAATTACAGCTATTTTATTAATTGATCTCGCTTAAAGTCAACAGGGTTATTGATGTCTACCTTTCCTGTCGACATTTACTTGACAACGAAACGATTTTTACATGTCATATCAATTTGTTAGCTAGATATCCTCAATGTTTTCAAATATTATCGTAATCTTTTCAATGAGCAAGCTATATACTTCGCTTCACAAAGTATAATGGACCAGAGTTACTGATTCTGCCAAATAAAAAAATCTTCGCCATGGTTCGTTCACCTGTCTCGGGGATCAAACGTGTTGCGAAATTATATTTTTGTGGTTACTTTCAAGCACGCTTGGGGTATTTGGCTAGATATTACGATGATTTTGCCTGTTTACAACAATGCTTCTGAAGCGCAAGGAAGCTGAAAAATGAAACCTTTATCGGGTCATCATTGGCATAACATGTGACAGAATCTTTTTTTTTCCAGATATAACTTTTCCACGATCAGACGAGGTTGTTTCCTGAAGCTTACAAAAGTCCCAGATAGATAATAAATAGCGGTAATGAAGTGTAGCAATGAGCAAAGCGTAAAATATTTGATTACCCATTCTGAATTCATGGGAAATTATCAAGAGGAATTATCAAGGTAGTGAACTTATCTAGAATACATACCTTTTCCACTCCTTTGCCCTTGAATGTTTTACACAAAACTATCTTGGACAAGATCCACATTTTTATAAATTTGGTAGTGACAAGATAGGAATCCGCCCAGAAAAATGGCTAAAACTAAAGTTTTATCTATCCTCTTGTCGATCACTACTTAATCGACAACGGTACGATTTTGCTCAAATAGATAGATCACTGCATCGATTAACACTGAAGGGTGGTCATTTTTGTGTGATGTATAAATACTGAGTATCGATATGTATCGTTTGGTGATGTATGGATACTGTATCAATATATCGCTTCTCATTGTATTGATGGCAATACCGTATCGTGTTAAAGTCATTAGAGCAGAAATTTCTTTGCGGATAAAACATATATGCAATAAAATTCACTAAATTTATTCATCGATTCCATACTCATTTGTTTCGTTTACAACATATACGATGAGTATATTCAAAGTAAGATATGTAATAAAAATGTCTTCACTTTTTATTTTTCCTGCAATACATGGAAATGTATAGGAAAAGTGTTTGAAAATCGCAACTCGAGTTTTCGACGGATCTACACGTTTTGGGACCTCTAAAACACGAAAAAACTATTTTTAGCGTGGCGTTTGTGTGTGTACGTGTGTGTGTGTGTACAGATTTCGTATTCACGCTAACTGAAAAACTAATGGACCGAATTTCATAAAATTTGGAAGGTAAGGTAGCGAAAAGTAACAAGCGTCGTCAGTGGCTCGTTTTGCCGTAATAAAACATTTGTGTTCAAGTGTGTGTGTGTGTGTAACAAAGATTTGTG
Organism: Amaurobius ferox; assembly: GCA_951213105.1. Classification (NCBI taxonomy): domain Eukaryota; kingdom Metazoa; phylum Arthropoda; class Arachnida; order Araneae; family Amaurobiidae; genus Amaurobius; species Amaurobius ferox. Next base: position 74,299,690 of record OX578143.1, on the reverse strand, counting down.
TTCATCATGCGATAAGTCCACCTGTGGAAAATGCCAAGAACTGTGCATCAAGAACGCTTATTGCAAAAAATGTGTCGAAGAAATACCCTAAATGCTGTAACTATGATGTTTTGGTTTTGAATTAAAGGTATGTTGTATTTTTTCTATGACTGGCAAATTGACCGCTGCCCGTCGTTCTAGGTAATTAAAAATATCCGTCGTTCTAGTGTCAAGAATCTAATTCCAAATCCAATTATATATCCTTGCAGGGCTTTTAAAATGCTACAAATTATTTCTTACAATTTATAAGTAGTGATTCTAGTTTTTGAGATATAAGCATTACAAAATTTAATAAAGAAAAATGTTCAATCTTCTTCAGCTGGACAAAATTGCCCAAATACTATAAGAGCTTTGCAAAAACTATTGACATAGAAACTGGATTTCCTTCTGAACATTTATGTTACATACTGTTTACATTTTTTCTTTTCTAGTTTATAAGATATTTTTCGTGAAAGTAGGTAAAGTGAAACAAAATTTTATTCAAAGAAAATATTTTATTTTATTTTTTTTTTTCCGAAAAAAAAAGTAAAAAATTTAAAAATATTGAAATTATTTATTTATATTCATAAATGGTACCTAATTTTTGATAAAAACAAGTATGAATTGTTTACATTTTTATCTATAAGGTTCTGGGATATAAGAGTCCTAAGCGTTTATATTTTACATAATGCTCAGATTTCAGCTGGATAATCCAACTGTAAAAAACATTATGCACATCAGAAACGATATCTTCATCACTCCATCATTAGACATAGCATATAACAGAAAAAATTGGGTTACCAATTTCCTATTATTTGACGTGTTATGTTACACATAATTGTGAACATTCTTCATGAATGCAGCTAATGATGATAAAGTAAAACATTTAATTATAGAGTGATATTCTGTGACAGAATGAACAGCTTAGTAGAACGTATAACAAAATTAAGAATGTTGGATCTATTAAGCCTACTTTCGAATAAAATAAGAAAAGCTGATGTGGGCAGCACATTATTTTCCCTGCAAACTTATACGTTCTCTTTATTTCTTCAATAATTCATTAAATTGAGTTTAATTGCACAAAATAACAGACATAATTATTTTAAATTACACAGAATTTGCCCTTTTAATTCAATTTTCGTTTTTATTTGGTAACTGGGGTTAATTTTAAAGGTCGCGTGGCAAAAATGCAAAAAGATTAGAATATCTCGAGAACGTCTAGTCCTAGTATAATGAGTTTGATCTCAATAATTTCATCGTTAAACATTATGTGTAAAACAAGAATTTAATTGATATATTTGAGCATACGTAGTCTTTTAATTTTAGATTTAACCAGTTTTGCGGGTCATTTAAATAAAAAATGCAGGTTTTTTTTCCGAATCGTACTAAAATCTAATCAGTACCGGGTTAACATACACGTGATTTATCTACCAAATTTTGTAAAATTTGGTCTATTAGGTTTTCAGTTAAAGTGGAGACAAGCAATTTTTGCGGGCCATTTCGCAAAAAAAAAAAGGGGGAGGGGAGGTTCTTTTATCTCGAATCGTACCAAAATCTAATCAGCATCAGGGTCACATACAAGTGACTTATCTACCAAATTTTATGAAATTTGGTCAATTAGTTTTTGAATTAGAGTAGATACATACATTGCACAGACAGACACACACATACACAGACTAAAAGTCAGACTAAAGTCACGCTAAAAATAGATTTTTCGTGTTCTAGTGGTCCCAAAATGTATAGATTCGTCGAAATCTCGCGCTGCGATTTTGGGCATGATTCGAATACTTTCTCTATACATTACCATGTATTGCAGGGAAAGCAAAAAATAACAGCAAGGAAGGTCCGAACAGCAAGGGCATATTCTAACATGTCACATAAAAATGGGGAAAATGATCTTGAGTGTCTTCTGATCTTCTCTCTCTGATCTTCTCTCTATCAATTGAACAGTTTAAAGTTCTCTCTATCAATTGCACTGTTTAAACTTCTCTCTATCAATTGAACTGTTTAGAGTTCTCTCTATCAATTGAACTGTTTAGCGTTCTCTCTATCAATTGAACTGTTTAAAGTAATCTCTATCAATTGAACTGTTTAGAGTTCTCTCTATAAAGTGAACTGTTTAGAGTTCTCTCTATAAATTGAACTGTTTAGAGTTCTCTCTATCAATTGAACTGTTTAGAATTTTCTCTATCAATTGAAACGTTTAGAATTTTCTCTATCAATTGAACCGTTTAGCGTTCTCTCTATCAATTGAACTGTTTAGAATTTTCTCTATCACTTGAACTGTTTAGAGTTCTGGTGCTAGAGAATCTCGCTCCTCTTCTCAAAAGATAGGTGAATCGTTGTTATACGGACGATCTCGGGACAAAATAAAACCACAATCGAGGAAAACATTGTGCTAGACAGAGATATTTAAATGTACTTTAAATTGAATGAAGCAAAAGATTGATGAGTAAATTTCTGGTTTGAAAACAAACATAAAACATTTGTCTCAGTGAAACATTTGTCTGTAAGACATTCGTGCAAATGTTCGATGCAAGTGTGTTGGAAAATGAATAAATCTGCGCATCTGGATTACTAAAATCCGTTTTCATTTTCTATTTTCTGTTTAATGAAATTTTTATTTTATCTGTCGGACATATTCACAGCATCGAACACTTATTCGAGAAAAATTTTGTTCTGAACATTTTGTTTCGACCTGTGGACATGTGGACGATATCTACAATCGATGCACAAGCACATAAAGTTTCCAAAAATGTATCATCATTTCAGTGAACAATCTACATGGTCGACTTGGCAAAGCAAACTGACTTGAGTTGCTGATTTTGTCAAAGAACGTGTTTGACTCATCTGTCTCCAAGAACGGAAGATAAGTTAATTATTTTGTTTTTCTTTTGCAATTAAAGTATGCTTGGAAGATTCAAATGATGAAGCAAGAAAGATTGTCCATGATCATAGCAATGGCGTTTAATACAGTGGTTAACAGTGGCGTGTTAGAAGGGGCATCACCCCCCCCCCCCCCACGGGTGCCTATCAATGGGGGCGCTGGAATTGAGTAGGATGCTAAAGAAAATAATCTTCTAAAATAATGGACAGATTTTACCAAGTATTATTTTGTTCAATTTCAGTTTTTAATAAGTTTTATTTCTGCAAAAATAGCTAAAAAACAAAATCTTTGTTATAATTACAGAATGAAACAATAAATGATACCATTACTAATTTTTAATGCATGTTTTAAACCAAGATTTTACTTTTATCTTTTTGCTTGCTTGTTTTGCTGTTGGACCACTACATTTGCATGTCAAATTTGAGCATTGTCGGATGGGCATTTCTAATTTATAAAAAGGAAGGGGCGTTACCACTACAACCAACGGAATTTTTCAGTGTCCCCCTACTAGTCCCTATTTTACAATATATTGAACTTTTTTTATAAACTGTTTATGCTCTCAGATCTCTGGGCAATGCACTAATTTAAAATACTCCTGTCAGCAACCTTAGTTACAAACAGATAAGACAGTTTCCAATAAGAGTAGATAAGAAATGATGGTTCTGCAACAGAGGCGGAATAATGCGAAATATGCCCTCCGGCGGGAATCTCGTGATATTAGATGGAAGGGGAGGGGTATTTTTACAAAATGGAAAAATTTGGGACATTTTCATTTTTCAGAAACGTTTTGGGGGCGATAAAGCTATTGTCTTAGTCGTCTTGTACGAGGGGGATATTTTGAGAAAACTTTAAATTTGTTTCACTTAATTTTTTGAATAAGTGAGTTTTGAGGAGAACGGGTGTATAGAAATTTCTGGGGATGGTAACGGTATTATTTTCTAGAAGTCTAGGGGTATTATTTAGAGAATTTTTTTAATTCATTTTTGAGCTAATGAGTTTTTAAGCAAAGGAGATGTATAACAACTTTTTAAGCGCTGGCAAAACCTGGGGTTCTGCAACAGAGGCAGAATGATGCAGAATACAGCTACGGTAGAGGAGTGTCACCTAGCTGCGAAGCGAAATGGGGTACTGGGGATTTTTTAAAGATGAAAGGTTGGATTTTTTCAAAGAATCAAAAAAACTTTTAATGCGGTGGCAACACCTGAATTTCTTTCTTTAAGGAAATATTAAAAACTGTTATTAAGACTTGATATTCCAAAACTGGTTGCCAATAGGGCTTATTTATTTGCCTTTTGATTAGAAAGGTGCTTACAGCTATTGCCCTATTATTGCTCTATCAGTTGGAATGAAAGTGAAAAGAAAAGAAAGAACGAGAGAAAAAGGAAATAAAATAAATGTTGATCAAAAAGAAAAATATGTATATCTCATAAGCCAAATCCGCTGCAGACAGGTAAAAAGCTACCAATGTCCGTTCGAAGTCATTAAACTAATCCAAATATTGGGAAAAATCAACTAAACACATATTTTGGTTGTAATAAATCTATTGTATCTTGTTATCCTTGAAACAAACTGTCAAGATATATCTTGCAAGTAGAAAAAAAAAGAAATTTTAATGAAGTTTTCACGTAACATCGCTTGCGTGTTCTCGGCCACGCATCTCTTTTATTTCGGTCTCAGGAAGAAGCCTCAAAACATGTTTTTGAATTAAAAAAAACAACTGAAGCTTAGAAATTACTCGAAATAAAAAAGAAAAACGGATACAATCAGCGACTACTCTTGCAAGTTCTATGAATGGGTCCAGTAAAATACATTCAAAATAAAATTATATTGCTCAGTATAGGGCTGAAAAGAAGTCAAGTATTATTTTGTAGTTTAAGACATAATGCACCTAGATATTTTAATAGAAAATATAAAGGTTTGTGAGGTTTAATTACTTTCCTTATATGCATAATGTATAAGGAAAGTATTGTGACGGGGTCGGAAATGCGAATTCGAGTTTTCGACGGGAGAGCACGTTTCAAGCATCCCTGATCACGAATCAAACATTTTTGAAGTGGTGTGTGTGTGTGTGTTGAGACGATAACTGACGAACGAAATTTGGTACAAAAATCACAATCCGTAAACACTGGAAGCTTATTGTTTTTATACGCAATCGAATGTCCAGAACCCCCCTAAATTTTCGAGTGAAATTTTGAAAAAATCGTCAAAAAATCAAAACCGCTAATGAAGTTACGCAAATAGACATTTCTTATGTAATTCTTTATTAGAAAACGATTAACATAAATGTTAGAATGCTAACATGAACCGTTCTTGAGATATTGCACATTTTTCAAAAAAATTATCAAAAAGTTGTATAAAATAAAAAAAAATATTTCCTATTGAGAAACATGTTCACATTTCATATGTAAAACCATGCGATAAATTGGGTGACATCATTCTCGTGGATCTAGCTCGTTCCATTCATGAAGAAAGATACTTTGAGTAATACTTTTGTATTTGAACGCCAATAGTCATTTATCTGCTATAAGAATAACTTATTTCTCCGTCCATAACGCTTGACGAGATTTTGGCGACGAATTTCGCGGAATGTCGCCAACATGACGACATTTTCAATTGTTGCTAAATTAACAAAAATGACGCTAAATCAATGAAAATGACGACTAATTGAAGAAAATTCAATATCTTGGAAAGAATATAAGTATCTACTATAAGAATAAATTTTTTTTAACTGTGAAAGTAGTAAATTCATTGCATTATATAAGGAAAGTCATGTATTGCCCACATCAGATTTTTTTTTCATGTTTCCATTTGTTGATTAATAATTAAATACTTTTCGATATTTTTCTAATTCTGTTCATTTCAGTTAAGTGAAAGTGTTTGCAAGTCGTTTAATTCCTTATAAGATTTGCCTTATCTGTAGAATCATTGTCTAGCGTGTTTGTATCTTTTAAGATTCTCCAGAATCCCCCCCCCCCCCCGGGCGACCCAGAAACTTGAATCTTCGCAAACAGTATCGATCACGACAAAGAACCAAACGAAGCCAGATTTTCTATCTTTCCTAGGTGCTAAAAATGGGGGGGGGGGGGGGGGGGGCGCATTCGAAAAGTCTTTCTAAACTCTAAAAATCCTAAAAGGCTGAATTTTTTTGCAAATGTAGTATAGACCACCGACCACGGGTTAGAATTTCGAGTCGAATTTTCCACTTTATTTCTTTTGTTTTATAATTCTGTGTCCATTATCCCGCCGAAACTGAGCAATTGGTTGTATCCAAAATTAAGATAGATATATTTTTACATACAAAATATATATACCTTAAGTTTTTGAGAAAAATGTACCCTTATGTTTAATGGATATATCACTAAATTTATTACTCAACTTCAATTTGACATTCGAAGATGACGTTATATTTATTATCAGCTATTAAAATCTGTGTAAGCAATGCATGTGCAGTTAGAAAATTTACATAATTTTATCGGAATTATATAACATTTTTACTTTCCCTGCAATACATGGTAATGTATAGGGAAAGTATTGAAATCATGCCGAAAATCGCAGCTCGAGTTTTCGACGGATCTACACGTTTTAAGACCTCTAGAGTACGAAAAAACTATTTTTAGCGTAACGTCTGTATGTGTGTCAGTGTGTGCAATGTATTTATCCACTTTAACTCAGAAAATAATCGATCAAATTTCATAAAATTTGGTAGGTAAGGCCCTTGGGTATGACCTTAGTGCTGATTAGTTTTTGGTAGGATTCGAAAAAAAAAACCGCCTTTTTTTGCGAGATGGCCCGCAAAGATCTCATGTATCCACTCTAGTTGAAATACTAACTGACCACATTTCACAAAATTTGGTAGATAAGTCACTTGTGGGATACTCTGGTGCTGATTAGATTTTGATACGATTCGGAAAAGAATAACCCGCCTTTGCGAAATGACCGGCAAAAATCGCCAAAATTTAAAAAAAAAAAAAAAAGACTACGTATGTTCAAATGTATCAATTATATACTTTATACGCAATTTTTGACGAAGAAAAGAATACGAACAGTTCAATTACTCTAGGACTAACCGTTCTCAAGATATTTCAGATTTTTCGCATTTTTGTTATGCCGCCTTTGGAAAAATGTCCAATTACCAAATAAGAACAGAAATTGAATTAAAAATGACAAATTTAGTGTTATTTTGTGCAATTAAACTCAATTTAATAGATTCTTAATGAAATAAAAAAAATCTAATGTGGGCAGCACATGACTTTCCCTGTAGACTTATATTCGCGTTCTCTTTAATTTTATTTAAATTTAATTCACTTTTAATTCAATTTCGTTCTCATGTGATAACTGGGTTTATTTGCAAAGATGGTGTAGAGAAAATACGAAAAAACTAAAATATCTCGAGAACGGCTAGTCCTAGTGTAATGGGGTTGGTCTTATTCTTTTCTTCGTTAAAAATTACGTATTAAACAAGCATTTAATGGATATATGTGAACGTACGTAGTTTTCTATTTCAGATTTTGGAGATTTTTGCTGACCATTTTGCAAAAAAAAAAGGCGAGTTCTTTTATCCCGAATCGTACCCAAAACTAATCGGTACCAGATTCGCCCACAAATGACTTACCTACCAAATTTTATGAAATTTGGGTCATCAGTTTTTTAGTTAGAGTGGATACAAAATCTGCACAGACTGACATACAGACACACATACAGACTTTACGCTAAAAATAGTTTTTTCGTATTCTAGAGGTCTCGAAACGTGTAGATCCAACGAAAACTCGAGTTGCGATTTTCGACATGATTCTAATACATTCTCTATACATTACCATGTATTGCAGGGAAAGTAAAAAATCTGATGTGGGCAGCACATGACTTTCCCTGCAGACTTATATACACATTCTCGTATTTTAATTAAATTTAATTCACTATTAATTCAATTTTCGTTCTCATTTGGTAACTGGACTCATTTTCAAAGGTGGCGTAGAGAAAAAAACAAAAACAAAAATATCTCGAGAACGGCTAGTCCTAGTGTAATGGGATTGGTCTTATTCTTTTCTTCGTTAAAAATTACGTATAAAACAAGCATTTAATGGATATATTTCAGCATACGAATTTTTTTATTTTAGATTTTGTCGATTTTTGCGGGCCATTTTGCAAAAAAAAGGTAGGTTATTTTTTTCCGAATCTTACCAAACTCTAATCAGCACCAGGGTGTTCCACAAGTGACTTACCTACCAAATTTTGTTTAATTCGGTCCTTTAGTTTTTCAGCTAGAGTGGATACAAGCTTTTGCCGGCCATTTCGCAAAAAAAGGCGGGTTCTTTTATCCCGAATCATACCCAAAACTAATCAGCACCAGATCCGCCCACAAGTGATATACCTACCAAATTTTATGAAATTCGGTCAATTAGTTTTTTAGTTAGAGTGGATACAAAATCTGCACAGACAGACACACAGACAGACGGACAGACACACAGACAGACAGACACACAGACACACACGTCACGCTAAAAATAGTTTTTTCGTATTCTAGAGGTCTCGAAAAGTGTAGATCCGTCGAAAACTCGAGTTGCGATTTTCGGCATGATTCCAATACTTTCCCTATACATTACCATGTATTGCAGGGAAAGTAAAAAATGAATTTGCGTCTGCAGAGATAGCCATATGCTGCCCACATCAGATGTTTACTTTCCCTGCAATACATGGTAATGCATAGGGAAAGTATTGGAATCATGCCGAAAATCGCAACTCGAGTTTTCGACGGATCTACACTTTTCAAGACCTCTAAAATACGAAAAAACTATTTTTAGCGTGACGTCTGTGTATGTGTCTGTCTGTGTGTCTGTGCAATGTATGTATCCACTCTAACTGAGAAACTAATGGACCGAATTTCATAAAATTTTGTAGTTAAGTCACTTGGATGTGACCCTGGTGCTGATTAGTTTTTTGTACGATAAGTAAAAAGGGAACCCGCCTTTTTTTGCGAAATGGCCTGTAAAAATTTCAGTTATCCGCTCTAGCTAAAATATTAATTGATCAAATTTCACAAAATTTGGTAGATAAGTTAGAATTTGCTGATTGTTGCTGATTAGAATTTGGCAACTCTGGTGCTGATTAGAATTTGATACGATTCGGAAAAAGAAGAGCCAGTCTTTCTTTACGAAATGGCCCGCAAATATCTAAAAAAGAAAGAAAAAAAGACTACGTATGCTGAAATGTATCAATTAAATTCTTGTTTCATACGCAATTTTTGACGAGGAAAAGAATATAACACACTCCATTATACTTTAGGACTAAGCGTTCTCAAGATATTTGAGATTGCTTGCATTTTTGTTACACCGCTATCGGTAAAATGTCCAATTACCAAATAAAAACAAAAATTGAATTAAAAATGCAAATTAAGTGTTATTTGGTGCAATTAAACTCAATCTAATGAATTATTAAAGAAATAAAGAAAATATGAGTTTAAGTTTTTATGTTGTTATCCGATTCAAACCAGAGTAAATATTTTTTAAAGTAAGTAAAGCGATATAAAGAGCTCAAAAATGGCGTTAATTTTATTGTCAAGCAATAAAAATGTGAGTTAACTCAACATACGAAATTTGTATAATTTATATATTGTTTCAATTTATATCAAATCTGATGCTCTAGAGTGTTAATATATGTAATGGTAAATGTGAAAACAACGTTAAATGTCATCAAATACGTTTAGATCCTAAATAGCAAATTTGGGTAATTTTATTTCGTGAGACTGTAATTAAATTTGTCATATTGAAAAAGTTTTAAATGTAGAGTTCAAATTGAATGTTAGATATGGTAAAACGTAAAAAAATATACATACATCTGAAATAAATAATACGAAAGCAAAATTTGCCAACGATAAAAATAAAATTTATTTTTAAAAGCAAAATTATATAACTTTGTCTTCCTGTTCTTCATATGACCTTGTTAGAAATGGTAATTTCACTAAATTAGCCAATTTTTATTAATTTCTCGTACTACGTGCTATAGCAGAAAAAGTATTGTTTTCACGAAAATTCTCGAATTCGATATTTTGAAACCAATATATGTTTTAAGACCACCTGAACATGTTTTAACTATTTTTGGAGAAATGTCCGTCTATCTGTATATATATATATATATATATATATATATATATATATATATATATATATATATATATATGTCTGTGGTCGATTTCTTGTGTAGGCGATAGCGACCACAAATATTAATGGATTTTCACGAAACTTCATAATAGTCTTTGTTATAGAAAAATCTAGAACTAGGTAGAATTTTTCTAAATTCAATCAAAAACTTCGAAGTTTATACAAAAATTTATATATTTCTAACATGGCAGCATAGGACAAAATTTGACATAATCATGTGTAAAATTTTATATCATTATTTGACAAACTATCATTCAAAATTTGACATAATTAAATTGGCTCAATGATCCCGGGAGTAGTTTCAATCATTGTTGTGAAAAATAGCAGCGATACAATTTTTGTGTTCGTAACGTCATTGGCCCCTCGGGAGAAAGCTCCCCCCCCCCCCCATGTCAAGTATTGTATCAATCGAAAGATTTTTCAGGCCCTTTAAAAAAAAAAGGGTAACACGCTATAATTGTAATAATTTGGACCCATAATAGCGATTTTTCAAAAATGTTCTTGTAAAATTTCCTAAAAAGAAAAGAAAAATACTAAAAATAGATTCTACTATAAGAAAGTCGAGCGCTCCAATTAATTTTAGTTATATCTCATAACTACGTCTAATAATAATCTCAATTTTTAATATTTTACCGTAACTTTTTTTATTATAATTTAAAAACAGCAGTTAAATATGGAACTCGAACTAAATACAATGGCCACTTTTATAAAGTTCACTTTTAATTAATTCAGTCGCTTTATTAATTCAAAAACTCAAATAGGAACAGCTGAAGTCCATTATAAAATTCGTCACTTAATTGCGTCTGCCATTTTTTTGATTCCAAATCTCCTTGCCCAACTTAATTCAATGAAGTCAGTGATCACTGTAATAAAATGATATTTTTGGAGACAGAATGTGTCGCCAAGCGACGCATCTGGAAAAAAAACATGCGAAAAAGAAGGAGGAAGGAACTTCTCCCTTTGGGGCCCTCTTTGACGTACCCCAAAAGAACTCATCCCGAAAGAACGTTAATCAAAATGAACGCTAACTAAGCCACTATAAACCTAAGCGAGACCCTGTATAATTGCGTTCAAGAAGTAGAAAAGAAATGTTTTACAAAAAAATTAGTTTTATTTCAACTTTGCGAATTTTGTTAGAATTTACGAAACTACGCTTTTGAAACTTTCGATGTATGCAGGGGTGAAAAAATCTGAAATTTACAATTAAATACGCTAAACAGAGGTCAATTTCATATATGTATAGTCTATCGTCACATCCATAAATAGAATGTCTGTTTGTTCATTTGTTTGTTATTCCGTATAGAAAACTATAATTTTTGTCAGATTTTTTTATTTTTTTTTTTAATTTGATACTGTACAGAGGGTAATCCAGTCCATGTTTCAAGTTTGTATACTCAGAGGTTGTCAAGATATTAACATAACAAGAAAGACCAATCATGCATAAAGCATTGATCATGAAACACTTTCAAATTTTTAAATTTATTTAAATATCTCTAAAATGCGATACGTTCAGCAGTGATATTTTTTAAATTATCACAGTATTACAATAATTTATTTTACTTAAAAACTTAAAACCATGGAAGTAAAAGTACTTTCTAACTTCTTGCTTAAACTTCATTGAAAAAGGCAATGCTATAACAATCGCCTGCTTCTCTATGTAAATTCAATGAATATCTCATTCATATCACCAACATTCCAGACTCCAGAGCTAAATAATTTTGCGTTAAAAAAGTCAGCAATTCTTATACAACTCACCTTACAGTTTGATTTGTTTACATTATGCATACGTTAAAATTAGTCTTCGTTGTAGACATAATCTAAGTTTGATGATAAACTGAATATTGTAATTGCGTTGGCGCAAAATATAGATGCACAGAAAATACACAAAAATAAAGCGGTTTTAGGACGGATGCAACAATAAATATAAATTTAAAAAAACTCTAAAAATCACGATTTTGACATTGGGAAAAAAGATTGATGCCATATTTTATTTCAAAGTGGGTCACGTGATCTCTTCATATTATATGGGTGTAATTATTATTTTACTTTTTACTTAAAAACTACCGAACATATTTTGCTCGAATTTCTTTTATATATTTTATGGGATAATTTGAATGTTTCCCAACATTTTCAAAGTAATTTGCGAGTTTTAACTTCACTTAAAAAATGTTTGAAAAATTAGGTCCCATACGGTCCAATGTATTTCACTTTTCAACCCGGGTTCAATCCTAAACTAATTGAGTGATATTATTCATTTACATTCCCATATGTCCCACAGACCATCTGAACACCATACTAACATTTCATTTTGATAAAGTCATTTTTACAGCAGTTATCGTGCGAACGGACAGACAGAATGAACAAAGTCTTCACCACTTTTCAACTATGTTGTGAAGTGTTAAAAACCATGGAGTTATAAAGGAGATAAAACTCCTATGGGTGATGCGTTTGAAAATGTCTATGTTTTGAGAATTATATCTAGGTGTTGCTAGTGTTAATAATACAGTCGCTATTATTAGTTGACGCAGCAGAAAGGCGTAGTGTTTAGTATACGTATTTTTGATTATTTTTATAGTAAGGTTCCCTAATTATGAGTATAATTAACCAGTATTTTTTCATAGTTTCAGGATAGAGTAAAAAATCTAATGTGGGCAGCACATGACTTTCCTTATATAATGCAATGTATTTACTACTTTTACAGTAAAAACAAAATAGGCTTTTCTTATAGTAGATACTTATATTTTTTCCAAGATATTGAATTTTCGTTGGTTATTTTCATTGATTTAGCATCATTTTTATCCATTTGGCGAGATTTTTTTTAATTTGGTAACATTAAAAAAAGTCGCCAAGTTGGCGACATTCCGCCAATTCGTCGCCAAAATCTCGTCAAGCGTTATGGACAGAGAAATAATTTATTCTTATATCAGATAAATGACTATTGATGATCAGATAAATGACTATCAAATACAAAAGTATTAGTGAAAGTATATTTTCTCATGAATGGGACGAGCTAAATCCACGAGAATGTTGTCACCCAATTTATCGCATGATATTACATGTGAAAAGTGAACATGTTTCTCAATGGGAAATATTTTGTTTTTATTTTATATAATTTTTTAATAATTTTTTTGAAAAATGTGCAATATCTCGAGAACGGTTTATAAAAGGAATAGGCTTCCAGTATTCACGGATTGTAATTTTTGTACCAAATTTCGTTCGAATCGGTTCATTCGTTCGTCAGTTATCTCTCTCTCTCGCGCGCGCACACACACACACACACACACACACACACACACACACACACACACACACACACACACACACACACACACACACCACCTCAAAAATTTTCGATTTGTGATTAGGGATGCTTGAAACGTGCTCTCCCGTCGAAAACTCGAATTTTCGACCCCCCGCACAATACTTTCCTTATACATTATTATATATAAGGAAAGTAATATATGGAGATAAAATTGAATTGGTAGGTAAAATAATTTTGAATGCTTAGGAATACTCTTTATTGTTTCAGTTTTAATTTGCATTACGCTAATTATTTATTTTTACAAAATGGACAGTTAAAATAAATATTTTAGGCCTTTCGCCATAAAAATGCATAGAATGCAGAACTACTTATCTTATCCCAGAGCTACCTTAATTATCATTTCAAACAATATTAGCGTTTTCTTGATGTGAAGTTTTAACTTTTTACTTTTACCTCCATGATAAAAAAAAAATCGTCCTTAGAAACAGAAAAGTGCAGACGATTATTTCTTAAATTTTTATTTAAACAAAATATGGCATTAGAAGTTGATATGTTCAAGAGAAAAAGCATATAAAAATTAAAATAAATAACAATTTTAGCAAAATTATTTTTTTCTTAAAACAAATTATGAAATATATATTTTTCAATTACTCATATTGGCTGGTATTTTTATAAAATTTATTACTTTTATAAAATCTATTACTTGAAATCTTATCTTGGGCTTAAGAGGCAAGAAAAATTGAGGTCTAGATGTAAATTTGGGGCCGTTCCATTCAAAAACGTCCCAATGGACACTGTCAAATTTTTAAGGAACTTTCGCCACTGATGTTGTGGATAAAGCAGCATTTAGCTCCGAATCGCGGGGCCCATCTCATGGGCCCCAAAGATAGCGACAAAAAGACAATTTTAATCATAACTGCTGATAGCGAAATTATGAATAAGCCGAAGCGTTGATTGAGAAGCAGGCGTTTGTTTCCCCGTGATCTTTCGGCTGTCGGGTTGTGGGCATAGATGTTGTGTTGTCCATTAAGGGCGTAGTGTGTTCAGCCCCGTCCTATGCGTCGGGGCAACGTCATGTAACGGTTAAATAGTTCACGATTTAGCCGCTTAAAAGTAAGCGAATGATTGGATGATCAAGTGTCTAGCCATTATATTTATATATATATATATATATATATATATATATATGATTTCAAATGGCTATTTGAAATTATACATATATATATATATATATATATATATATATATATATATATATATATATATATATATATATATATATATATATATATATAATTTCAAATAAATTTCAAAGTTCGCGTTCGAATTTTAAAAACTTTCTAACTAGCTCTAGATGTTTTGATAACAAAGCCGGAAAAACTATTTCGTGAAAATCCATTTATGTTAGTGCTCGCTATCGTGCACACAAGAAATCGCCCACAGACAGACATCACTCCAAAACTAGTCAAAACGTATTTAGGAGGTCTTAATACATATTGGCATCAAATTCTCGAAAATGTTTGTGAAAACAATACTTTCTCTACATTATACCACATAGTATGAAAAAATAAAAATGGAGAATGATAATGTAGACATTTTAAGAATCCTTTGAAAGATTCTGGTCCCCCCCCCCCCCTTCCCCCGAGTCTCAAAACGAAAAGGCTGCTCTGATTTGTGCATTTCTATCAATTAATATCTCAAGGACGACCGCAGGATTTCTGGACCCTGATTGATTGGGATAATAAAGACAGTGCAATCATATCTATGTAAAATTATATAACTATTCTAGTTTTTCTTTTTTTTTGGTTAGAATACTTTAAAAAGCAATCACTCATATTTGATAATTGCTAACATATTTAACTTGTTTGTGATTATTTTTCATTTTAAACCAAAACTGTTCAATAATTCGAGAACGGCGAACGCTTTCGCCCTGTAAATGAAATGATATCATTCAATTTTAAATGAAATTTATATAACGTATAGCATGGGCATTTCTGTCAAAAACAAGTTCTAAAAATTAAAGAAATATTTATGAAAATTCATTTTTAAATTTTTTATTTCTCGGAATATCCATAGACCTCGCGTTTTTAACGGTACAAAAATAATCGTAACCAATTTTTATTCGAATCGCTCAATTTTGCCCGAAAGACATTCTGCAGCCACGCAAAGATTTAGACAGGCGCCATCAATGAAAAAAATAGTTGAATCCAGTGATGTTCAAAACATGTAAATTCATCAAATGCCCAAGTGTACATATATTGTGGAAAAAATAAAAAAATAATCAAATCCATTTCAGTTTTTATTTGTCATTCTCCAGGCAGGACCCTATTAGTTATCTATCTCATCCATCACTCTACATACCTCAGTTGATTATAAGCATATACGAAATTAAGCAAATTGTAAAAACAAAATACACTCTTTGCTTGTTTTGAATATCACCACGGAACAAACAGTTAAATATTTGTGTTTAATTTTTCTCTATTTTCATAGAACATTTATCGGTTGGATTTAAATTTATATTTAAATAGAATTAATATAAATTTGAATGCGATTCATCATCGATTTTCATGGTTCGAATTTACGTCAACAGATGGCGCACGTTGTATCAATCTAGAATTTAGAGGAATCTTCTTGATGTAGAAAACGGATTCACTGATGTATATCATTCAATATTTTTGAGAAAAAAAAATATATATATATATATATATATAACGTTGAACTTTTCAAGAAATTCTTAAAACAGATAAATTATGAGAAATGTATATAATTAAGTGAATAATTAATTGATTTTATATTTTCTTTTATGATTAAAAAATTATTTAACTTGACTCAATTTTTCAGTTTGAGATAATTTAATACCAATTAAGTAAATGTGAAAAGAAATGGTTTCTAGAACAAATGTTTTCGACCGCATCCATCTATAAACAACGGGTAAAATCTGCATTAAAAAACAACAGAAAAAGGAAATAAAATTTTATTTTAAAATGTATTTTCAGAATCAAATTAAATGATTTGAGCTGTGGAGGAAACTCCTAAAACTGCATTAAACTCCATATTTTTGTAAACTTGAAAATATTTTTATACTTTCCCTACCATTCATAGTAATATATAGAGAGGATATTAGCATCAGGTCAAAAAGTTGAAATCCAGTGCAAAAGGATTTACACGTTTGGAAATTCTAGAACACAATATCTTTGGAAGATGTTAAACAAATCGACTGAAATTTGGAACGATTTTTTTTAAATCAATGGACGTCATAGGCTTATTGGTTTTTATGTTGAACGGACCAATGGAAAATCTTCAATTTTTCAAAATATTTTGTTCTTCAAAAATCGAAAGAAAAAAACATAACAGTATAATTACTACGCCTAAAAATACTACAAAAATAGTCCCCCCCCCCCCTTTTTTTTTAAAGCGAATGACATCCGCCGGCAGGCCTACCATACCGTAAAACTCCGCAATGTTGGGACCCACAGAAGTAGAATTGCCCAAGAGAAAATTGCAAAATAAATATTCAAAAAATTATAAGCATGTAAGGCACAGGCCACAATCTGTTTCTCGGGATTTGAAATTCCGTCACTGACAACATATTTTATATGACATGAATATGCTGAGCTGTTCTTGAGATATTTTACCATTTATGATCTATAATGGAAAAAATCATAAAATTATCTATAAAATTCTTATGATTAATTAAGTTAAATACTTAATTTATAAAAAAAATTAATTTAATTCATAATATATATATATATATATATATATATATATATATATATATATATATATATATATATATATATATATATATATATATATATATATATATATATATATATATATATATATATATATATATATATATATATATATATATATATATACACTCAGGGCGTTGATACGTTGAATGCTTTTAACCTAAAATGAAGCCATACTGTTCTATAGATTTATTACGAGCTGTTCTGCATACTTTTATATTTATATATGAAGTGTAAAATATCTATAACAAATTAAGAAAATTGAATAAAATTTAGTAAGGACATTGGTAAAAGTAGAAATAATATTGATGTTTGATGTGTTTACAATGTAAAACACACGTTATACAATGTAAAAACTATATAAAGTAATCCGTAAAATTTGTTAAGAAAATAGCCATGTGTGATGATTTTTCTTTTATGTAGAAGATGATGACATAATTTACAGAGCGGTAACATATACTGTCTTTGAATCATTGCAGGGTTTAGTTCTAGAATAGAAAATAAATTAAATTTGTTCATTATTATCAAATGAGTAACATATTTGTGAGTATGATAGCACTCTCATTGCAGACACCAATATCTGCAGACTGATTTATCACGTTTTGACAAGCCTTACCGGTAGCTACAATGGCAGAAATATACTTGCTGACATTGCAGCCGCCATTTTGCGAACAATCTCGAGGTTTATGAACCATTTAAAGGCGATTTCTTAATGAGACTTATATGTCAATCAATCCAAACAAAATTCGCAAAATTTCGTCATATTGCAAATTTTCTCGCTGATCTTTCAGGAATAGACTAATATTTGCTGAAAAGCATTAAAAGAGAACGAAACCGGCACACGGGTACTAGTATCTGCAATGAAAGCGGTTCTAGCTTTGGCAACGCCCACTTTAAGCAGTTTCTGTAAGTAAGCTTCATAAGTTCCAGAAATAGACATCGTTGTTTAATGTTTAGTCGTCATCACAACCTATTATTAAACTATTAGGAATTTTGCTTTCTACAGCGAGCAAAGCAAGTTCTCTGTCGGGAAAAATAATACGATTCCCTCCCCCCCCCCCCCCCTTGTAATCAGTAAACTTCATATGTAAGCTTCATAAGTTCCAGAAATAGACATCGTTGTTTAATGTTTAGTTGTCATCACAACCTATTATTAAACTATTAGGAATTTTGTTTCCTACAGCGAGCAAAGCAAGTTCTCTGTCGGGAAAAATAATACGACCCCCCCCCCCTTGCAATCAGTAAAAACAACTGCGCAAAGAGTAAAGGAAAACTTGAGCAGCACAGTTCAAATTAATGTACAATGCAGCAAGCAACTGGTACCATAATATCTAACGAATCTCGAAATATATGCTGTATCAGTGACTGTGCTTGGCTTGGTTGAGCCCCCCCCCCCCCCCACTTACTTTCCTCTTAACTTTCATATTATCATGTCCTGTCATTGTTAAATGTAAATTATTTTATTGTTTATTTTATACATAAATATTGTTTTAATATGAACGATTAAATACGTAGTGTTTGAATACCAAAGGAGTTTTTGCATTCCCCTCCCCCATACAGGTGCCATTCGGCTTTTGAGCTGCTTATGTCGTATACAGAATATGCAGGATTGCAGAAATAAAAAGCACTGATTGGAAAACGTAAATCTATGCGTAAACGGTCTGCAACAATGGTAAACAAGGAAGATCAATCATGCATAAAGTATTGATTATGAAACCCTTTCCAACTGAAATGTAATCCACTGAATGTATCGCATCTCTAAAATGCAATACATTCAGCGGTGATATTTTTTTTAACTACAACAATTTATTTTACTTGAAAACTTCAAAATTCATCGAAGAAAATGAACTTTATTCAAAAAACGTCATCGAAATATAAATCATCTGGCTCTCAATGTAAATGTGAATATTTCACTCATATCACTTATTCCAGACTTCAGAGTTAAATAATTTTGAGTTAAATATTTTAATTCAGAGAAAAAAATTCAGCAATTCTTATACAACTCATCCTACAATCACTTGTTTACATGCTGCATCCATTAAAATTAAGCTTCGTGGTAGAAATAATCAAAGTGTGATAATCATTTAAACTCAAAAATATTAGAATTGCGTTGACGCAGACTATAGATGCACAGAAAATACGCAAAAATAAAGCGGATTTAGGATGGATGCAACACTAAATGTAAATTAAAAAAAAACTTTAAAAATCGTGATTTTTATTCTGGGAAAAAAGATGGATGCCATATTTTATTTTGAAGTGGGTCACGTGATCTCTTCATATTATATGGATGTAATTATTATTTTAATTTTTATTTAAAAAAAACTACCGAACAAATTTTTGCTTAACTATATTTTTATATATTTTACGGGATAATTTGGATATTTCCTAAAATTTTCGAAATAATTTGTGAGTTCTAACTTCGCTTAAAAAATGTTTGAAAAATTAGGTCCCATAGGGTTCAATGTCAACCCGAGTTCAATCCAAAACTAATTGTGTGATATTATTCATTTATATTCCCATACGCCCCGCAGACTGTCTCAACAGCATACTAAAACTTCATTTAGATCAAGATTTAGAAGTCATTTTTACGGCAGTTATCGCGCGAACGGACAGACAGACAGACAGAATGAACAAAGTCATAAACACTTTTCAACTATGTTGTAAAGTGTTAAAAACGTCCTCAATGTGATAAAATTAAATCGCCTCTTTCATCTTTTTCTTCGTTTTCCTAATAACTACAGCCCCTACAAGCCCTCTTAACCTGTGCCAACGGCCCTACCGTGCCGAAAACACCGGTTCTCGTTAGATCACCAAAGTCAACGAGCATCGGGCGCGGTTAGTACTTGGATGGGTGACCACTTGGGAAACACCTCGTGCTGTTGGCACATTTCGGGCGCTGGATTTGGACGCTGCCACAACTGCCGCCTTGTTCATGTGGAGTACGATCACGTTAAACATGTGGGGTCCGTAAGTCCTTCCGATAGGTTGGTGGTAGGGGAAGGAGAGTACGATCCCTATGGATGCCTCCCCCACTGGGTTCCGATCTAATTTGGGTGGCACTTCCCGTCCGTCCAAACGGTTACCTTACACCTTTCTGGTAGGTCTAACGGTCTGGGTCTCAATAATATCAACAACAGCAAGCCCTCTTAACCTAGCGCCCCCCCCCCTCCACAAATAAAAAAGGTATACTTAGCATCCTAATAAAAATATTCAATTTTCTGTAGTAACATGAAATGTCATCCAAAATTCTATCCAAATTTTACATGAAAAATTGCTTTGAGAATTTGTTATAAATTACTTAGCTTTGTATTGACATTCTGAAGTTAAAATCAACTGATAAGAAGATAGTTACTATGACTATTAACTACTAGCATTTTTAACACTTTACAACAAAGTTGAAAAGTGTTTATGACTTTGTTCATACTGTCTGTCTGTCCGTTAGCACGATAACTGCCGTAGAAAAGACTTAATAAAAATGAAATTTTAGTATGTTGTTCAGACGTTCTGTAGGACCTATCGGAATATGAATGAATAATATCACCCAATTAGTTTTGGATTGAACCCGGGTTGAAAAAATGAAATACATTGAACCCTATGGGACCTAATTTTTCAAGCATTTTTTAAGCGGAAATAAAATTCACAAATTGCTTCGGAAATTTTAGGTAATATTCAAATTATTCTATAAAATATACAAAAAAAATTTCAGCAAAATATATTGAGTAGCTTTTTTAATAAAAATTAAAATAATAATTACACCTCTTATATGAAGCGATCACGTGACCATGATATAAAAAGATGACGTGACCCACTTCAAAATAAAATATGGCATCCATCTTGTCTCAAAATCGTGATTTTTAAAGTTCTTTTTAATTCATATTGAGTGTTGTATCCGTCCTAAAACCGCTTTATTTTTGCTTAAATTCTGTGCATCTACATACTGAAACAACGCAATAACAATATATTTGAGTTTAAATGATCATTCAACTTTGAATATATCTACAACGAAGCCTATTTTTCACTTATGTAAAATGTAAAAAACAAAATATGTAAGATGAGTTGTATAAAAATTGCTGTATTTCTTTAACGCAAAAGTATTTAGCTCATGGAGTCTGCATAGCTGATATGAATGAAATATTCATTGATTTTACAGAGAGAAGGACGATTTCTTTAGATGAAGTTTTAAGCATAGAGTTTAATTACTTGTAGCTCCATGGTCTTAAGTTTTTAAATGAAATAAATTATTTTAGTACTGTGATGAATGAAATGAATGGGAAAATGTTATGAATGAAATGCTGCTTTTATAGAGAGAGCCAGGCGTGTTATTTCTTCTATGACGTCATTTGAATGAATGTCAGTTGTTTTCGATGAAGTTTTCAAATATAATAAATTATTGTAGTATTATGATTTTAAAAATATTACCGAGGAATGTATCGCATTTTAGAGATGTTTAAATCAGGCAATTTATATTTCAATGCCATCATTTGAATGAAGTTCATTTTTTTCGATGAAGGTTTAAGTTTTCATATGTAATAAATTAATGTAGTATTGTGATAAGTTTTAAAATATTACTTAGGAATGTATTGCATTTTAGAGATGTTTAAATAAAATTGCATTGAAGTTGGAAAGTATTTCATAATCAATGCTTTAAGCATGATTGATCTTTCTTATTTATCAATTAACAGCTTCGCTACTAGTTAATGCTTATATCAACATCAATTGTAATTATTACGCATTAATATTGATGTATTGTAGATATATAGATTTTCACAGCCAACTAACTATTAGCTGACAAGCATAGCTATACTATAAATTATTTGGAAAAATTTATAATAATAATTTATATGGATTGAAATATAGAACGATAATAACTGATTAAGTTTACAGATGCTAATGATTAATAGGTTTTTCAATGCATAAACTTTGATTCATTAACACTTAATAGAGGTGTTTAATAACAAAATAAAGTACCGTATTACTATATGTCTAACATGTTTAAAGTATTTTTGTCTTTCCAAATCCTTCAAAAGCTCCCTAGTAAACTAGAAGGCTGAATCTTTGCACACCTATAGGATCGAATACGGTATGGAAAATAATGAAGCCAGATTTCCGATTTATCTTACCCTCACCCCTAGGGGACGGAGAAAAGGACGATTTCAAATAGTCTTTTCAGACTTTTCAAAAGTCCCCAGGTGAACTAGAAGACTAAATCTTTGCACATTTATGATATCGACCATAGGACAAAACTTAACGTAGCCGGATTTTCGATTTATCACCCAGGACAGAGAAAATGGATTTTAAGCTTTTTCAGACCCTCGCATGGCTTAGAATGTTGAATCTTTGCACACTTATAGTATCGACCACTGAAATGCCAGATTTTTTCATTTTTCTCTCGCAGTGAATAAAAGAAGGGGACGGGGGGGGGGGGGGGGGTAATGCTTTCAGGGAACTTCCAAAGTTCTCCGCCGGGAACATAAAAGGCTAAAATTCAGTCACGGGATAGAATCTAGCTGGGTCAATTTACAATTGAGACAACTTTTTTCGACGTTAAGCACCATACATTGTTATGTTAGACAAGGTAAAACTTAAAAAATGAAATTGCAACTTCTTTTGATAAGAGTATTTACTTTCCCTGTCTTCAACAAGCCAAAATACTAGTTTAATTGTTTACACTAGATTTATATTAGAGCAATTTAAACATTAAAATTTAATGTTTTTGAGCATTTAAAAATATTCCATAGTGAGGCCTCATTTAGCACTGCTGAAACCCTCTGCAATTTCATCCCATCCCCTCTTGGATTTCTTTCTGGCTGCAGTTCCGATAGAACAGATAATATTTGTTATTGTTTTCCCAGAATATCTAAATTTGCTAATGGGTAGGTAGACTCACATGCAGGGGCCAGAGGTGACTGCCCCCCCCCCCCCCCAAATATGTACATTCAGCCCCATCCTTGATAATTTTTAGTAGGAATAGGACATTTCGCACATGTCATCCAAATTTTACAAGAAAAATTTCTTTTTCAGAATTTTTTGTAAACTTTGTATAGTACAGAAGTAAGATTTTTTAGCTGCTGAATTTGTGGTTATATTGATGATCGCCCATTTATTTACATATTTAAAATAAAAATATTCAATGAAGTATTAAAAATTAAAGAATATAATATCTCTAGGGTACTTTTGTATTATTGCGAGTTTCACTGTTATACATTTCCAACTGATGATCAATTATACACAGGAGTAATTAGTTATATAGTATAATACATTATCAACTGATGAGTCAATTTAATATTATGCGATATACAGTATTTTATTATAATTAAAATATTTTTAATACAGTAAGGAACCTTTCCTTCAGGGCTGTTGAACAACTCCCCCCTTGACTTTCACTCCAGTCCCTCCTGAATTACATTTTTGGCTACATGCCTGCTCATATGTTATGGGACTTTTAGTGTAACGTGCAGATGTGAATGAACCAATAATGACTAAACGTCAAATTCGACGTCATATTAAATGCAAAATGCAACAATTCCATATAAGCGGAGAACTGCGATGGAATGACCGTGACCATTGAACCATCTTTCTGTAGTTTTCATATGCAAATTATACAACATAGTTTCAGTGACGATGATGTGCCGCCAAGTTAAAAAATCTGATATAGGCAGCACATGACTTTCCCTGCAGACTCAAATTCATTTTTTCTTTATTTCTTTAAAAACTCATTAAATTGAGTTTAATTGCACAAAATGACACTAAATTTGCATTTTTAATTCAATTTCTGCTTTTATTTGGTAATTGGACATTTTTTCAAAGGTGGCTTAAAAAAATGCGAAGAATCTCTATCTCGAGAACGGTTAGTCTTAGAGTAATAGAGTTGTTCTTATTCTTTTCCTCGTCAAAAATTCGTTTAAAAAAAGCATTTAATTGATACATTTGAACATACGTAGTCTTTTTTTTAGATATTGGCGATTCTTGCGGGCCATTTCGTAAAAAAAGACAGGTTGTTCTTTTCCGAATCGTACCAAAATCTAATCAGCACCAGAGTATCCCACAAGTGACTTATCTACCAAATTTTGTGAAATTTGGTAAATTTGTATTTCAGCTAGAGTGAATACATGAGATTTTTGCTGGCCATTTCGAAAAGGCGGATTCTTTTTTTCGGAATTGTACCAAAAACTAATCAGAACCAGGGTCACACCCAAGAATCTTACCTACCAAATTTTATGAAATTCGGTCTATTAGTTTTTGAGTTAGAGTGGATACATACATTGCACAGGCACACAGACACAGACACCACTCTAAAAATTGTTTTTTCGTATTCCAGAGATCTCGAAACGTGTAGATCCGTCGAAAACTCGAGTTGCGATTTTCGACATGATTTCAATACTTTCCCCATACATTACCATGTATTGCAGGGAAAATAAAAGAGATCAGATCTCATTGGAAAGTAAAATTTCTTATTCAAGAACTTCTGCCTTTGGAATTCCGAAACTTCTGAAGTTCCTAAAATTTTGATAAAAGCACTAACAAGAATTTGCATGTCGGCATACACTGATTTCTCTACCACGCAACCTTCTTTATATATTATTTCATTTTTAGGGGTTGGAGGTCTATATGTAATCTGGGAAAATCATACTTCCTTGTGAAAGTCGTTTCACGGCGAGGAGTCTTTCATTACAGAGAAACCAACTTACGACAAGAACAACACATATCATTTATTTAATTTTAAAAATATGCGTCCAATATTTTCATACGTATTTTAACACTAAGATGAGATATCCATAGTGACTCTTCTTCAGTAAATTCCACTGCAGGGCTACCAGCAATGAAATAGAAAATATTCAGACCAAATTTGGGTGTGGGGGGAGGGAAGGTGAGTAACTCTGCTACTCGTTACAGATTGACATAAAGTATCACTCCTTAAGATATTTCAAATAGAAAAGGTTGATGTGCGTTGTGTGTGATAATGGTCAAAATACCTAGGGAAAAATTTGAATATTTTTTATTATATTTTCATTATTTATTATTTTTATTAATTATTATTTTATTATTATTATTTGTATTTTTATTTTTATTATTATTATTATTATTATTATTTTTATTTTTATTCTTCTTATTATTTATTATTATTATTTTATTTATTATTATTATTATTTTTATTATTATTTTTTTTATTTTTATTCTTCCTATTATTTATTATTATTATTTTATTTATTATTATTATTATTTTTATTATTATTATTATTATTATTGTTATTTATTATTATATTATTTTTATTATTATTATTTTTATTGTTATTATTATTATTATTATTATTATTATTAATTATTATTATTTTTATTATTATTATTATTTTTATTATTATATTTATTGTTACTTTTATTATTATTATTATTTTTATTATTATATTTATTGTTACTTTTATTATTATTTTTATTATTATTATTACTTTAAATTATACAATTTTGACAAATTAATAGAATGCCGTTTATTTCGCCCGAATTGGATCACAAGCAACGAACTTATCAATGATGAAACATTAACATTTGGATGGATGTGACGTTTACAATCAATTTATCGGGTAAGCGTGTTGTTATTAGTGTTTCGCGGTCATTGAGCCATAAATAACCTCTTTTATGCATGATTATGTCATATTTTGTCCTATGCTACCATGTTAAGGAAATATATAATTTCGAATAAATTTTGAAATTTTTCCTCGAATTAAAAAAAAAAAATTTAATTCTAGATTTTTTATAAACGATGCACAGATGTACGACCACCACTCCAAAAATAGTACAAATGTCTTCAGGAGGAAACTATTAGTTTATTAAGTTTCGTGATCATTGAACCATAAATACCCCTTTTATGCCTGATAATGTCAATTATTTTCCCTATGCTGTCATGCTAAGAAGATATAAAATTTAAGAAAAATAAATAAATAAATAAATAAAATTAAATTAAGAAGATATAAAAGTTTTTACTTAAATTTCAAAATATTCTACTTTGATTTTTCGATAATAAATCCAAATATAAAGTTTCGTGAAAATACATTAATATTTGTGGTAGCTATAGTGCACATAAGAAATCGACCGTAGACATACAGACGGATATCACTCTAAAAACGTCAAAGCGCTTTCAAGAGGTTCTAAATCATATACTGGCAAAGTCTCACAATCGAAAATTTTCGTGAAAGCAATACTTTCTCTGTGTTTCGTATGAAACTAAAAATATAACTAATGAAAAACTGAAAATATTTAATGAATGTAGTGAAAGTGATGTATTGCCATCATCAATTTTTTAGCGAAACCTACGGATTTACGTAAGAAATAATGGAGACGTAGCATGACGTTAACGTACAGAAATTTGGTGATAATGAAGACGATTTGCTTTTATTATCCTTCAGATTAAATTAAATATGAAATGCAACAATACAATATAAACCTAACTGCGAAAAAATGACCAAGATCTTCGAATCGTCTTCAGAAACTTTTCGTATGCAAATTTTACAAGATCAGACTTTCATTCACATAAAATCGATGCTGTGGCGTCAAGTAGAAGGACGGAGATGAATGAAATAGAAAAATTCTTATTCAAGAACTTGTGAAGTTTCTATCTTTCTGCTAAAGTAGAATATGGTTTCCTAAGTATAATAAAATCACAAGCAGTTGCCCTTCGAGGTACACTTTCTGTCAACTCAGACCGTACGACCTGTTTGAAGACGTTCTGGGCGGCCGGAAAGGTGCCTCCTCCTCTCCCCCTCCCATCCCCCCCCCCAAATTTATACCGGAAACCATCGGGGGTGATACACAGATGTAAAATACTTCTTTAATGATGACATTTTGGGGGGGAATATCGCCAAAATTACAAAAGTGGCTCTAAATAGACGATAATGACGCCAAATTGATGAACTAATAAAAATCATATTGTAATGGACTATATTGCTCATTTCTGATGCTATCAATATTGATAACTGCCAAGTTAGATTGATAACTGTCAAGATTTATTGATAACTGTCAAGTTATATTTAAACGAAATATAAATTAATAGGGTACTTTAAAATTTTAATAAAACCACAGGCAGTTGCGCTTCGAGCTGCACTTTCTTCCAACTCAGACCGTACGACTTATCCGAAGGAGTAAGTGATCTGTTTTGGACGGCCGGGAAAATGCCATCCAATTTAGATCGGAATCCACTGGGGGTAATACAAAGGCGTAAAATATTTCTTAAATGGTGACAAATTGGAGAAAATGTCGCCAAAATTTCAAAAGCGGTGCCAAATTGATGAACTAATTAAAATATATTTTTTATATGGTCTATTTTGCTTATTGCGGATGCTATCAATGTTGATAATTGTCAAGTCAGATTTACAAGAAATATAAGTTAGTATGGTACATTGAAATAATATTGCATCTTGTTATCCAGAAAAGATAACAATTATTCAATTCAACTTTAAAAAATGTGTGCCATGGATGTTGTTCATCATATCATCACAGTAAAAGGAGTAAATTCATCGCATTATGTAGCGGAAGCCTTATTCTGCCCAAATTAGATTTTTTTTTTTTTGCGATCAATATTGTGTTGCATATTTTAATAACCGATTACCATGTGTTATTCATATATATTTTCGGCAAACGTCACTTGACGCTAAAGATGTATATAAAAAACTGTAAACGTCCGCTAAGTTATATAGTTCCTCTATTTAGCGCTATTAATAATTAAAAACTAACATTTTTCTGCATTAAACCGATAGTTTGAGTCCAAACCAACAAATTCCTATATTAAAAAATCTAATGTGGGCAGCACATGACTTTCTATATATAATGCAATGAATTTACTACTCTTACAGTAAAAAAAATAGGTTATTCTTACAGTAGATACTTATATTCTTTCCAAGATATTGAATTTTCGTCAATTAGTCGTCATTTTCATTGATTTAACGCCATTTTTATCCATTCGGCGAGATTTTCGTTAATTTGGCAGCATTTAAAAAGTCGCAAAAGTCTCGCCAAGCGTTATGGATGAAGAAATAAGTTATTCTTATAGCGGATAAATGACTATTGGCGTTCAAATACAAAAGTATCATTTAAAGTGTAGTTTCTCATGAATGGAACGAACTAGATCCACGAGAATGATGTCACCAAATTTATCACATGAAATTACATATGAAAAGTGAACGTGTTTCTCAACAATTAATATTTTTTTTGAATTTATGGGATTTTTTGATAAATTTATTTGAAAAATGTGCAATATCTCGAGAACGATTCGTTCTAGCGTTCTAAAGTTTATGTCAATCGTTTTCTACGGAAAAATTACATAAGAAATGTCTATTTGCGTAACTTTATTAAAGGTTTTGATTTTTTGATGATTTTTTCAAAATTTCACTCGAAAATTTAGGGGTGTTCTGAACATTCGATTGTGTTTAAAAACAATAGGCTTCAAGTATTCATGGATTGTAAATTTTGTACCAATTTCATTCGAATCGCTCCATTCGTTCGTGAGATATTGTCTCCACAGACTCAGTGACACACACACATACTTTCACACACACAGAGCCATCACTCCAAAAATGTTTAATTCATGATCAGGGATGCTTGAAACGTGTTCTCCCGTCGAAAACTTGAATTCGAATTTTCGACCCCGTCACAATACTTTCCTTATACATTATACTATGTATATAAGGAAAGTAAAAATTAAAAATGAGGTTCATGTTTTCCCATATTTTAAAAATTAAAGCACTATAAATGAATATTCAAAATAAATTCTATTACTATGGAAACCATTTTGTCAATGGATGTATAAAGACAAAACCGAGCCATTCGTCAAACCAGATCATAGCGTCCACAGTGTATATATAGATCCTGTATGCACTGTGTATATTTACATAGTGTATATTTATACAGTGTACATTCACACACAACACACAGATTGAATTTATACTGTGTATATTTGCACAGTGTAGCGTTCACAATGTGTGCAATATACACAGTGTGGATCTAAACTTGTATATTTGCGCAGTGTAGATCCACAGTGTTACCTCCACAGTGTTTATAACCTGTCGCGAATATAGACCCTTATAACTTTCTCATACTACTACTATATTTAAGCCTAAAAAAAGTTGCAACATAATTTTTGAAGTTTTCATTTATTTAACAATGCATTAGTGTTGAAAATTGGCATCTTAATATGAAATTGGCTCAATTAAGTTCTGCTCCGTGATCCAAAACTGCAAGTATTTAAGCCTTTCAAATCACCGGTGGGCTTTTGAAGGGTCTGGAAAAACTTTTCAACCGCCCCACAACCTCTATTTTTTCAGCCCTGGGGAAGAAATCGAAAATCTGCCTTTGTTACATTCTATCCTATGGTCGGTACTATATAAGTGTGCAAAAGTTCAGCCTTCTTAATTGCAAAGAAGGCTTTTAGAGGATCTGTAAAGTCTTTTCATATACGCCTCCCTCCCCCCCCCCCCCCACACACACACACCACCACCACCCTTCCCCATTTTCTTCACTCTCAAGCAGGAAAATTGGAAATCTGCCTCCGTTAGGCTTTGTCACGTGGTCGATGCTGTAAGTGTGCAAAGATTCAGAATTCTAGATCACCGAGAATGAGTATTTGGGAAATTAAGGAGTATTTGGGAAATTAAGGAGTATTTGGGAAATTAAGGAGTGTTTGGAAAATTAAGGAGCGTTTGGCAAATTAAGGAGTATTTGGAGAATGAAGGAGTGTTTGGAAAATTAAGGAGTATTTGGAAAAACACAAAGACGTTAGGCAGTTATTATATAGAAAAAATAGTTTCACCGAAAATCTTCAAATTCGAGATTGGCATATTTTGAAACCACCTGAACACATTTCGAATTCTTTTGAAAATATGTTTCTCTTTCTCTCCCTGTGTATGTGTGCGCGATAACTTTAAAATAATTGCGTGAGCTGTTGTGAAATTTTATGGTAGATACATTATGTAAATAATAAAACGAGAGCTATATAAAAAAATATTTCCCATTATCTGAATTCGAATTATTAATTTTCATACAATTATTTCCAATAAACAAATAATTATAATCCTCGAAACAATGATGGTAATAGTAGATACGGGAAATTGACAGTTTAAAGCTGTGAATGGCATAATGGCATACGTCGGGCATATACGTGTACTCTGCTGTAATATTATCATATGCTTTTCCATGTTTTGTAACATTCATTCATTTAAGATATTCTGAACTAAATAGTTCTCAATTCTAGATTTCTTCTTTCTTTGTTGGACACAGACTGCATAATTTTAACCATGTAGTCCTGTTTATGCAATAATAAAATCAAGAGAAAATCAGAGTTTGGAATGTGGCTCTGAACTCACTTCTTATGCAGGTATGCATTTTACTGATTTTTACTTTCCTTATATACATAATGTATAAGGAAAGTATTGTGACGAGGTCGAAAATTCGAAATCGAGTTTTCGACGGGAGAGCACGTTTCAAGCATCCCTGATCACGAATCAAACATTTTTGAAGTGATGTCTCTGTGTGTGTGTGTGTGTGTGTGTGTGTGTGTGTGTGTGTGTGTGTGTGAAAGTATGTGTGTGTGTGTGAAAGTATGTGTGTGTGAAAGTATGTGTGTGTGTCTGTCAGTGAGTCTGTGGAGACGATAACTGACGAACGAATGGACCGATTCGAACAAAATTTGGTACAAAAATCACAATCTGTAAACACTGGAAGCCTATTGTTTTTATACGCAATCGAATGTTAAGAACACCCCTAAATTTTCGAATGAAATTTTGAAAAAATAGTCAAAAAATCAAAACCGCTAATAAAGTTACGCAAATAGACATTTCTTATGTAATTTTTCATTAGAAAACGATTGACATAAATTTTAGAACGCTAACATGAACCGTTCTCGAGATATTGCACATTTTAAAAAAAAATTATCAGAAAGTCATATAAAATAAAAAAAAATATTTCCTCTTGAGAGACATGTTCACTTTTCAGTAATACCATGCGATAAATTGGATGACATCATTCTCGTGGATCTAGCTCGTTCCATTCATGAAAAAATATACTTTTTGTAATACTTTTGTATTTGAACGCCAATAGTCATTTATCTGCTGTAAGAATAACTTATTTCTTTGTCCATTATACTTGGCGAGATTTTGGCGACGAATTTGGCGGAATGTCGCCAACTTGGCGACTTTTTGAAATGTTGCCAAATTAACGAAAATCTCGCCAAATGGATAAAAATGACGCTAAATCAATGAAAATGGCGACTAATTGAAGAAAATTCAATATCTTGTAAAGCATATAACTATCTACTGTAAGAATAACATTTTTTAAACTGTAAAAGTAGTAAATTCATTGCATTATATAAGGAAAGTCATGTGTTGCCCACATCAGATTTTTATTCATCTATTTATTGTTTTTTGTTCTTTATATTTACTCAAATTGTTTTTAATTTAAAACATTTATTAGTTAAACTCACAGTTTTAGTATATCTCATTTATTACCTTTATTTCCATTTCTAATAAAACTGTGTGTTATTCTTATGTATTTCCCTTTAATATCATTATTCGATGAATTGATGAATTTGTTCGATACATTTCAATACAGGATATTATAAATTCACATATAGGTCAGTATAAACGGTTACCTTACACCTTTCTGGTAGGTCGAACGGTCTGGGACTCAACAACAACATATAAGTCAGTATGTATTTTATATAGTTTATTTTGTACACTTTTTACTATTTCAATAATATATATTAATACAAAGCTGCCAAATCTATATTGCCAATGTCACAAGCTGATGCAAACTTTAAAAATATTTTCAAAGAATTTTTATGAAGCATTTATAAAAAAAAAAAAAAATTACAGAATAGTTTGTGAACGAAAGCTCATAAAATATGCAGATTTCTTTTTTTCATTTTAAAACAATTAGACTTAAAATCTTTAGATAGATTACATAAGAGATCAGAGTGGAACCTCACTTCAGATATTTTGTGTTATTATCAGAAGTTGTTGTCAAATTTAAAAATACGTTTAAAGAATTTTTAAGAATCATAAGAAAAGCATTAAAGAATAATATGTGAACGAAAACTCATAAAATATGCAGATTTTTTTTTCATTTTAAAACAATTAGACCTAAAATTATAGATAGATTACATAAGAAATCAGAGTGGAATCTCACTTCAGATATTTTGTGTTATTATCAGAAGCTGCTTTCAACTTTAAAAATATGTTTAAAGAATTTTTAAGAATCATTTATAAGACAAGAAAGATCAATCATGCATAAACATTGATTATGAAACACTTTCCATATGAAATGCAATTTCATTTAAAAATTTTTAAAATGTGATACATTCAGTGGTGATATCTTTTACATTATCACAGTACTACAGTAATTTATTATACTTAAATATTTAAAACTGTATCGAAATATAAATCATCTGATTCTCTATGCAAAATCAAGGAATATTTTATTCATATAACTTGTATTCCAGACTCCAGAGCTAAATAATTTTGAGTGAAAAAAATTCAGCAATTCTTATGTAACTCACCCTACAATCGCTTGAGATATTTGCATTCTGCATAAGTTAAAATTAGGCTTCGTTGAAGAAATAATAAAAGTTTAGGGATCATTTAAAATCACAACTATTGTAATTGCATAGGCACGGAATTTAGATACACAGATAATACACAGATACACAGATAATACACAGATACACAGATAATATATGTGTGTGTGTGTGTGTACGTATTCAAAGTATTGGAATCGTGCCGAAGATCGGAACTGGAATTTTCAGAGGATCTACACGTTTTGGCGCTTCTAGAACACGAAAAAACTATTTTTAGGAAGACGTCTGTGTGTGTAAGGGTGTATCTGTGTATGTTTCTGTGTGTCTGTGAGGATATTACATCCACTCTAATTGAAAAACTAATGGACCGAATTTCATAAAATTTGGTAGGTATGTTTTTTCTGGGAAATCCTGATGTTCATTAGATTATAGTACGATTCGTAATAAAAGAATCTGCCTTCTTTGCGAAATGGCCGGCAGAAATTGCCTTTATCCACTCTAGCTAAAAACTAATGGAACAAATTTAACAAAATTTGGTGTATAATATTTCAATAACCTACAAGTGATTTATACACCAAATTTAACAAAATTTAGTATATAAATCATTTGTAGATTATTCTAGAACGATTCGGGAAAAAGGAACGGGCTATTTTTGCGAAATGGCCCGCAAAAATCGTTAAATATAAAAATAAAAGACTACATGTGCTCAATTATATCAATTAAATTCCTATTTTATACGTGATTTTTGACAACAAAAAGAATAAGACTAACCCCATTACTCTAGGACTAGCCGTTCATGAGATATTCTAGTTTTTTCGCGTTTTCGCTACGCCACCTTTGACAATAAGTCCAGCTATCAAATGAGAATCAAATTTAAGTTTAACATGCAAATTCAATGTCATTTAAAATACTTATGACTGTTATTTTGTGCAGATAAACTCAAATTATTATTGAAGAAATAAAGAGAACGTGAATATGAGTCTGCAAGGAAAGACATGTGCTGTCCACATCAGAATTTTTAACAATATTACAACAATGATTTATAGAAGTGGACGGGGATTATTTGCAGGCCATTTCGAAAAAAATGTACGATCTATATTTAAAGATCCACCAAATTTTTGTAGAATAAAATGTTCAACAAATTTAAGCTGTGTACCAAATTTTAACTCTCTAGGACGTAGGAATGTGCATTAAAAATACCATCAAATAAGTATATCATGAGGAGTTATATAAAATTTAAAAAAAAAAATTGAAAAGTTGTTATCTACCAAATTTATTTTAAAATGTGAAGCCTCTCTCATATACAAAATGATTAAACTCTTGGAAAGATATTTATTATATAATATATCTCTTTTTTCTTTCTGGAGGATATCTCAAAAGTCAGAATTTAATTGAATTTGTTTTTTTCCCTATATTAAATAATTTTTAATTAAAAAACGACTTAATATATTTTACTGAATTTTTTTTTATATATTTTATGGGATAATGTGAATATTTTCTAAAAATTTCGAAGCAATGTGTGAATTTTAAATTTGCTTAAAAAATGTTTGAAAAATTAGGTCCCATAGGGTTCAATGTATTTCATTTTTTCAATCAGGGTTCAATAAAAAACTAATTGGGTGATATTATTTATTTATATTCCCATAGGTCCCACAGACCGTCTGAACAACATACTAAAATTTCATTTTGATTAAGCCATTTTACGGCAGTTATCGTGCTAACGGACAGACAGACAGACAGAATGGTCAAAGTCATAAACACTTTGCAACTATGTTATAAAGTGTTAAAAAGCATTAAAGAATAATTTGTCAACGTAAGCTTATAAAATATGGAGATTTCTTTTTTAATTTTAAAACAATTAGACTTAAAATCATAGATAGATTACATAAGAGATCAGAGTGGAACCTCACTTGAAATATTTTGTGTTATTATCAGAAGTTGTTGTCAAATTTAAAAATACGTTTAAAAAATTTTTAAGAATCATAAGAAAAGCATTAAAGAATAATATGTGAACGAAAACTCATAAAATATGCAGATTTCTTTTTTAATTTTAAAACAATTAGACCTAAAATTATAGATAGATTACATAAGAGATCAGAGTGGAACCTCTCTTCGGAAATTTTGTGTTATTATCAGAAGTTGTTGTCAAATTTTAAAATACGTTTAAAGAATTTTTA
Source organism: Amaurobius ferox (assembly GCA_951213105.1). Lineage (NCBI taxonomy): Eukaryota > Metazoa > Arthropoda > Arachnida > Araneae > Amaurobiidae > Amaurobius > Amaurobius ferox. The sequence goes on along the minus strand of OX578143.1, from coordinate 74,264,884 downwards.
AGAATCATAAGAAAAGCATTAAAGAATAATATGTGAACGAAAACTCAAAATATGCAGATTTATTTTTTCATTTTAAAACAATTAGACCTAAAATTATAGATAGATTACATAAGAAATCAGAGTGGAATCTCACTTCAGATATTTTGTGTTATTATCAGAAGCTCTTGTCAACTTTAAAAATACGTTTAAAGAATTTTTAAGAATCATTTATAAGAAAAGCATTAAAGAATAATATGTGAACGAAAACTCAAAATATGCAGATTTCTTTTTTCATTTTAAAACAATTAGACCTAAAATTATAGATAGATTACATAAGAAATCAGAGTGGAATCTCACTTCAGATATTTTGTGTTATTATCAGAAGCTCTTGTCAACTTTAAAAATACGTTTAAAGAATTTTTAAGAATCATTTATAAGAAAAGCATTAAAGAATAATATGTGAACGAAAACTCAAAATATGCAGATTTCTTTTTTTATTTTAAAACAATTAGACCTAAAATTATAGATAGATTACATAAGAAATCAGAGTAGAACCTCACTTTGGATATTTTGTGTTATTATCAAAAGTTATTAACTTTAAAAATACGTTTAAAGGATTTTTTAAGAATCATAAGAAAAGCATTAAAGAATAATATGTGAACGAAAACTCATAAAATATGCAGATCTATTTTTTTTTCATTTTAATACAATTAGATCTAAAAATATATAAAATAAGATTGTTTAAGAAAGCCGAATGGAATCCCACTTCATATGTTTTGTGTTAGTGTTCCACCCTCTCCCCTCAGGATATCAAAATGTGCTAATCCATAGTGAAAATCTGATGTAGATCACAAATTTTTCAGTGTGAAACAGATTCGAAAGTGCTATTCGTCAACCGCCGACTTTGATGTGTTTTCAAATTGCCTCATAAAATACGAGAAGCAACAATATGAACGAAATTGCTCGAAAATGATCGAGTCAATCCAACCATATCAGGAAGTTTTCATATGCAAATGGTATAAGATCAGTTTTTTCAGTGACATAAAATCGATGCTAGGGCCTCAAGTTGAACGGAATCGAAAATGATTTAAACGAAAATATCTCATTCAAAATTTTCTAAGTACTTCTGAAGTTTCCAAATTCCAGCAAAAGTAACATTTATTTTTCTAATTTTACAAAAAGCACAAGAAAACTAGTTGCAAATTGAAATGCACTAACTTTTCCACCAAATCCCATATATTCTAAAATTTTGATAATTTCACCTGCATTCCACCATTTAAACAAAATTATTGGCCAATGTTATCATCAACACCACCCAATATTATCACCAACATCACCCAATGTTATCATCAACATTATCCAATATTATCACCAACATTACTCTATGTTATCACCCAAGTTCGTGACCAAAAGCACGTGTATGCATACCTCTATATGCATCATACTTTCCTATAAAACTCGTTTCACAGCAAGAATACTTTCACAAGAAATAATCCAACCTTTGACGTTACCTAATAACACTTTGGATTCAAAACTATGCTCCAATATTTCGCTACACATTTAAATAGATGACTAACAACGATATATCAATAGAGGTGCTTTTACTGGGTTGATAAACTTAGATCTACTTGAATGGTGTTTTCGACTAAATACAGTAAATTTCGCACGACAGAATAGAAGAACAGCTAAATCCTTCTCTAGTTTTTTAGCATAAAGTGTAGATTTGAATATGATTAACAACGATATATCAATAGAGATGCGCTTCTTCTGAGTTAATAAACACATCTACAATTTGAATGGTGCTTCCAACTACAATAAAGAAAAAATGACGCAGAAGCAGAATAGAATAACTAAGGAATCATTCACCAGTTTTTTAGCGTAATGATCGATATCAATAGAAATGCACAGCTACAAGCCGGATGGTGGTTACAACTACAAAAGAATAAATGGCGCACGAACAGAATGGAATAACTGAATCGTTCTCCAGTTATTTTACCGTATAAAATGTAAATTTGAATACGACTAACAATTATATATCAATAGAAATGCTTATATTGTGTTCACAAATGTCCATCTACAAGCTGGATGGTCGTTACAACTACAAAAGAATAAATGGCGCACGAACAGAATGGAATAACTGAATCGTTCTCGTTATTTTACCGTATAAAATGTAAATTTGAATACGACTAACAATTATATATCAATAGAGATGCTTATATTGTGTTCACAAATGTCCATCTACAAGCTGGATGGTCGTTACAACTACAAAAGAATAAATGGCGCACGAACAGAATGGAATAACTGAAGTGTTCTCCAATTATTTTAACGTATAAAAAGTAAATTGGAATATGACTAACAATTATATATCAATAGAGATGCTTATATTGTGTTCACAAATGTCCATCTACAAGCTGGATGGTGGTTATAACTACAAAAGAATAAATGGCGCACGAACAGAATGGAATAACTGAATCGTTCTCCAGTTATTTTAACGTATAAAATGTAAATTTGAATACGACTAACAATTATATATCAATAGAGATGCTTATATGGCGTTCACAAATGTCCATCTACAAGCTGGATGGTAGTTACAACTACAAAAGAATAAATGGCGCACGAAAAGAATGGAATAACTGAAGTGTTCTCCAATTATTTTAACGTATGAAAAGTAAATTGGAATATGACTAACAATTATATATCAATAGAGATGCTTATATTGTGTTCACACATGTCCATCTACAAGCTGGATGGTAGTTATAACTTCAAAAGAATAAATGGCGCACGAACAGAATGGAATAACTGAATCGTTCTCCAGTTATTTTAACGTATAAAAAGTAAATTGGAATATGACTAACAATTATATATCAATAGAGATGCTTATATTGTGTTCACAAATGTCCATCTACAAGCTGGATGGTGGTTACAACTACAAAAGAATAAATGGCGCAAGAGCAGAATGGAATAACTGAATCATTCTCCAGTTATTTTAACGTATGAAATGTAAATTGAAATATGACTAACAATTATATATCAATTGAGATGCTTATATGGCGCTCACAAATGTCCATCTACAAGCTGGATGGTGGTTACAACTACACAAGAATAAATGGCGCACGAGCAGAATGGAATAACTGAATCATTCTCCAGTTATTTTAACTTATAAAATGTAAATTTAAATATGACTAACAATTATATATCAATTGAGATGCTTATATGGCGCTCACAAATGATCTACAAGGTGGATGGTGGTTACAACTACAAAAGAATAAATGGCGCACGAGCAGAATGGAATAACTAAATCATTCTCCAGTTATTTTAACTTATAAAATGTAAATTTGAATATGACTAACAATTATATATCAATAGAGATGCTTATATTGCATTCACAAATGTCCATCTACAAGCTGGATGGTGGTTACAACTACAAAAGAATAAATGGCGCACGGGCAGAATGGAATAACTGAATCATTCTCCAGTTATTTTAACGTATGAAATGTAAATTTAAATATGACTAACAATTATATATCAATCGAGATGCTTATATGGCGTTCACAAATGTCCATCTATAAGCTGGATGGTGGTTACAACTACAAAAGAATAAATGGCGCACGAGCAGAATGGAATAACTGAATCATTCTCCAGTTATTTTAACATATGAAATGTAAATTTAAATATGACTAACAATTATATATCAATCGAGATGCTTATATGGCGTTCACAAATGTCCATCTATAAGCTGGATGGTGGTTACAACTACAAAAGAATAAATGGCGCACGAGCAGAATGGAATAACTAAATCATTCTCCAGTTATTTTAACTTATAAAATGCAAATTTGAATATGACTAACAATTATATATCAATCGAGATGCTTATATGGCGTTCACAAATGTCGATCTATAAGCTGGATGGTGCTCCCGAAAAGAATAACTAGCGTACGAACAGAATGCAATAACTGAAATAATTCTCCAGTTTTTTAGCATAAAGTGCTGAGATAAAGATTTGAAAGTACTAATAATAGTGAATGGTCGAGTTTTGCGTATTTTCAGTAGTCATCATATTAAATACGAAATGGAAAAATGCAATATAAACTAAATTGTGCTGAAATGATCGAGGCAATCCAGCCGTCCTTGGAAGTTTTCATATGCAAATCGTACAAGATCAGAGTTTCGCAGTGACATAAAATCGATGCGGTGGCGTCAAGTTGAAAGGGATAGGAACTGATTGAAACGAAAATTTCTTATTCAAGAACTTCTGAAGTTTCCAACTTTCAGTAAGAGCAAAATTTGTTTTCTAAAATTTAATAAAAGCACTACAAGCAGGTGCATAGTAGATTTTCCAATCCAGTCTTTGTTTAACTGGTTGGGCACCTGTGCCGAACATGCATGGGCCATTAAAAAATTATACCAACCACTTCTTGTGGAACTGCATTTATTTTGTTGCTTCGTTTAAATTTCCTATTCTTTCTGAGCATTTATGAAGTATTGCATATTAAAATTTAGTAGAATTGATTATTTTAAGTTACTGTATATCTTAATGAAGTGCAAGCAAAAACGTTCCACTGTAACGTTTCGGCGTTTCACTATAACGTAATATGTAAAAGTTCTATTGCAATGTAATGTATTATTGTTTTTAGGCATTTTATTCAGTTTTGTGTATTAATATTTAGTGGAATTGATTATTTTAAATTATTATGGAGCTTGGGATGACTTTCAAGCAAAATCGTTCCATTGCAACATCACGCTTACAAACGTTTCACTGTAACGCAATGTTCCAGTGTTCCATTATAACATTGTAAATGGAATTAAAAATGTTAGAAGTGTTGCGAATGTGTAAAATGCCCTCAGTACAGTTTTTTTCGAAAACCAGACGAAGAAAATATCAATACAGGCAACTTTTCCTATGACATGAACGTAGGGTTGCCAAATGCTGAAAATCGGGGTTCGCCAGATTTAGCGATTTATTGCCAATTTGGTGACAGTGAGAGATATTTAGAAGGTTTGAGAACTATCTCAAAATAACGAATATCCTACAAGATAGGAGAGACTTCTAGAAGTTTTTATAGATTAGTATAAAAGGAGCCATCAGTCAGTTGCAGAGCAATAGACGTAATACGACCTACATTGAACGAAGACATACGTCAAAGTTTTGATAATAGTAGCTGCTATTTTGTGAAATGAGATACATCATTGTTCCGATTATAATATCGGTTGTTTTGTGAAATTGGAGTATTTAAGTGGCGTGTTACTGTATATTATTCCCGCTTACGCTGTGCTTGTTAATAAAAGTGTTAGTTATAGTACAGAAAATTGAACTCATTCTTATTCTAAGCACACACCCACGGTTCCAGAGGATAGATACGTTGTAACAAAAAGCATTGACACCGTTTAATTTTAAAGAGAATATATTAAGTATACGAAATCACAACATTAAAGAACGCAAAATTTCGATGCGTTCTATTAATTTGATTATACGTATCCTAGAAGAAATTGGGTATTTCTGCTAGTACTATAAGAAAGCAAAGATTGTGGTTTTAATACTGTGGTACACATTTCAAAAATAAACTTAAAAGTTGGGATTTTAAATCATTAAAGTTAACATATATTGACATACCCGTAAATTCGTATTAGTGGAACTCATTATTAAATTAAATATTGCGTTGTTTGCTGCTATTAAAACCCACCAATTATTTTTTTTTAGCGTGAGTTCTGTAAAGGAATATTTGATGTATAGGGTAAGGTGTTGTATCTTGGACCTACACTTATTCTAGCCCTATCTAGAGGGTTGTGCAAAAACTAATGAGTGTATTCTATACGTGTGCCACTAGATATCACAATGAAGTTAGTTCAGTTCCTGCAAGTTATACTGTGCATCAGAAATTTATTACAAACGAGTATTTTTTAAGTGAATAACTTCTCATTAAATATTTTTAACATGTATTACTTGAGAAAATATGAAAGTCATGGCTGATAAATTGTGGTTTTAGCAGCAAAAACGTTAGACTCAGTCGCAAACACTAGGTGCAAAAACTAGGCGCAACATCCCTAGTACCAAGGTACGAGGTACAACACCTTGCCCTACACTTCATTTTGAGCTGTAAATATTTATATTAAGCTCTGGGGACATAAGTATTCTAAGCGTACAAATCTATATACATAGAATTGAGAATCTGTTTCTCTTATGTTTGCTTGTTCCGTGTACACATCTACAAATTGTTGACGAATTTTTTTATATTTGGTATGTTACGTCACCGTGGGCAATACCGTCCTTATTTCGAGTTCTAGCACAAGAGGTTGTCGAATATATTAATAAAACTGCAAAGTTAAACTTTCCATTGCGTTATGCGGACGACTATTTAAAAAATTTATTTGAAGAAAATTACATCATGTTGCTTAGCAACGGAGCCAAATCAAAGGGTTTTATTTATACGGCAGGCGATTTTTATTCATTTTATACAATTTAAATAATAAAACAAGAAAGACCAATCGTGCATAGAACATTGATTATGAAACACTTTCCAACTGAGATGCAATTTTATTGACACTTTAAACTGCTTTAAAAATGGCCATCGACAAAATTAATCTTAAAACTTCATCAAAAATAACAATACTAGTTACACAAAATTAACTTTATTCAAATGATGCCACCGAAAGTATAATCTGCGAAGTGTTTACGATGCTTTTGTAGTTAATATTTCGTCACAATTATAATATTTCATTTTTATAGAAAGTGCATCGTTTTTTTTATCTCATGTTGAACTAGATTTTTGAAATTGTTGTAACTATGACAAACCATTTCACTTTATAAATCGTCTACCTTTCTATATAAATCAATACATATTTCATTCATATCACATATATTCAGACTCCAGAGCTAAATAATGTTGTGTGATAAAATTGAGCAATTCTTATACAACTCAACTTACAATCGCTTGATTTGTTTACGTTCTGCATGATATAGAAATTAGGTTTTACTGTAGGAAAAATTAAAGTTTAGTGATAATTTAAAATCAAAAATATTGTAATTGCATTGGCACAGAATTTAAATAAACAAATAAGGCGCAAAAATAAAGCGGTTTTAGGACGGATGCAACACTAAATATAAATTTAAACGAGGATCTTTTAAAATCAATCAGCGGAAAAAAATGGAAGCCATATTTTATTTTGCAATGACTCACGTGATCTCCTCATATAACATGGGTGTAATTATTATTTCAATTTTTATTTAAAAATCTACCCAACATATTTTGCTCAAATTTTTTTGCATACTTTATATAATAATTTCAATACTTCCGGATATTTTCGAAGCAATTTGTGAATTTTAACACCGCTTAAAACAGACCCATAGGGTTCAATGTATTTCATTTTTTCAATCCGGGTTAAATCCGAAACTAATTGGGTGATATTATTCCTTTTCATTCCCAAACATCCCGCTGCCGTCTCAACAACATACCAAAATGCCATTTCGATAAAGTCATTTTTACGAGAGTTATCGTGCAAACTGAGTCAAACAGACAGACAGAATGACGAAAGTCATAAATACTTTTCAACTATGTTGGTAAGAGTCAAAAATGACTCGCATATTATTTGGGGTTCACGAAATTTTATCTGCGTTTATAATCAATAGAATTCCCAATAGTTGCTGATTAGGTAATCCCTATGTAAGTACTAAATACCATTCTAAATTATTATGCATTCCCTCAAGATATCCCGTTTAAACTCACAAACACACACAAACACGCAAGTGTCACTTCAAAACATTCTATTAGAGCACAGGGATGATCAAAACATGTAAATTGTTGAAAACTGGAATTCGACATGCCGTACAAATTCTTCTATAAATTAATGCAGCGCAACGAATATGAGCGGAGATTCTTTGACCATTTACTGCAGTACATGAAGGTTCAACTCTAGCAATAAACTACAAGAAAATATCCAAATATTTTAAAATTCGCGCCATTTGATTGTTTTTCATAGAGAAATAAATGAAATTATCTTTTCCCAGCTGCCGGTGTCATACATCCTGGACACTCTTCATAGATTTCATTAGGACATATTCATCGAATTATCGATGTTTGATGAGGGGCGGGGGGGAGGCTTGAATATTATCGGCTGACAGAACCGCGAATGAAATTCAAAGGAGCGATCTTGAAGCAGAGTTAAGTAGTCCGCACCATCTTTTGTGATTCGTGGTGAAAAGAATCTATAAGAGACCATCATAAATGGCTTCCATTCGGGAAATGCATAAAACGACCGATATCTGCCAGACGCGGTTAAACTCGCATACGTCTGCCTTCTTATTGAAAAGATTATTACGAAATATTTCGGCGTCGAAAGAATTGGTGCAATTTTAAATTATATCAATCATAATGACTACGTTTTCCAAAGATGGTAAAAATCAACAAGATATTTTTAATGGTAAAAACTCCTGTCTTAATATTGCCATCATCGAACAAATTATAAATATCAGGATTTATTTGATTTTAGTTCTGTAGCCAATTTCATGCAAAACTAGACGGAATGACCCGCCGTTGTCCGGAACGTAAATAAGCGCACGCTACGCAGAAGTTGTGGATATGGCTACCACCACTAACTTTCCAAATCCTCTGTTTTAAACCAAAATTATTCTCGTGCTCAGTTTCTTTTATATATACGACAACTATGCCAAATTTACAACGCGAGAGTAATACGCCTTAATTAAGATCATTTGATACTCTCTCAATAAACGCGCTAAAAAACTTAAAACTGGAAGAAGAAAGTTTCTTTTAGTTAAAGTTAGATTTTCATATTTTAAATTTAGCTTTTGTTTTAAAATAATTTAGCTTTTTTTTTTTTTTTTTTTGCAAAAGAGTGTATAAACATTCCGATATTTGATGAAAGGATTGCACAGGGTTATTGGCTAGCAAGCTGAAAAAAGTGAATGTTCAAATGAATGATCCAGAACAAGAGTTAAATTGCCTACATCATATTTTGTGATTTATAAGAAAGAATCTATTAAACAAGATTATTAAAATATTCGTTCAGAAAAACGGCCAATATCTTCTAGATGTATATCTTTAGATATCGAGATTGTTATCGAAGTCTATTGTGGAATATTTTGGTACTGAATGGATACGTAGAATATTAGTTTATTTTGCAAACAAAAATGAAATTTTGAAAAGCAAAAATTCAACAGAGTAATTTTAACGATAAAATAAACATCTCGTTTATCAATTTTTCGGCATCGTTAAACTCATTACTATGTGAATTAAGATTTATTATAATATATTTCGTAGCAAATTTTATATAATAATTTTTGTTCATGTAAATGGCTTGATGGAACTCCGATATATTTCTTGGGATATTCAGCGGCAATTTTGCTACAAATTGGTGACTATCAATTTACAAGCAACATTGAGCATTGAAAAAATGTTCTGGAAAATAAAATTGGAAGATAGCTATTTCAATTTAGAACTAAATTCATTTATTTCCATACAGAATGTTCTGGAAAGATCTTACATATTGATATCTTGGATAATCAATGGTCCTGAAAATATGAGTTGGTGAAGATACTATAAGTAGGATTAGGCAGATAAAGTTTAATTGAACAGTAAATGCAGGCCTTACTTCTACCAGGATTCAAAATTCTGATGGAATTTATAGTTTTTCATGTTAGGATTCCGTTGAGATTCTCGATTTTAAGAAACCCAGATTAGGGTCAATAAGTGTAATTTTAGACTGCTGAATTTTAGTTACAATAATTGCTTTTTTGACAGGACCAAATGTTTAACTGATTGAATTGCAGCTCCTGTTTTAAGCATCTTTATTTTTGAACTATTATCAAAATATGCGGTTTACTATGCGTTTCAGAATTTCGAAAAATCGGTAAATTAGGTCATTTTGTCTTCACGAACATTGGTCGAACATATGAATCGTAAAAATTAAACTTGTGGATAATAATTGCATCATTTTGGTCTTTATTTTTTAAAATAGTCCGGGTTAAACAGTTTAATGAAATTTTTGTTTTCTAAAATTGCTGCAATATACTTTCAGACAATGCGTTGCTGCGAAATTTACTTATAGAACTCCAAGGCAATTGTCAAATATCCAAAGATTATCGCCAATTATCGATTATTTTTCAGATGGAGAAACATACGAAATCCTCTCTACACCTGACAGTGTAAGAAATCCAGAACCCTGTTAAAGAATTCCATTGAAGCGTCTTCATTGAATTATCGATGTTGGATAAGGGGACTTGAATATAATCGGCTGGCAGAATCCAAAATGAAAATTCAAATGAGTGATCTCGAAGAACCCAGTTTTCTCACAATATCTTCTGATTTATTGAAGACGTATCTATTAACAACTATCATTAAAATTTTCCATTCGGAAAAGCTCCGAAACAAACCAATACCTTCTAGGCGTATGCAGCCTTATATTTCTCGGTCTTCTCACTGAAAGGCGGGATTGTATTGATATTCTGCAATACTTCTGTAATTCTTATACGGCTTGCAATATTTTGTTATACGTAGAATGAATCAGTTAACAGCCTTTTTACTTTCCTTATATACATAATGTATAAGGAAAGTATTGTGACGAGGTCGAAAATTCGAACGCGAGTTTTCGACGGGAGAGCACGTTTCAAGCATCCCTGATCACGAATCAAACATTTTTGAAGTGATGTCTGTGTGTGTGTGTGTGTGTCAGTGAGTCTGTGGAGACGATAACTGACGAACGAATAAACCGATTCAAACCAAATTTGGTACAGAAATCACAATCCATAAACACTGGAAGCCTATTGTTTTTATACGTAATCGAATGTTCAGAACCACCCTAAATTTTCGAATAAAATTTTGAAAAAATCGTCAAAAAATCAAAACCACTAATAAAGTTAAGCAAATAGACATTTCTTATGTAATTTTTCATTAGAAAACGATTGACATAAATTTTGGAACGCTAACATGAACCGTTCTCGAGATATTGCACATTTTTCAAAAAAATTATTAAAAAGTCATATAAAATGAAAAAAAATATTTCCTATTGAGAAACATGTTCACTTTTCATATGTAATACCATGCGATAAATTGGGTGACATCATTCTCGTGGATCTAGCTCGTTCCATTCATGAAAAAAGATACTTTGAGTAATACTTTTGTATTTGAACGCCAATAGTCATTTATCTGCTGTAAGAACAACGTATTTCTTCGTCCATAACGCTTGGCGAGATTTTGACGACGAATTTGGCGGAATATCGCCAACTTGGCGACTTTTCGAAATGTTGCCAAATTAACGAAAATCTCGCCAAATGGATAGAAACGACGCTAAATCAATGAAAATGACGACTTATTGTCGAAAATTCAATATCTTGGAAAGAATATTAGTATCTACTATAAGAAAAACCTATTTTTTTACTGTAAAAGTAGTAAATTCATTACATTATATAAGGAAAATCATGTGTTGCCCACATCAGATTTTTTCTGTTATATATCGTAGATTATTTCAAATACAATATTAAACTTCAACAGGATAGTTTTAAAAGAAACTATATTGTTTCGTCATCTTCCAATTGGTGTAGTCAAATTGCTTAAATATTGTAATTACGTTAATATTTATAAGTGTTTTCAGAGATCTGTAGTTAAATATTTGAATCCTCTTTAACAGGCAGCCCGTGTCCGTCTATTCCCTAACTGAGATTATATTTTTGCTACAGTTGGATCGAAATTTATAATAACACTTCTTCATTTAAATAATCATTTAAATATGAAGTTTTTTATTCAAAATGAACTAAGCCCAAAACTCTTCAATAGAAATATGGACTGACATTGCCAGAGGGCTTGTCACTATATCCCGTGCAGATCAGTAATTGAAACCCTATTATTAATTTTATTAAAAGAAGTTCTAAAATGCCTTGTCGTAAGTCCAGACAAAAGCACAAAGATAGTTTTTTTCATATGTTACAATTTTGTTTTTCTTTTGGAACTTGGAGCACTTAATAAAAAGTCATTTTTAATCAATATCTCCATAAATCGACCCGTATTACAGCGGTCCGCAGGGATTTTGCCGGGTGTCTCATCAGTCTGATCTGGGCCTGGAAATGAAGTTCCAAAAGCTTTCAGCAGAAATGTCATCATTATACTATTTATTAGCTCGTCATAACATTATTGAACTCATTGAGATACGAATTTTGTTATAGGCTACAGTCACTTTGAGCTGTTATAAAAATGTGCGCTATCTTACGGGAATTGTATGCAGTGAGTTTTTCTCCTCAATTGAGCAGCGTTTCAGCTGTATTTTAATTAATTCGCAAATAAAAGTGTTTTGTCCTGTCGCATAACTTAAGTTTACCTTCTACACCATCATCATTCCACCATCAATGGATCGATAGACCACTATGGGTCTAGGCCTTCATCAGAGGATCTTTTCAAGGGGCCCTTCCTTGGAGCAATACTTCTCCAATTTTTAATCTATAATGACCTTATTACCTATTACACCTTAAAATCTTTGTCCACACAATTGATACATCTCAACTTCGTCCTCTAGGTCTTTCCCTGGCAAACTAAGGGCGTAACTCTCCTGTCGTCCTCGCCAAAGGAAATTAATCTGTCCACTAGGTCTTTTGTTGATCGGTGTAGATATAAAAATATTCCTTGTGATTCTATTATTCATTCTTATCAAATGTCCTTCCCATTGCATTCTGCTAATTTAATGTATTTGATTATGTAAGAATCTTTATGTAATTTGTATAATTCTATATTGCATCTTTGTCTCCAAATATCATTATCCTGAATTCCACCAAAAATACTGCGCACATTTTCTCGCTCAAAGTTGCAAAGAGCTTCTTCATCATGTCCTGTAAGTGTGCAAGCATCGGAAGCACAAATTAAAGTTTGGTCTTATAAGTACATTATATAGTTGTGATTTTATTGTTCTCCCAATCAGATGTGATCTGAAAAAACATCTTTATCCATTAAAACAGCGATTTGTAGATATGATTCGTTTTTTGGATTTCTAAACTAATATTATTTTTACAGTTTGAGATCCCAGAAGATTTAAATTTGTACAAATCAGCCTCAAGTACAATGAGGGAAAACTCACTTTTGGTAAAAGCCATGTATTTGGATTTTCTATCCACAACATCCGTACTTTTCATAAATCGTAACAATACGATTGGAGGTTACACTATCGAAGCATTTTGAGCCTAATGCTTTAACAAGAATAAACTATTACTTGGTCAAACTTGCTGAGATACTTTCAGAGAGAATAAATTCCTGGAAAGTTTAAATCTCTTTTCTAAATATCTGAAGATTCTATCATTTCCAAGGAGCTAGTTATTAAGATTCTGAAAGAAATTTACTAATCTAAAGATTCACGCCCATTACCGACTGCTTTGAAGACGAGGAAAGAAGTTAAAGTATTTTGAATTTGCCGAAGTAAGATATCAGGCACCCTGTTAAAGAATTTTCTTCGGTGTCTTTATCGAATTTTCAATGCTTGTTGAGAGGGGAGATACTTGAATGTTATCAGCTGGTAGAACCTCGAATAAAAATTCAAAGCCATGATCAACAGTTGAGTACTCTACACAATCTTTTGTAATTCATTGTGAGAAAAATCCACAAAAGACGATTATTAATGATTTGCAATCACAAAATGCATAAAGCGTCAGATATTTTTAAGACTTAAGTAGCCTCATGCCTGTCTCACTTTTAAAAAGAATAATTTTCAATATTTTGACATAAGATGAATCAGCAAACCATTAGTTTTATATTAAAAATTATTTATCTCTAAGCAAAAAGAAATTTCCCGTATCATAAGATTGTGTAGATTGCCATGCCTCCTGAACCAGGGCTGCTGAATTGCCATGCATATGTGCATGCTATAATTGTGATCATGTGGACCAACTATATAGAATTTTCAAAAATTTTTCTTGCAAAATTTACAAGAAGTAAATAAATATTAAATACTCGTAAATTAAAAATTGGAAGCTACTTAAAAATGGATTTTGGTATGAGAAAGTCAAGTGAAGCTACACTCTAATTATTTCCGATTGAAAGCGGAAGGATATCAAATTGTGTTTTTATTATTTCTAAGAGGCAAAGTGATGTGTTTTTTTTTTTTTTAATATCCTTTGTGTCATCAATCCTAATTCGAATTTTCGAGCTTTTTGATGTCCCGTTGGTCTGGGAGCTGAAACATACCGAATGAAACCAACACCAAGATTCTACCTAACGTGGAAGTATTAAATAATTTTGAGATTTTTTAATTTCCATAAGCATCGTCCCTAAATCTGATTTTCGAAATATTAGATTTTTCCGTTGATATAGTGAAGAATTTAATGAGACCCAAACTGAGATTCTATCTGGAGTGAAAGTACTCGATAGTTAAGCAAAGAGGCATTGAGATTTTATTTTTATTATTCCTTTACATCATCGCCCCTAGTTCGAATGTTTGAAACATTAGATTTTTCTGTTGGCATAGTGAAGAGAGACGGATCGAATGAGACCCAAACAGAGATTCTGTCTGGAGTGAAAGTACTCGATAATTAAGCGAAATAGCATTGAGATGTTATTTTTATTATTCCTTTGCATCGTCGCTTCTAGTTCGAATGTTCGAAATATTAGATTTTTACCGGTAAGCTAAAAACGGATCAAGAGAGACCAAAACCAAAATTCTGGCTCAAGCGAGAGTGCCCGATCATTTTGATTATCTCTATGCCCCGTCATCCCTAATTCGAATTTTTTAAACTCTTTTCCCTTAGTCTCGAAGCTGGGCCGGATCGAATCATGCCAAAACCAAGATTCTCCCGAACTAAATTACACTGTAAAACATTTTGCAACCTTTGCTCGTTTTTCACAGCTACTTTGTTATAATTTCGGCTAACTATCAGAAAAGCCGCAATTACAGGCGTTCATGAAAATTTCAGCTTTTTCTGAAATATTCAGCTAATTATCGTCTGCCGAAGCGTTATTTTTGTATATATATATATATATATATATATATATATATATACACTCATGCCCAAAAGTTAAGCATAATTTGTAAAATGCGAAAAATTCGGAGTTAATCTAAATACAATGTACAATGGTACACAATCAATTGTGGAGAATCGTGGGACGAAGGTAAATCATTGTGCATATGTAAAATAGTTCAGTCGACGTCGACATGCGCAAAGCACCGGCGCACGTCGAAACGAGTATAAAACGGCCTCGTGCGGCATGGCCTACTGAGGTAGAATTTCGCAAATGTTGTGGTACGGAGTGTTGTTAACAATTAAAAAGGACGAAAGATGCCAACTGACCATGTTTTTGAAGGGACGAATTGTTGGAATGTTGGAATCCGGTCGATCCCAAAACCGAAGCGTCTCAAATTCTGAATGTGCCTCAGTGTGTGTGATCTCCAGACTGAGGCAGAAACCACTAGTTCCAAACCACTAGAGATGTTACCCGACGACCAGTGCCAGGTGGGCCAAGGGTAACAACCGCTCGGCAAGACCGATATTTGGTGATAACTGCACGACGTCAGAGGAACCGTTCTGCCAGACAACTGGATTCAGCCCTGACAGCCGCCACAGGAGTCACTATTTCGAGACAAACTGTTTACAGGAGACTCAGACACGTTGGTCTCTATGCCAGACGACCAGCATTTTGCAACCACTGCCATCTGCACAGAAACGCGCGCGTTTACAATAGAGTTTGAAACATCGGCAGTGGAGTGGACAACAGTGGGGTGATGTCATGTTCAGTAACGAGTCCAGGTTTAGCCTGCAAACCGATTTTCGTCGTACCACAATCTGGAGAGAACGTGGAACGCGTTTTCACCCAGAAACATCACATAAAGACATCGTTTTCCGTTTGGGGGAGTCATGGTCTGGGCAGGCATCATGATGAACAGCCGCATAGACCTCAACATCTTTGACACGGAGTCGGTTACCGGTCAAAGATACAGAGACGAAGTCCTTGACCCTACCGTTCGATTGTTTCGAGGTACTGTTGGTCCTGATTTCATATTCATGGATGATAACGCACCTCCTGACCGTGCGACCTTGGTCGAGGACTTCCTTCTGACTGAAAATATCCAGCACATGCAGTGCCCTGCCAACTCTCCTGATCTGAATCCAATAGAGCATGTATGGGATATGCTCGGGAGATATCTTGCAGCCCTCCGCTACCCACTAAGCTCCTTTCCGGGATTGAAAACTGCTCTCCGTGAGGCTTGGAACTCTTTGAGCACACAACTCATCCAAACCCTCATCAAAAATATTGGAAATCGTTGTGCAGCACGCGTGGCTAAGAGATGGTTCCGACACACCGTATTAAACTGTAGCATTACATTGTTTTAATCATTCTGTTTCGTTGAGGTTGATACTCGTATTGTGACTCCTTTTCTTTCAACCCTTTTCTTTGGGTAATAAAGTCGTTATTATTCTTGTTTTGCATTGTTTTCTTCTTCTATAACCCTATTGCGCATGCATACCGCGATTCCTTCCATTCCAATGTAGATTTTCTGAAATTTTCACATAAACAGCAACTATGCTTAACTTTTGGACATGAGTGTGTGTGTATATATATATATATATATATATATATATATATTATCATAAGTATCAGGAACCTTACTCCCCATTACGGACAGCTGATTCTCCTGAAACTTTCAGCAACATGCTTGCAAATGTCTTACAATGTATATACAAATTTTAAGCCGGCTACATGGAAGGACTGAAATTGTCAGTTCCCATAGAAGTTCGCAAATTGCGGTATCTTTACATACATAAAAAAAAATCTGGTGTGGGTGGCACATAACTTTCCTTATATAATGCAATGCATTTACTACTTTTAGAGTAAAAACAAAATAGGTTATTCTTATAGTAGATAACTTATATTTTTTCCAAGATATTGAATTTTCGTTAAATTGTCGTTATTTTTATTGATTTATCGTCATTTTTATACATTTGCCGAGATTTTCTTTGATTTGGTAACATTTAAAAAGTCACCAAGTTGCCGACATTCCGCCAACTACGTCGCCAAAATCTCGCCAAGCGTTATGGATGAAGAAATAATTTATTCTTATAGCAGATAAATGACTATTGGCGTTCAAATACAAAAGTATTACTCAAAGTATCTTTTTTCATGAATGAATGGAACGAGCTAGATCCACGACAATGATTTTACCAAATTTATCGCATGAAATTACATATGAAAAGTGAACATGTTTCTCAATAGGAAATATTTCTTTTTTATTTTATAAATTTTTTGATAATTTTTTTGAAAAATGTGCAATATCTCGTGAACGGTTCATGCTAGCGTTCTAAAATTTATGTGAATCGTTTTCTAATGAAAAATTACATAAGAAATGTCTATTTGCGTAACTTTAATAGAGGTTTTGATATTTTGATGATTCTTTCAAAATGTCACTCGAAAATTTAGGGAGGTTCTGAACTTTCGATTGCGTATAAAAGCAATAGGCTTCCAGTATTCACGGATTGTAATTAATTTTTGTGCCAAATTTCGTTTGAATCGGTCCATTCGTTCGTCAGTTGTCTCCACAGACTCACTGACACACACACACAGCGACATCTCCTCAAAAATGTTCGATTCGTGATCAGGGATGATTGAAACGTGCTCTCTCGTCGAAAACTCGAATTCGAATTTTCGACCCCATCACAATACTTTCCTTATACATTATTGTATATAAGGAAAGTAATAAACGGCGTAAGTGCTGTGCATATAGTATGTTTTCCTGCGAACTTCTGCAATTTAGGATTTGATTTCAGTGTTTATCGGCTCAAAACAGTTGTTTTATGACTCCAAAGTATCATTTGGAAAGAATCTCTGAAGTGGTGAGCTGTAGGTCGTTTAGACGCTGGGCAGACATTAATGGAATTGGCAAATTGTTGCAAAATTAGTTTTGTATCGTATGCACTCAGATTCGATTTTTAATTTCCTTATATATATAATGTAAAAAGGAAAGTATTGTGACGGGGTCGAAAATTCGAATTCGAGTTTTCGACGGGAGAGCACGTTTCAAGCATCTCTGATCACGAATCAAACATTTTTGAAGTGATGTCTGCATGTGTGCGTGTGTGTGTCAGTGAGTCTGTGGAGACGATAACTGACGAACGAATGGACCGATTCGAAAAAAAATTGGTACAAAAATTACAATCCGTAAACACTGGAAGCCTATTGTTTTTATACGCAATCGAATGTTCAGAACCCCTCTAAATTTTCGAGTGAAATTTTGAAAAAATCGTCAAAAAATCAAAACTTCTAATAAAGTTACGCAAATAGACATTTCTTATGTAATTTTTCATTAGAAAATGATTGACATAAATTTTGGAACGCTAACATGAACTATTCTCGAGATATTGCACATTTAAAAAAAAATATCAAAAAGTCATGTAAAATAAAAAAGAAATATTTCCTATTGAGAAACATGTTCACTTTTCATGTGTAATAACCTTGCGATAAATTTGGTGACATTATTCTCGTGGATCTTGCTCGTTTCATTCATGGAGAAAGAGATTTTGAGTAATGCTTTTGTATTTGAACGCCAAGCCAATAGTCATTTATCTGCTATAAGGATAACTTATTTCTCCATCCATAACGCTTGGCGAGATTTTGGCGACGAATTTGGTGGAATGTCGCCAACTTGGCGACTTTTTAAATGTTGCTAAAATAACGAAAAACTCGCCAAATGGATAAAAATGACGCTAAATCAATGAAAATGACGACACATTCATGAAAATTCAATATCTTGGGAAGAATATAAATATCTACTATAAAAATAATATGTTTTTTTACTGTAAAAGTAGTAATTTCATTGCATTATATAAGGAAAGTCATGTGCTGCCCACATCAGATTTTTCAGTTTGTATTTATGTGTTATGATGCTATGTATCACCCCCAAAATATCCATTCAAATATATTGAACAGTTGTTAAGAAATCAGTGTTTCTGTGCATGTAAAAGTTATTTCGGACACCAGTGTATATAATCTCCCTACATGAAGATGAAATTCAGTAACATGGTAGCCGTAATTTTAATTGTCCACATGTTAGTTTTGTGCTAAATAGCTAAATATATTGTTTATGGATGAAGTTGTAAGCTATGGATGTATTTATTCTTATACTTAATCTCATATTCTGTTGAATTCTGATGAATGGACAAACAAAAGCTTCCTTCTCTCCGCACATCATGTTTTCAACCACACCTCATCGTTCAACTCATAAATTGTAGCAATATGACTGGTGAATTATATTACCAATTGTATCAAGTGTCTTGCGTCTGGCTCCCATGTTACCGAAGCATTCCGAACCAAACAATTTCACGAAAAACAAACACTTGGCTAAAACCAGTTTCTGCCGCACTTAATCTAAGAAAAATCCAATGTTATACAGATTCGTGCCAATTATTGATTGTTTTTCAGATGGAGAAACAGACGAAATCATCTTTGAATCTGCCTTTGTCGGATATCCAGAATCATGTTAAAGAATTTCATTGGACTATCTTCATCGAATTATCGATGTTTGATGGAGGAGGATTGAATGTTATCGGCTGGCAGAACCGAGAATGAAAATTCAAATGAGTGATCCCGAATAAAAGTTAAGTAGCGCACGCCGTCTTTTGTGATACATTGGGGGAAGAATCTATAAAGACAGTCATTAAAGGTTTCCATTCGAAAAATGCATTTAACGACCGATATCTACCAGACGTGGGAAGACTTACATGCCTGCGTCCTTATTGAAAATACTATTCTATAATATCTCGATATCGCATTTATCAATGGAACGTTAGTATTCTGGCAAATGTTAATGAGATTTCAAAACGCAGTATTTAAAATACAGCTAGTTGGTTTTAATGGTAAAATATAGAACTCCCCTTTGTACTGTGGCGATTTGTCGTCGCCGTGGTCCCGAACCAGGGACATGATGATTCGTAGACCGACATTATAATCACTGAGCAAAAGCTAGCTCCTCCTCTGTTCTTATAATTCGGGTTTTTGGCGGTGTGGCATCTTTGATAGATGTCTTTGCTGCCGCACACTCCCCTCGCTGATGAGGAGGCCGAGAGGCGTGTCGCCTCGGCGTGACGTCAGGGCCGGGAGGCGTGTTGCCTCGGCGTGACGGACAGTTGTGGTCAACCAGGAAGGGAGTGTCAAGGCTTCTGACTCCGTTTTGGTGCTGCCATCTCGTGCTGAGAGGCGAAGTCGTTGGAGAAGGTTGCGTTTTTCAAACGTCCAGTCATCATTGTGGCGGTTGAACGTCGCCGTGGTCCCGAACCAGGGACCTGATGCATTGTAGACCGACATTATAATCACTGAGCAAAAGCTAGCTCCTCCTCTGTTCTTATAATTCGGGTTTTTGGCGGTGTGGCATCTTTGATAGATGTCTTTGCTGCCGCAGTACCATCGAAATAGGTTTTACTTTCCTTATATACATAATGTATAAGGAAAGTATTGTGACGGGGCCGAAAATTCGAATTCGAGTTTTCGACGGGAGAGCACGTTTCAAGCATCCCTGATCACGAATCAAACATTTTTGAAGTGATGTCTGTGTGTGTGCGTGTGTCTGTGGAGACGATAACTGACGAACGAATGGACCGATTCTAACCAAATTTGGAACAAAAATCACAGTCCATAAACACTGGAAGTCTATTGTTTTTATCAGCAATCGAATGTTCAGAACCCCCCTAAATTTTCGAATGAAATTTTGAAAAAATCGTCAAAAAATCAAAACCACTAATAAAGTTACGCAAATAGACATTTCTTATGTAATTTTTCATTAGAAAACGATTGACAAAAATTTTAGAACGCTAACATGAACCGTTCTCGCGATATTGCACATTTTTCAAAAAAATTATCAAAAAGTCATATAAAATAGAAAAAAAAATATTTCCTATTGAGAAACATGTTAACTTTTCATATGTAATATCATGCGATAAATTGGGTGACATTCTCGTGGATCTAGCTTGTTCCATTCATAAAAAAAGATACTTTGAGTAATACATTTGTATTTGAACGCCAATAGTCATTTATCTGCCGTAAAAATAACTTATTTCTTCGTCCATAACGCTTGGCGAGATTTTGGCAAGGAAATTGGCGGAATGTCGCCAACTTGGCGACTTTTTGAAATGTTGCCAAATTAACGAAAATCTCGCCAAATAGATAAAAATGACGCTAAATCAATGAAAATGACGACTAATTGTCGAAAATTCAATATCGTCAAAAAAAAAATATTTCCTATTGAGAAACATGTTAACTTTTCATATGTAATATCATGCGATAAATTGGGTGACATTCTCGTGGATCTAGCTTGTTCCATTCATAAAAAAAGATACTTTGAGTAATACTTTTGTATTTGAACGCCAATAGTCATTTATCTGCCGTAAAAATAACTTATTTCTTCGTCCATAACGCTTGGCGAGATTTTGGCAACGAAATTGGCGGAATGTCGCCAACTTGGCGACTTTTTGAAATGTTGCCAAATTAACGAAAATCTCGCCAAATAGATAAAAATGACGCTAAATCAATGAAAATGACGACTAATTGTCGAAAATTCAATATCGTGAAAAGAATATTAGTATCTACTCCAAGAAAAACCTATTTTTTTACTGTAAAAGTACATTCATTACATTATATAAGGAAAGTCATGTGTTGCCCACATCAGATTTTTTACATTCTCGCTGCGGTGATTGCATTTATGATAAAAGTCTACATATGTTAAACCACATGCATTGGTTAAGGAGATATTGCTGTACCGTCAAGGTAGGAATGTTTGTCAATGAGCAAGATAAAAACCTCTAACAAGCGAATCCGCCACTTTTTACCTAATCGAATGTTCAATCTCTAAATCTGCAGCTTGAAGCTCATGGCGAGGACTGCAAGAGAAATATTGTATTAATATTTGTATCATTTTAAAACTTTTCAGACGAGAAAAACTAGATAAAATTTATGGAATTAAGTTACATATGAGCGATATTTCTAAACAAAAAGTCTGGAATTGTTGAACATTCTTAGGACTAATCATGTTTTTAATTTTTCCGAAGTTAATAAGTTTTCACTCCTTATTCTATTGTTACGGACTTTCTTGAAAGTTTCTGGATTATTCCTTAGTCAAAATGTCTTATTAATGATAATTCTCTTTTCTTCTCTGCTGCTTGGAAATCTTTGGTTGAATTTTACGATTTCATTTGCTTCTTTTATATCTTTCGGAAATTTCCATCCCTGTCCTGTATTTTCTTTTTAATTTACTTGGACTTTTATGAACAACTGAATATTTTCCGTTCATTCATTGCATCCCACCTTTTGATCCATCCTCCTGGGTCTCTTTTACCCTCTTTTTCTTCGCTTATCATTGGCAACAATCTTTCCCTGCTTCTACCGCGCTTGCATCAGTCACCGACCTTCCTTTGACGAGTGAAGGTTTTGCTTCTTGTACGACTGACGAAGAGGCTATTATTTGCCACCGAAACCGGTCGATACTACTAATTTTTATATTATATTCTGCTTTTAACGATGTTATTTTAATGTTATAAATGAAATGCTGATATAAACGTTGTTACTTATCGTGCAACCAATTTACTTCTGAAATATGATTAAAAGAAAATTCTTTCAGTAGAAAATTATAAAGTCATTAAACATTTTGATCTCATTCTTTTTATCCTATATTTTCGGTTTTAAAAGTACATTACGTAACAGAGCTATTTAAATATAATGCAATTATTTTTCTTTCTATGTATTTTTTTTTTCGCTATCTTTAGTCGGTAATGCGTGTTTCGTCGGTCGAGGCAGTTACTATTTAATATCTTCTTCCTTTACAAATTTTCATTTCATTCTTGCCCTTTGTCCATGCATAATTAGATAGGTAAAAAATGTTTTTAATAAAATTATAGTATAAGGCTTGTTTATTTCTTCTCTTAAATTCCCACCTCTTTTTCCAGTAGAAAAAGTCGAAAAGTCTTAAAATCTATAAATCCTGAAATATAAATATATCAGTTTGGAAAATTAAAAATACCGGTTTTTAACACTTTCCAACATAGTTGTAAAGTGTTTATGACTTTGTTCATTCTGTCTGTCTGTCTGCCCGTTCTTACGATACCTGCCGTAAAAATGACTTTATCAAAATGAAATTTTAGTACATTGTTGAGACGGTTTGTGGGACATATGGGAATGAAAATGAATAATATCACCCAATTTGTTTCGGATTTAGCCCGGATTGAAGGAATGAAATATATTGAACCCTATGGAACATAATTTTTCAAACATTTTTTAAACGAAGTCAAAATTCACAAATTGCTTCGAAAATTTTGAAAAATATTCAAAATATCACGTAAAATGTGTAAAAAAAATTCAGCAAAATATGTTAGGTAGTTTTTTTTTTAAATAAAAGTTAAAATAATAGTTACATCCATATTATATGAAAAGCTCACGTGACTCATTTCAAAATAAAATATGGCTTCCATTTTTTCCCAGTGCAAAAATCGTGATGTCTAAATATCGTTTAAACTTATATTTAGTGTTGCATCCGTCATAAAAACGCTTTATTTTTGCATATTATTTGTGTATCCGAATTCTGTGCCAACGCAATTACAATATTTTTCATTTTAAATGATCACTGAACTTTGATTATTCCTACAACGAGGCCTAATTTTAATGTATGTAGAATGCAAAAAAAGGAAGCGATTCTAAAATGAGTTGTATAAGAATTGACATTCTTTTTCGCGAGAATTATGAGTCTGGAGTATAAGTGATATGAATGAAATATTCATTGATTTTACATAGAGATTTATAGCAGTGCCTTTTTTGATGAAGTTTGAAGTTTCCAAGTATGATACATTATTGTAGTACTGCGTAAATTATTGTAGTACTGAATAAAAAATATCACTGCTGAATGTGTCACATTTTCGAGATGTTTAAATAAAATTGCATTTCAGTTGGAAAGTGTTTCATAATCAATGCTTTATGCATGATTGATCTTTTGTATTAAATTCTGTTCTGGTTTTAATTAAGTCACTGTTACATGCATGTGATCATTGGCACTGTTACAAGTATGTATTCCTTTGGAATTGCAAAAGTACATTTTCTTAGGATCTTATTTATTATATAGAAATAGATTTTAAACAGTTGATGGCTAAAATTAGTATGAGTATCATGCCGTATTACAGACGTGGGAAGCGAGAACAACTCCCCAGGGTGGTCATAAAATTAGGGGCACCTTTAGCGAACTCAGTTGTCCATATAATTGAAAAAGCTTAGCATTACCCAATTTTAATGCATATTTTCCTACAAAAAGAATTATCTTTATAAAAGGTATATTTTATGAATATATGAACTTTCTTAACTCTGGATGAGATTAAAGCAGAAGAAAATAAATGTCTTTTCGTAGCAGTAAAGGCGTAAGTCTGAGTTTTTCGAGGTTATCCACAATTTCTACATTCTGGCTGCCGACTAATTCGTTAAAGAAAACATTCTCTTCTTAACTACCGGAAAAAAATCTGATAGAAACAATCTATTAATAATAATGATAGCATATATACGAAAGCTATAATTGCATTGCTTATTTGCTTTGCTTACAACTATATTATATAAAAAGAATGAATATGGGGAGGGGCACAGCAACATATGTTTTGACCACATAAAAGATTTATTAAACAAACCGCTAGTTATGTACTATTATATTTACCCAACTGTAACGGTATTACTCATTCGGGTGACAGACAACTGTAAATAGCAAAAATTTAGCTACCCAAACGTTGGCACTCCTTCAGTGCAAACAAGACAAGAGCTTTACTCTAAATGGGAACCACATGCTAGAAAAAATGCTAAATTACAGCAGAGGTGACGCCTTGTTTTACAAAAGAGAAGCACGATTAAAAACATCATGTATATATAGGAATAAAAATCCAAAAAAATGGTGGTGCAGATAAAGAATGAGACAGGCAGAAAGAAATTAAACATAGACATGCCATACGTAGAAAAATAAGGTGTCATAGACAAATCATTAACCAGAGTGCTGAAATTTTTATTGATATGAAAAACTTTTTGGTAATACAAAGTTTTCATTTGGCGTTAAGCTTATGGGTTGTTCGCACTGAAGAAGCACAAGCGCTTGCGAAATGATCGACTGCTTTTACTTAATTTATTTGCTCAGCAATTTATATAATAATTTTTTATTTGTACTGTGAAAAGGCGAGTTCTGAATTTACTAAAATTTCAGCAGTCTGTGACGAAGAAATAAAATTATGATAAAAACAAGTTTTTTAATGTCCTCCCCTACACAACAGAGACGCATGTCAAAGTAGAAAATAAATTTTGATCATGCACGAAATTGAACCAAATTAAAGGTATAAGCAGATTCAATTCAAAACTAAAACTATGCAAATCCTATCATTTATACTATGTAATCCTATCCTATGTTTAATACTATGTAAATCCTATCATTATCCAATATGGATATTATGCAAAATTGTCAAGGGGAAGCAAGGGTGTAGGGCAGATGAAATATATAATTACGACAATTTTGCATAACATAAAATTTAGATAACGGTAAGATTTATATAGTCTTGTTTTGAATTGAATCGGCCTACACCCTCAATTTGCCTCAATTTCGTGTGTGATTAAAACTTATTTTTTACTTTTCTATGTGCCTTTGTTATGTGGAGGAGAAAGACATTAAAAAACGTGGTTTTTCACATAATTTCTTACTTTTTAGATTTTTGTTTTAATTTTTCCTCCCCCATCCACCCTCTTATTATTTTTGTTTTACATAATTGACGTGAAAATCCATGCAGTATTGCATATGGATCGACGTGCTGGAACTAGATATAACATTCCATTTAATGTTAAGGAACCTTAGTTCGAAAAGAAAATGCATCAAAGTAGCCAAAAATAGTCAGGGTGTAATACATGACATAACAACGTATGCAATAACGTGAAAATTTAACGGATGAAAATATTCCATGACATGAAACAGTGTGCAAAGTTTCAGCTTTCTAAGTGATCTGAAAGTCGAGAACAGGTCCGACAAAGACGTTGAACGAAAATACAAATAGGGATAACTTTAAGTTAATAAGAATTAGTGTAGGTAAAAAGGCATATGCTATCAGATATCCCCCTTCATCTTAAAAACATCCTTAAAATCCCCCTCATCAAAGAATAATTAGAAATCAAATGATTTCTAATTAACTTTTAAATGTTCGAAATTTACCCTAAGATAAAAAATGTTACACCCATATTATAATTCCTCGTTAAATTTTTAAATGACCAAAATGTAATCTCCTTTAAACCCCCCCCCCCCCCCCCACATTTTTCAGCTCCAATACAAATTAAACTAATAAGCCGATTTACAAATTTACACAAGCAGCAACGCATCATTTTAAAAGTCATGCAAAAATAAAAACTTAAAAAAAAAATCGGACAGGTAACAGAAAACCTCAAAGACTACCTCCGACCAACCTGTCGATATACAACACCTCCTTGGATAAAATTAAAAAAATAATCGCGCCATTCCTTGTTCTTCCGTTGGCATTTCTGTACAAGACTACACCATCCTATGACAGCTTACACGGTGGACGACATTCAAAAATTGGGTTATGAAACGCGAGCCCCCGGGGGAAGGGGGGTCGTCCCATCACCCCGACCCCCCTTCCTATTGGAAATTGGTTTCTGATTTATGTTCGCGTCTGTGATTAGCATGTCATAAGGAGGGGTCGTACAAGATAGTTTCACAGGCTAAGGGTGGCCCAGTGTGATTAAGGGACGTGGCGCTTTCAGAATTTATGTGTATCATGCGCCCCCCCCCCCCTTTTAATATGAGATCGGGTTTTTGTGGTGTGTGTGGATTCATGTTGCTGTTTTCTCTGATGTCACGGAAACAACTATAATAGTAGGGTTTGCATCATATATCACCAAAAGATGGATTCCGATTGCGGGATTTTTTTTTTTACTCATGAAGGTGCTGAAACGTTCGAAGGTATGTTTTTGCCATGATCGTTCATATGTCAGGGATGCAGTAACTAATGCTGCTCGCGTGAGAGATTCCAGTCGATGCAGTAGAATTCGCTTATAACGAGTCCTGATTTAATGAGATTCCGGGTTTAACGAGGAAATTGTGGACATTTAAATGGCGCAATGCAGCTTAAGTCTGATTTGCTCACTTTTAACGAGTAACATTTTTACTTTCTCTACAAGGCGTGGTAGTATATAGGGAAGTTATTGTTATCGTGCCAAAAATCCGAACTCAGGTTTTCGACGGATCAACACATTTCGGAGACTGTAGAATAGGAATACGAAAAATTTTATCATTGCGTGTGGGAGTGTGTGTGCGTGCGTGTGTACCCTCTACCTCAAAAGCCGTTCAACAAAACATCTCAATATTTAGTAGGTTAGTCACGCTGCTGCTAGTTAAGATTTTTGTATAATTCAAAAAATAGAACCTGCCTTTTGTTTGGTTTTATTTTTGGCGAAATGACCTTCAAGAATTGTCCGAATATGAAAAAAAAAGAAACTAACCAACCAACAATATATGAACTAAATGCTGCTTTTATACGTACTATTTGACGACAAAAAGAATAATACCAACCTTATTACTCTAGAATAAACCGTTCTTAAGATATTTCGTTAATTTTATTTCTGCAACGCTGTAATTTGAAAATATGTTCAGATATGGATTTGTGATCCCGATACCTTCCAGCCGTCATAATATCCCCTGTGAACACATGCAGATCAGTGCGATATCGCAAAGAAAATTCAGCCAGTACCATCATACTACCACGATTAAAGGCATGGTGTTAAAGGATGCTATTAGGTTGGTTGTATATTCCTCATTTTCTCCAGACCCTTACACATTTATTTACTGAATCTTGGGTAAATCGTAACTCATCCACCATATAAGGTATATCAGATCATTGCCCCTCTATCCAAATCGCTGATGACCTCCATTTTACCGCGCTCCTCCGACTTCAGCACTCAAAGGAACACAAACTCGTGGTATACGGGCATAACGTCCTTTGACATGTAGCTTTCGACTCACAGAACTGGGTGATATT
Source organism: Amaurobius ferox (assembly GCA_951213105.1). NCBI lineage: Eukaryota > Metazoa > Arthropoda > Arachnida > Araneae > Amaurobiidae > Amaurobius > Amaurobius ferox. Next base: position 74,236,893 of record OX578143.1, on the reverse strand, counting down.
GAATTTCCTATTGTTGTGTTGTTGATCGGAGAGTTGGTGAGGTTGCTCAATGATTGCATTTGACCAGTAATTCCATGCACTAGTCACCAGACGATGTTATATCTCTAGGGCGACCTGTAACGGGTGTTTGGATAATTATCCCCCTTGTTTGGAATTGTTTCATAAACTAGAAATGGCAGAAAAATCCACAAAAAAGGAATTGGCGACTTCCTTAATGTAATGTCCTGCCTAAAGCCTTCCAATACCACGTAAGTATTAAGGATCTTCCACATGTATTCATTGTATCATAGCAAAGCTAATCCAATCCAAAATCAACTCCAATAATCTTCGAAGAACTTTCTTTGAGCATTGAAACTTTGAGCGCTAAGTGGTCGCTTGATATTTGCAGCTCCTCATCGATGACAACAGTAAGTTTTACCCAAAAAACTCCAAGGATGCTTTCGCTATTTAAAAATTTGCATCACATGCTTAACTTTAGGAAGGCAGTGTAGATTGGTGACTACGATGTTGTGTCATATTACTTTTACATCCATCTGGAAGGTATTCTCTTACTGCCCCCAGGGTACGGCCTTACCAACCATTTCCCAAAGTATAAAATTTTCGACGTCAAATGGATTTAGTGAATATCAAGATTAACAAACAAATTAATGTGTCTCAGCTTGTTTGTAGCAAAATGTCATGAAATTTAGTACAAAAATACTTCCGAACAAAACAAGTCATAGAAACTTCGGGGCAACATTTATTCATTACTTTCCTTATATACATAATGTATAAGGAAAGTATTGTGACGGGGTCGAAAATTCCAATTCGAGTTTTCGACGGGAGAGCACGTTTCCAGCATCCCTGATCACGAATCAAACATTTTTGAGGTGATATCTGTGTGTGTGTGTATGTGTGTGTGTGTCTGTGTGTGTGTGTGTGTGTGAAAGTATGTGCGCGCGTGTGTGTGTGTGTCAGTTAATCTGTGGAGGCTACAACTGCCGAACAAATGGACCGATTCGAATGGAATTTGGTACAAAAATCACAATCCGTGAATACTGGAAGCATATTGTTTTTAAACACAATCAAATGTTCAGAACCCCCCCCCCCCCCTCAAATTTTCAAGTGAAATTTTGAAAAAATCATTAAAAAATCAAAACCTTTAATAAAGTTACGCAAATAGACATTTCTTATGTAATTTTTTCTTAGAAATGATTGACCCAAACTATAGGACGCTAGCATGAACTGTTCTCGAGATATTGCACATTTTTCAAATAAATTTATCAAAAAATCAGGTAAAATTAAAAAAAATATTAATTCTTAAGAAACTATGTAATATCATGTCGTAAATTTGATGATGATATTCTCGTGGATCTAACTCATTCCATTCACGAGAAAAAATACTTTGAGTAATACATTTGTATTTGGACGCCAATGGTCATTTATCTGCTGTAAGAATAACTTATTTCTCCGTCTATAACGCTTGACGAAATTTTGGCGACGAATTTGGCGGAATGTCGCTAATTTGGCGACTTTTTGAAATGTTGCCAAATTAACGAAAATCTCGCCAAATGGATAAACATGACACTAAACCAATAAAAATGACGAATAATTGTTGAAAATTTAATATCTTGGAAAGAATATAAGTATCTACTATAAGAAAAACCTATTTTTTTACTGTAAAAGTAGTAAATTCATTACATTATATAAGGAAAGTCATGTGCTGCCCACATCAGATTTTTCCCTTTAGTCTCGAAACTGGGCCGGATCGAATCATAACGCTTGGCGAGATTTAAGCGACGATTTTGGCGGAATGTTGCCAACTTGGCGGCATTTTTAATTGTTGCCAAATTAACGTAAATCTCGCCAAATGGATGAAAATGACGCTAAATCAATGATCAATATCTTGGAAAGAATATAAGTATGTACTATAAGAATAACATTTTTTTAACTGTAAAAGTAGTAAATTCATTGCATTATACAAGGAAAGTCATGTGCTGCCCACATCAGATTTTTTTTAGATTATTTTTATGTAATTTAATGTTGAAGTTAAATTATGCACAATTTTCGCACAAACTCGCTCGTACCAATCAAAACATTATTATTGCAGAGTTAGTATTTACACAATCATTAAATTTGCTTAGCGCTCTTTTCAATAAACTGTGATTGGCATCCGTGACATTTTCTTTATTTTTCACAAATGTTTAGCATGTTTTTGGCTATGTTTAAATAAAATTCATTTTTATATTAGACTAGAATTTAAGCATATCAAAGACATGGAAACTGGCACTTTTTTAAAATAATGATGCAACTTTTTTTTATGCAAGTTTTATTTTGTTTAACAATGAATGGTACTTAGCGTCGAACATTGTTCTATCAATTGGAAATTGGTTATCTAGGCTCTGCCCATGGTCCAGTTTCAGCCTTTCATGTCCCCGGTAGGGAGATTCTGAGTATTTTGTGAGATGATGCACCCCTCCCCTCCAGCCAACGGCCGTACCGTGCTGAAAGCACCGGTTCTCGTTAAATCACCGAAGTCAAGCAGCATCGGGCGCGGTTAGTACTTGGGTGGGTGACTACCTGGGAACACCGCATGTTGCTAGCAAATTTCGGGCGCGGTACCCCGGTGGTTTGCGCGCTGGATTTTGCACGCTGCCACAACTGCCGCCGTGTTAATGCGGAGTACGATCACGTTAAACATGTGGGTCCGTAAGTCCTTCCGAGAGGTTGGTAGTAGGGGAAGGAGGGTACGGTCCTTATGGATGCCTCCCCACTGGGTTCCGGTCTAAATTGGGTGGCACTTCCCGGTCGTCCAAACAGTTACCTTACACCTTCCTGGTAGGTCGGACGGTCTGGGTCTCAACAACAACCCCTTCCCTCCAGTCTGTCCGAAGATATCCTTAAGAGTAGATGAAGTCTCTATATTTTCCAATACTAGAAATCCGGAGGTAACATCTCACTCTGAACTCTCAATTTGACTTCTTGGTTTTGACGAGAAAGTGACAAAAATCTTCTCTGATTGGCTACTTTTTTGCCGAAATTGTTCTCATCAACTGTTAATCACTTTATGTCCATGCCTTCTTTTCGTACGCCAATGGGATTTGAACGTTGACAACCTTTGCGGATCATAGGTGCCGATACTTAATTATTTCGCGAAAGTGGGGGTCATCCGAAAAAAAACCTACTGTTTAGGCCCAACCCACCTAAGAAACAACTTTGGGCAGTTTTGGAAGACTGTGGCCACCATCTGTTATACAAGATATCTACGATTTTATCCACTCCGGGAGAAAAATCGAATATCCAGTTCCGTTAGGTTCGATCTAGTGGTCTATACTATAAGCGCGCAAAGATTCAGCCTTCTAAACCACCGAAGGGTTATTTAAAGGTTTGGAAAAACTTTTATAAAAAAAAAGTAATCATCATCACCCATTCACTTTACACTATTATACAAAAAATCTGTTAGCATCATTCTCGTGGAATTAGTTTATTCCATTTATAAGAGAAGGTACTTTATGTACTAGTTTTGCATTTTTACGCCAAAGAATTCACCAATAGATATTTATTTTACGGGATATTCAATAACAGTTGATTGTATTTTGATTAGGATTTCACACTTGAGTATGAATAAGTCAATGTGTTTGGACTCACAAGTCGCCTAAGGCACCCAATTTCAATTTATGTGGTATTAATTGAATTCCAATAACATTGTGCTGTGGATTTTGTATACCACCAATTCGCTGTGAAAGAAGTAAAGTCATTGTATTATGTAGTGAAAGGGCAACATCCACAGGGACCACACTTCTTTCCCTTACCATCAACCTGTCGGAAGGACTTACTAACCACACATATTTAACGTGCTTGTACTCCGCGTAAACACGGACAGTTTGAGCAGAGAAGGGAATCGAATTCGGGCCGTCCGAGTGCAATACCTGCGCGCAAATCACTGGTCTACCCCATCCCTTACGACAGTTATCTGAACTTAAACTTTTATATAAAAGAGTATAACTGGCTTTATGGGCGGTGTAATCGTTAGGACTTGGCCTAGCATTTTATAGGCACAACAACAGAGAGTATAGCGCATGAAAGTGAAAAATTCATGCTGGGAAAACGCCAAAATCGTTTCATACAATAATGCAGATAGTTCTGGAGTAAAATAAATCGCACCATATTATATGTATTTCTACAGTAAAATACTCTAAGTAAATATATCATTTGATTCAATAAAAGTGTTAATTTTATAAAAAATAAAATTATTAGTGTAAAGCAAATTAGAACTTAAATAATAAAAAAATATTCCTACCCATTCAAATTTATTTTATCCTCAATTTAGTTTTGTCTCCATCTATTTATTCTATAACTAGGAAGAAATAATTTTTATTTCTAATCATCGTTAAAGATCATTAATTTTAAAATAATCAAATATGCATTTATTAAACTCTGTTTATCCTGTCGTGGTTAAAGAAAACAGATAAGACGTTAATAACACAAGCAACACACGGTTATAATTCTCAAATCATTTTTTTTTTCTAATACTCTATGGTTGATTGCCTTAAAGGTACTATCTCCTCTTTTCTAATTCCAGGGAATAGGGTTTATTTCATTAATAATTAACTGAAATGTATTTATCGACTTTCTTATGCCAGAATCCATTTTCAGTAAGGTTTTTTTTTTCTTTTCAAATTTTACAAGAAAAATCTTGAAAAATTGGTATCATGGGTCGAAATGATTACAATTATAGCATGTTACCCTTCACTTTAAAGGACTTGAAAAAATATTTATTTGATACCATACTTGACAACGCACCCTCGGGTAGGGGGGATAACTTGCCCACCCCCCTCCGAGGGGGCGCGGTAGCCCATTGATTAGCGCGCTGGAGTTGCACTCGGTAGGCCCGGGTTCGATTCCAGCCACTGCCAAAACTGCCGCCGTGTTCATGCGGAGTACGATCACGTTAAACATGTGGGTCCAAAAGTCCTTCCGTGAGGTTGGTGGTAGGGGAAGGAGGGTACGGTCCCTGTGGATGCCTCCCCCACTGGGTTCCGGTCTAAATTGGGTGGCACTTCCCGACCGTCCAAACAGTTACCTTACACCTTTCTGGTAGGTCGGACGGTCTGGGTTTCAACCCCCTTCCGAGGGAGGCTAATGGCGTCACAAACAAATTGTATCGCGGCTATTTTTCGCAACACTGAAACTGATCATTGATCGTGAATCACTGAGCCCTAAATTAACCCTTTTATGCATGATTATATCCAATTTTGTCCATGCTGCTATGTTAAAAAAATATAAAATTTCGAATAAATTTCACTCGAATTAAAAAGAAAATTTTATCTAGTTCTAGATTTTTTTTTTTATAGCAAAGCCGGATATAAAATTTCGTAACCATCCATTAATATTTATGGCCGTTATCCTGTACTCAAGAAGTCGACCACAGACATACAGACGGACATTACTCAAAAAGTAATCAAAAAGTGTTCAGGTCTTAAAATATATAATGCCATCAAAATCTCAAATTCGAAAATTTTCATGAAAACAAACAATACTTGCTCTATATTATATTACATAGTATGAGAAAGTAAACATGCTCTCCAATTTACTTATGCAAGGAGGTCGCAATTGTCTCTGAGGTCGCCACGACCCTGGTTGAGCGGCTAGAATGCTGGCCGTTGAATCATTGCGATTCAAACCAGTAATGGGCACACAAGAAAAATTCGGGGTCATAATACCCTTATAGAGGCATATAAAAGTACTATGAAATATCGCTGTGGAACTCAATCCATGCTTGCCTTCTCCCCTGCCATACCCCAAGGAGAAATTCCTTTGCACGCCACTGGTTCAAGCCGTAGATCGTTCACGGGTATACGACCAAATAGTTGCTGAATGGCCAGATGTTTTAGCTTTTCATATATTCCCAGAATTTAATATAAATACGCCGCACTTTTAGTAAGAAAGTCCTTCTTGAGAGGTCCTTCTTCTGGTAGTTTAGACACATTTGACCTTTATCTGCGCAATTCATTTCCCTCTGTCAATACCGGAATATTTCTGTGTGTTTTATTACTTCATACTATCGTAGACGGAATTGTTATCGATAAATGTTTGAATTCCAGATTTTGGTGAAAAGGCACGTTTTAAGACTTTTGTTTTACCACATTTTGAACATTTTCGGAGATGTGTTCGTCTCTCTTCCTCTGTCAGAGGTTCCATTTAGGAGGAGACATATATAGTGCGTCTGTGTCTTTCTACATCTATGCCTATGGGTGGGGAGGAGAGGCTTTCCAAGTTGTAATGTTTCTCATGCATTGTTTTCCTTGCCGAGTTACATTTCCATCATTAGAATTAAGTGGAATGTGGATCAGTTCGACTTTCTTATACTAGAATCCATTTCTAGTAGCTTTTTATTCCTTTCAAATTCTATAAGAAAAATTTAGAAAAATCGGTATTGGGTATTCAAATGATTACAACTATAGCGCTTTACCCTTAACTTTAAAGGGCTTGAAAAATATTTCGATTGATACCATACATGACAATGCACCCCGGAGGGGGGTATAATTTGCCCTCTGAGGTGTGTGTGTGTGGGGGGGGGGGGGCTAGCAAAAAAATATATATAATTTCGAAGGTTTCGCTCGAATTAAAAAAAATTCTATATATAGTTCTAGATTTTTTTTTTTTATAACAAAGCCGGATATAAAATTTTGTGGAAATCCATTAATATTTGTGGCCGCTAGCAAGTACACAAGTTATCGACCACAGATAGACGGGCATCACTCCAATAATAGCTAAAACGTGTTCAGGAGGTCTTAAAACACATCTTGGCATTAAAATTTCGAATTTGTTAATCTTTAAGAAAACAATACTTTTTCTATACTATATTGCATAGTATAAGAAAGTAAAAATAGTTCAACCTTTATCTCCTAAAATATTCTTGAAATGGCGTCCCCGCCATAAACAAGATAACTTTTAAACGAATAAATATATAGTCATGAAATTTTATGTATAAATCCATTATGTAAATTACCTGGATTAGATTACATGTTTGGTAATTTTCAATCTTTCCGCGAATTATTCGTAATTTAGAATACGCTATAGCATTATTTGCTATAGAGAAAAGTATAATGCAAAATGTTTTAAATGGAAAGAAGAGGGTATGATAGGTTCACTCGCCATATGGGTGAATGATAATAAACAGTATCTAATTAAACAAATAAACAAATGCACTCAAATCACCAACTTGGCTATTGTTGCCAAATTAAACGACAAATATTGAATTTTTATTATATTTTCAAAAGAATGTCTTGCAAACAAAATCTCATAACATGATTTTATTTCATTCAGATACCAATTATGATGCAAGTTCATTTAAAGTCTATGAAATAGGAGAACATTAACTAGAAACATGTTTCAGAAATTTTGGAGATGTTTATTTTCCTAGCATCAAAGAGACTGTTATAACGGAGGGAGAGAAAATGAAGATATAGAGACGGAAAGAGGGGTGAGACAGAAGAGGCTTTGTCTCATAAGTTCTAATTGATGATTTTTATCCGAGGAGGTGCTGAAATTGCTTGAAATACAATTATTTTGTAATCTTTTTTCATTTCAGGGATGGGATATTTCAGTGATTCAGAATCGGGGATTAGTGGTGTTTCCATAAAATATTATACATCGGAGGCTGTAACTTTTTTATCACTTGTCTACATGATAATTTTCTAATGTTTTTTTCGTATTTTCATACCATCACGAAATCTGTTGATTGACTTGTTTAGAAGAAGCAGAAATGGTCAACTAACTATCTCGGGAATGTTAGAGCAGAAAACTACAAAGACATGTTGTCTCTGTGCCAGTACTGAAGACATATTGTCTCTGTGTCACAAATGTGTCTGTGTCATAAATGTCTTTAAAGATCAACATTTTTTCTATTCTCACTTGGACTTTTTCCCCCCAACAACTGATATTCTGAATCATCCCATCCCTTTGACAGATATAAAAAAAACTATTAGTAAAAAAACTATTAGTAAATATATGATAAATGGCAACATTCATGGAATCAGCAAACTCAAAATAAATTGCATGAAATAAATCCCTTAGTACAAAAGTGGACTAGTTTTCAGTGTAGGAAACTGGATGTTATCTTAACTCGCTTGCGAATTGGTCACACACGTTTTACCCACAGGCATTTGCTTATTGGTGAACATGAACCTTCTTGTAACTGGTTGAGACCCAGACCGCCCGACCTACTAGAAAGGTGTAAGGTAACTGTTTGGACGGCCGGTTCTTGTAACTGGTGTCAAACATCAGCGAGTGTAAAACACTTTTTAACAGAGTGCACTAATTTCAGACATCATCGTCTTAAACACTTCAGGACTTCTGACATTACATTAATGGACTTGATAGGAGAAACTCCTCATCCTAGCCTGTTTCCATTTTTGTTGGATATAGGATTTTTTTTATCATATATAACTTTTTACCTCACGTTGTATCATCCTTGTGCCGTCCATCAATTGGTTTTATATTTTACAATGTCATGCTATCTTGTGTACATTTTGGAATAGTTTGTATTATGCACTTGTTATTGTCTTATTAATTTGTTTTTACCATGTGTTTGGAGCAGCATATCCTTTTTGGATTTTGTGCCACAAACCCCAATCAACCAACCAACCCTCGACAACTGTAGCATGGTCAACGGCGAACTTTTCCTCTAGGACATCTCAACTATAGAGAAACGATACCATAGAAATTGATACACTTCCATGTTTGCTAATTACTGATGGACATTCGGCAGAAATGATTCTGGGCAGCCTTACAATCGACGTCGGAAGCAAGAGCGAACTTTTACCGCTAACATGTAATATATGCATAATACTGTATAAGAAACTATTACGGTTTTTTCAGAAATCGTAGCCAATTTTGCGCTTTTTTTTGTCATACCTATGCTTAGTTCCTTGAAATAGTAGCTAATTGATATACAATATACATAGTACCAGAATACCCAAAGCGTATTTTTTATATAAATAATTCGAAGACTCTCAAATGAGATTGGACCTCTATAATGCTATGAAATGATTGATTTTCTGTGACATATGCAAAAATTTCTACATTTACAGACTGGACACACAAAGAAAATATTACTTCAAGAGTTTAGGAAGTAAACTTTGCATTTTATTTCATTTTAAATATACCACTTGCAGTTTTTCTCGTCAGGCACCAAGCGTATAGACCAGGCCCTAATTCCAGGTTATTAATCAACGCATTTATTGAGGGTATGCGTTTACCGAACATCTTAAATTTTCACCTCTCTCGTGCATTTTCTATGCAATGCCTCGAACCTTTCTCAATTCTCTTTTAACCTTTAGAACTCTGTGTTATATCCATTCCGCAATACATAAAGGCACCTCTTCGTTCTTTATTGCACTTGTCTAAAATTTCCAAAGCTTTTCTTTCGACAAAGGCAGACACGGAGAACTTGATAAGATGCGAACGTAAAGTATTATGGAATACTTTACGTTCCATTCCGCCGTCCCCCACCCCCATGTAAGTTACTTTTATTCGAAAAGTGAGAGAAATTCGCTGCCCTGGAATGATTTGAGTTCGGGGTTCTCAAAAGTTGTTCGAAAATATGAAATATGGAATTGGTGTTGCCGGAGTGTATTTTAGCCCGAGGGGCTGGGGGTGTTTCATTTCATTTCATTGTCTGCTGCTATGGGCTGAACGGGGGCTGGGTGTAATTGCAGTTGGGCCAGCTGGCGAATTTTGGAGAGAGATAGAGTGTGGTGGAACGGCCATTTTGAGTGACAGGAAGAAATATAACATTAGAAATACACCAAGCCTAAATGGTCTATTCTAGTGCGACTGTTGTGTTCTATTGGATTACTCCAAGTAAAAAAAGAAAATTGTATAAAAATAATTCGCTCAAACAACAGCTTAAATTAGCTAATAATTGAAACATTTTAGTGAAAAACTTGTGTGCAGCATGTTACATATTCCTGTACGTCGTGATGCTATATATTTATTCATATTTATTTTCATTTACGTTCACTAAGAAAAACTTGTACCACAAAATTAAAACCTATTGGCTAAATAAAAATTATTTATAGGAAGTGCAAAATTCAAATCAACATAATATGGGTGTTTAATTATTAATCAAGTGGGATAAATTTAATTGGGAAAATTACTTAGGATTCTCGATAACGGTTTTACCGGGGTTCTGAAATGATTTCTATTCATTTCCTTATGATGCATTACGTATAAAATGATTGTTTATTTTACATGATAGACTGTTTTGATATTTGTTATCATTTTAAAAAGAAATAATTCGAACACCTTATTGGTTTCCAAATTTTTTGTGTTCACAATCGAGGAAGTTCCAGTATATTATATATATATATATACATACGATATTTCGGCCATGTGGCTGTATCGTTGGGCGAAACACATTTGGAACCTCTGTGGATGCAAAGATCCTTGAAAAGCTGGATCTACAGAGGTTCAGTTCAATTTCATATTTTCGGATTGCATCTTTTCTCTATTTTTGTTATGTTAATAGTTTGAGCCTCCAGATTTTGATAATCCTTTGATGTTTGAACTTGATTTGTATGCATCGCTCTTGAATGTTGATACATTCATGTGTATTTTTGATATTTTAAAATTAAGATCATTTTGCCTTATATGGTAGCACTGTTTTCCTTATGTCTGATATTTCTTTTCATATCCTCTTTACTTTATTTTCCTCCGTATTGATTTTGAACCAGGGTAGGACAGTGATCATGTTTAAATTTTTCTTATTATTTATTTTTTTCTTTTTTATTATTATTATTATTGTATATATATATATATATATATATATATATATATATATATATATATATATATATATATATATATATATAGAGAGAGAGAGAGAGAGAGAGAGAGAGATTGATATATACATAGATATTATATATATATATATATATATATATATATATATATATATATATATATATATAGAGAGAGAGAGAGAGAGAGAGAGAGATTGATATATACATAGATATTATATATATATATATATATATATATATATAAAGAGAGAGAGAGAGAGAGAGCGACATAACTTCAAAAATTTTCACCTCGGGTTCCTTGATGACGACCAATACGTGTGAATCCGTAGAAAATTTGTTTTTGATTTTCAGACTCTAGCATAATACTAAGCCTATTTATTATACTATATACATATATAGGTAAATAAAAATAATGAAACAAATATTTTAAGACAGTAATCAGTTTTAGAGGCAACAAATGGCCAGCTTCACCTAGATAAATAAAACCGAACAGTATAAAAAAAAACAATAAAATATCCGTGCTAACGTTTTACTTTATTTTAAACGAACCATTTACATTCTTCTGTTGCTCGTTTCATCTTACTTCATACCTCCTTGGTTTACTTACTTTAATATTTATTGCTCTTAAATTCGCAACACTTTTCTTCCTGGAACACTTGAGTGGTGTTGTGTTGAAAGAAGTTACACTACCTTTGCTGCAGAGGCTACTTTCTTTTATCCTAATGAAGGCGGCTCATTTTTGCCACCAAAACCTGTTGATATCGTTAACTGTTTGTTTTAGATCATTTTACATTCCTGTTAATGAAATTATATTTTTGCCCACGTAAAACTCAGTGAGATTGTCAAAATATAAGCATAATAAGCTAATTGTAATAAAGATTAAATGTAGCACAATATTCTAATTAGTTAAGTGCAATAAATACAATATTCACTTTAAATATAGATATAATAAGTACATAAGGTATAGGCTGAAATGAGTTAAAAAATTAATTTATTTTATTATAAAAATCAATTTAAAAAAAAATGTATTCGACTGTGTAAAAAACTATTAGATTTTATCACAAAAATTATTAAATTTTATAACAAGAAAGATAAATCATGCATACGCATTGATTATGAAACGCTTTCCAACTGAAACGATATTCTATTTAAACATCTCTAAAATGTGATACATTCAGCTGTGATATTTTTTAAATTATCGCAGTACTACAGCAATTTATTATATTTGAAAACTTAAAACTTCATCGAAATATAAATCGTCTGTTGCTCTGTGTAAAATCAATGGATATTTCATTCATATCAATTATATTCCAGATTCCAGAGCTAAATAATTTTGAATGAAAAAAATTCAGCAATACTTATACAACTTACCTTACAATCGCTTGATTTGTTTACATTATACATAAATTAAAATTAGGCTTCGTTGTAGAAATAATCAAAGTTTAGTGATCATTTAAAGAGAAAAATATTGTAATTGCGTAGACACGGAATTTAGATACGCAGGTAATACGCAAAAATAAAGCACTTTTATGACAGATGCAACACTAAATATAAATTTAAAAGATCCTTAAATATCAGTATCTTTACACATGGAAAAAAATGGATGTCATATTTTATTTTGCAATTAGTCACGTAATCCCTTCATATATCATTGGTGTAATTATTATTTCAATTTTTATTTAAAAAACTACCCAACATATTTTACTGAAAGTTTTCGTCCACATTTTATGTGATAATTTGAATATCTCCTAAAGTTTTAAAAGGCACTTTGTGAATTCTAACGTCGCTTGAATGTTTGAAAAATTAGGTCTCATAGGGTTTAATGTATTTCAAATTTTTAATCCGGGTTAAATAAAAAACTATTTGGGTAATATTATTCATCTTTATTCCCATATGCCCCACAGACCTTCTCAACAACATACTAAAATTTCATTTTGATAAAGTCATTTTTTCGGCAGGTATCGTGAGAACAGGCGGACAGACAGACAGAATGACCGAAGTCATAAACACCTTTCAACTATGTTGGAAAGTGTTAAAAATGACGTTATAATAAAATTATAAAATTTTATAATAAAAATTATCAGATTTTATAGTAGAAATAATTGGAATTTATAATAATTTTAAATTTTATAATAAAATGTTTATACTAAATACTGTAATTTTGTAATAAATAAAATATTCGCAACAGTTACAGGTAAATATTTTAATAAAAATTGATTTGAAGAGACAAATAGAATTTTGCGCAAAAATTAGAATAAAATAATCTGCTGTGTACAACACATGAAATATATCATATATTCACAATACGCATTATCTATATCATACATGTCTCTACGTTAATATAGATTTTGTGATAATACATTAATGCAAATTACAGCTTTGTTATCACTTGATTTCATTGAGAATCAATAGGTGAAGTGTTATCGATTAAAATAATCATACCAAATTTAACAGAAACACGTGCATTCTTTCAAAATATATCATTCTTTCAAAATATATGTGGAATCGTGTAATTCATAATACCTTGAGAACAGTTTAATTACTCATAAATAATTGTGTCATTTCTCTTGCAGCATGAAGTATTCATCGTCTATATCATACAGCTGAGTAAGACTGACTGATAAAGTGATGAATTCCGCAGCCCAAACTGCTGAAGGTAGAAACTTGAAACTTTGTATATTCCTATGTATATGTAAAGTTTCAAGAAAGTTCAAATTTTCGACTTGACCCATAAGTGATGAAAAAAATAAAAAATCTTGAAATTTTGTTCGAATAATTTATAAATCTCGAGATGTTTGTTCCAACATTCTTCCAACTGTAGCTCAAGAACGGCTATACAGACAAAATTCGTTTTTATATCATCTCCCGCAGAAATAAAGATTCTAAATTTTCTTAATTGACTATTTGTGTTCATCAAATCGTTGAGATATTTTAATTTATAGTTATAGCAGATGATATTTTCATATTTTATATTTCAAAATTTTTATATAGAATTTTATTCCATTTGTAACTATAGTAACCGAGTTTCGCTTCAAATACGGAAACCGTCTGCTGGATACATTTCTGATCAAACTATCGAAAGTATTTTACTAATCATTGACTTTAAAATATCTGAAAACGTTGTTAAATTAAACGTAGGGAAATTAAAGTTCCCTAATTATGAGTAGAAGTATTTAAAGTGTTTTGCTCCTGGTTGTAAAACAGGGTACCGAATATATGGGGACAGAAATAAATTAAAAGATAAAATAAATGTGAATACGTAGGAATATTCTTCAATGTTTGAGTTCGAATTTGCATTGCACTGACAATTTTTTTCTGTGTAATTAACAGTTTAAATAAATATTATTTAATTCAAAACTAGTCTTCCGCCCTAGAAATAAATACTGGGGATTTATCACACCCCAGCGTCATCTGAATGATTATCTTAAATGATTTTGACATTTTCCCGGCATGAATTTTTAACTCATTTACCTTATCTCATGGTCTGTACATTCATTTGTATTGGCAAAAAGACGAATTGTTTAATATGTATTCCCCTTCTTATAGATTTATTAAACTTGTACATAATGAACTACAGGAGATATATAGTCTCTTTAATTAGGTTCGTGATAGCCCAGTGGTTAAGACACGATGATTGCACTCTAACCCGTGTTCGATTTCCGATTCTGTCCGAACTATCTTCCAGCTTACATGGAGTATGGGCACGTTAAATGTGTGGGTCCGAAAGTTCTTCCGAGAGGTTGGTGGCGAGGGAAGTAGGGTATGATCCCTGTGGCTGTTGCTCCCACTAGGTTTCGGCCGAAATTGGATAGCACTGTCCCGGCCGTCCAAACGGATACCTTATACTTACGGGTAGGTCGGACGGTCTGGATCGTATGAAAGAAAGGCTAATTAATTAAAATATGAATATTTCATTAGTAATAGCATAAACCGTTGTATATGTATCAAATGATTTTAGAAGCAAAAATCGGCATTATTCTATAGGATTGAAATACAAATAAGCCACACTAGCAAAAGCATGAATACGTCTGTCAATAAATATTTCCATCACATGATCCAGAAAATAAAATCGTTACTAAACGAATGCAGCAAATGAAAAGGAAAAACTTAAGAGGAAGAAAAAGGAGCAGTAGGATTCATTACATTTTCTCAGTAAGTAAGCCTACGAACGTAGGTGCTCTAAAACAATTCTAAACGATTACGAAAATTTAGAAAATAAAAAAAAGGAAAACAATTTGTTTCAGAAAGCTACAAGAGCTACTTCATCCATTAAATTCAAATGACATTCGATAAAAAGTACTTTTAAAATTTCAGTGAATAAAATAGTACTACATGATTAAGAAGAATATAACAGAAAAAAATTAAAGAAGCGACAAGTTTCGAAACACGAGCCACTTCATCACCAAAATTAAGATCATTTGATCGAACTCCTTTAAAAATATAATAAATTCGCTCAAACTGTTGTAAAAAATCTAAAATCTGTAAATTCTGTTCATGCCGTTTCAAATGAAGTCTTTGTATTCTCAGATTTTAGGCTATTTAAGCGGATTTATTACATTTCATTTTACCTTCCACGTCTTTGCAGATTGAATAGTAACCACTGTGACCAGTGCATGCTTAAAATTTTAAAGAAAGCGTTTAAAATCATTAGGTCATTTGTAAACTCGGGTCAGTGAGACTGACCGATGGGCCAAGGGATGAATTATGCAATTATGCAGACCGAACAACTGAATATAGAAACTTGGAACTTAGCATCCACTCGGGATTTAACCTATAACTAGTGAGAATTTTTTTAAATCTTGGAATTTTGTTAGAAAACTTTATAAATCGCAGAATTTTTTGATCTAATATTTTTTGTATCTGTAACTCGACAATGATCAGATACACAAAATTATTTTCATACCATCCTGCATAGAAAACAAAATATACGAAATTTTCTTAATCAACTCTGTTAATGTACAATCAACTGTTCTTGAGATATTTTAATTTATAGTTACAACAGATGATTTTTTTTATCATATCGTTGAATTAATTTATTTATGGTTCTTTTATATGCTATGTAGTAACTAGTGTACGAAAGTTACGTTTTCAATACCAAAATCAGCTATTCTTCAAATAAAACTATTGAAATATTATACTGAAATTAATTGATTTTTGTCTTAAATTTTCTAAAAACTTTCTTTTTCGACCCAGTCTGCCCAACATATCCGAAGGCATAAGGCATTTATTTTGACGGTCGACAAGTGCCACTCAATTTAGAGCGGAACGCAAAGTGCGGGCAGCAACCACAGATACCGTACCGTCCTTCCCCTACTACTAACCTCTCGGGAGGACTTGCGCGTTCACATAAGTGCCCGTACTCCGAGTGAACACGGGGATAGTTTTAGCAGGCGCGGAATCGAACTCAAGTCATCCGAGTGAAAATCCCGCGAGCTAACCACTGAGCTGTCCCACCCCTTCTAAAAACTTTGAAAAAAAAGAAGTCCACATACTGTGATCCGATATGACACAATGTTTCACATACCGCGATTTCCATGTTACCGGAACTGTAAAATCTGCGCCATTTTGATGCTTAAATTTGAAGTGGATTTTGGTATTCAGAATTTTGTATGTATGCTTCACATTTGGTGATCACTATCCATTTCTCCTGCCCAAAGCGTAGGTGCAAACAGCTAACAGCTTGTGTCACTAGACCTTGCCATGACCTAAAAGTAACACTCAACATCACAAGCCCCTACCCCTGCCGTGGTTTCTTGAAAAATTCCCTATTTTTTTTCTTCTATCGGTATAACCTTCCTTGTTCCATAGCACCCAAACGATAGTTGCCTGCCTTGCAGCACAATGGCCCCCATAATTCCTGCAATGTGCGAATTCTGCCAGTTTCATATTAAATACTGGAAGTGGTTGCTTCCGAACATCCTCCTGATTTAATGATCTCTGTCTACAAGCACTGAAATATTGAATTCAGATTACGCAAAAGAAAAGGCGGTGTAAAGGGGTAGGGGGTGCAGAAAGCCTTTCGGCAAATGCAAATTCAGTGTGTTGTAAATTTTGAATTTCTTTGACGTTTCTGCACATACACATATAGATAAGTGGAGTTTGCAGAGGCGTGGAAAAGGGCGATAGAGGGGTGTTGATGTATGTGTGTAAGTTACAGACATAAATTTTTATGCACGAAGTCGTATTCGTGGATATGTGTGTGTGTGTGTGTATGCTGGGAGAGTTGGTGTGTGTGTTGAAGTAAGCATGCACTTAAATAGAAATACGGAGAAACGAAAAATCGAGCGCACCAGATCTTAAAACTGTACAATAGACCGATAAAGTGAAATAGTAGAGTTTCTTCCGTTAGGTGGCACTAATATACAGTCTATAGAGGTAAAAGTAAGGAGTTAGAATTTCATATTAAGAAAACGCCAATATCATTTGAGACAATAACTCTGGCGCTGGAGAAAGATAAACAATCCTGCATTTTGAAAAAAAAAATAATCTGACAAAAATTGTTATTTTCTATACGGAACATCAGACAAACAAATGAACGGATATTTAATTTATGGATGTGATGATAGAATATACATTTATGAAACTGACCATTCATTAACACTTTATAACATAGTTGAAAAGTGTTTATGACTTAACTGCCGTAAAAATGACTTTATCAAAATGAAATTTTAGTATGTTATTCAGGCGGTCTGTGGGACCTATGGGAATATAAATGGATAATATAACCCAATTAGTTTTGGATTAAACCCGGGTTGAAAAAATGAAATACATTGAACCATATGGGACTTAATTTTTCAAATATGTTTCAAGCGAATTTAAAATTCACAAATTGCTTCGAAAATTTTAGGAAATATTAAAATTATCCCATAAAATATATAGAAGAAATTCAGCAAAATATATTCAGTAATTTTTAAATAAAAATTATAATTACACCCTTTATATGAAGAGATCACGTGACCATTATATAAAGAGATCACGTGACCCACTTCAAAATAGATTATGGCATCCATCTTGTGTCAAAATCGTGATTTTTAAAGTTCTTTTTAATTCATATTTAATGTTGCATCCGTTCTAAAACTGCTTTATTTTTGCTTAAATTCTGTGCATCTACATACTGAAACAACGCAATTACAATATATTTGAATTTAAGTTATCACCAAACTTTGTTTATTTCTACAACGAAGTCTAATTTTCACTTATGGAGAATGTAAACACCAAAAGATGTAGAATGAGTTGTATAAGAATTGCTGTATTTCTTTAACGCAAAATTATTTAGCTCATGGAGTCTTCAATATAGCTGATATGAATGAAAACATTCATTGATTTTGCAGAGTACCAGACGTTTTTTCGATGAAATTTTAAGCATAGAGTTAAATTACTTGTACCTCCACGGTTTTAAGTTTTTAAATAATATAAATTATTATAGTATTGTGATGAATGAAAGGAATAGAAAAAGTTCATGAATTATAATGCTGATTTTATATTGAGAGCCAGGCAATTTATATATCGATGACGTCGTTTGAATAATGTTCATTTGTTTTCGATGAAGTTTTCAAATATAATAAATTATTGTAGTATTATAATAATTTTAAAAATATTACCAGGGAATATATTGCATTTTAGAGATGTTTAATCCAGGCAATTTATATTTCACTGCCGCCATTTGAATAAAGTTCATTTTTTTCGATGAAGTTTTAAGTTTTCAAATATAATAAATTATTGCAGTATTGTGATAATTTTAAAAATATTGCCGAGGAATATATCGCATTTTAGAGATGTTTAAATAAAATTGCATTTCAGTTGGAAAGTGTTTCATAATGAATGCTTTATGCATGATTGATCTTTCTTGTTATCTATTAAATTCGGTAGCATAAGCGTGCAAACATCTGTTAGAACTCTGCGTTTTCCGCCACAGAAATTCTAAGCATAGATGTTACTCACATCAAAATATTTTTCTGTGAATGTATGTAGAGATATTAAATCTAAAAAATTAACCAATATCGCCAGTTCTTATTTGTACAAAAACATTTTACCAAAATAATTGTCTTTTCAGCCCGATCAGCTTTGACCGATGTTCGTTCATACTAATTCGAGCTCACAGGAATTCGAATAAACCAGTAACGTCACAGTACACGGGATCCTTCTGACACAAACCTGGTCATCGAATTAGCTAATTTCGATGATTACCTCTAACCTCCGCCAGATGTGAACTTGTGGCACGTTAAGCGAAGTGCTTTATATCATACAAAGAATATCTTTAGTAAATATAAACTTTACTGAAATTTAACTTTAAACAAAGAACACGTACATAGCCATCCGTAAATACTTCAAATTCTTGATGAACTTACAACCTAATTAAATACTCCTTGCGGCACCTACCATTGGCTCGCGTCGGCATGCCAGAGGTCTCAACCAGGGCATCCGATTTGAATTTGATATCCATCTGAACCCAATATGTAAAATGCACTTTTAGTATAAATAAATTGTTGCTGAACATTTAAAAAAATTCTGGTATGTATTAAATTATTCAATATTTTGATATTTACACTTGAGTTTCATTTCTAACACTTTCCAACATAGTTGAAAAGTGTTTATGACGTTGTTCATTCATTCATTCTGTCTGTCTGTCCGTTCGCTAGATAACTGCCGTAAAAATGACTTTATCAAAATGAAATTTTAGTATGTTGTTCAGACGGTCTGTGGGACTATAAATGAATAATATCACCCAATTAGTTTTGGATTGAACCCGGGTTGAAAAATGAAATACATTGAACCCCATGGGGCCTTATTTTTCAAACAATTTTTAAGCGAATTTAAAATTCACAAATTGCTTCGAAAATTTTAGAAAATATTCAAATTATCCCATAAAAATATAAAAAAAAAATTCAGTAAATTATATTTGGTAGTTTTTTAAATAAAAATTAAAATAATAATTACATCCATGTCATATGAAAAGATCAGCTGACCCATTTCAAAATAAAATATGGCATCCATCCTGTGTGAAAATCGTGATTTTAAAGTTCCGATTAATTTATATTTAATATTGTATCCGTCCTAAAACCGCTTTATTTTTGCTTAATTTCTCTGCATCTGTATTCTGAAACAACGCAATTACAATATATTTGAGTTTAAATGATCATCCAACTTTGATTATTTCTATAACGAAGCCTAATTTTCACTTACGGAGAATGTAAACACATCAAGCTGTAAGATGAGTTGTATAAGAATTGCTGAATTCCTTAAACGCAAAATTGTTTAGCTCTTGAGCCTGCATAATAGCTGATATGAATGAAACATTAATTAATTTTACATAAAGAAGTAGACGATTTTATGACAGAACTTTTTCAACGAAGTTTTAAGCATAGATTTAAATTACTGTTACCTCCATGGTTTTAAGTTTTTTAAGTAAAATAAATTATTGCAGTATTGTGATGAATGAAAGAAATGTAATAAAAGTGTATGAATGAAATATTTACTGCTTTTTCATAGAGCCATTCGATTTGTATTTCAATGACGTCATTTGAATAAAGTTCATTTTTTTCGATGAAGTTTCAAGTTTTCAAATATAATAAATTATTGTAATTCCAACTTCTAAAGCCATGTTTTCTTCAAATAAAGTTTAAGGAAATAATCGACTGCACTTTGCTGTTTATATGAATTTTTTTATCATGGAGGTGAAATTTAAAAGTTAAAACTGCATCACTATCAAGAAAACACCAAGTCGAACTATAAAGAAAACACCAAGTTCAACTATAAAGAAAATGCAAAGTTCAACTATAAAGTAAACGCCAATAACGTTTGAGACACTAATTCAGGTGGCGCTGGGGTAAGATAAGTAGTCTTGCATTATATGCATTTCTATGATAAAAGGCGAAAAATATTTATTTAAACTGTCAATTTCGTAAAAATAAATTATTAGCGCAATGCAAAGTAGAATTGAAACAATAAAGAATATTCCTACACATTCAAACTTATTTTATCTTCAATTTAGTTTTGCCTCCATCTATTCTGTACTCTATTCTATAACTAGGAAGGAATAATTTTTATTTCTAATCATCATTTTTCAATGTATTTTTATCTCCATATATTTTGTACTCTATCCTACAACTATGAAAAAATACTGGTTAATTATACTCAGAATTAGGGAACCCTTAATTAAAAAACAATCAAAAATAAATATACTAAATACTACTCATTTATGTTGTGTCAACTAGCAATAGTGTCTACTTTACTAACAGACGACTTTACTAACGACATCTAGATATAATTCTCAAAGCATTATGGCATTTTCAAACATTTCATCCACAGGAGTTTTATCTCCTTTCCAACTCCATGGTATACTCAAAAGTATATCAGAAATATCGTCTGCTGTTTTTAATACGTCAGATGATCCTAAAAGCCCTCTTTTCCCCAATAGTAAAACAATGCGTTTTCACAGATGAAAGAATGTTTATTTCGGAACAATATTTCTCTAAGGAAAACTAGAGCAACGTAGATAAGCACAAATAACACAATAATACAGCATACAGCTGTTTCGGGGATACACTAGATCTCCTTTGTCAGTGCAAGATAACCAACAAACTTAAGAACCCAAACAGTCCAGTTCATTCGAGAGTATGGAGCAGTTGAATGAAGCGGGATAAAAGAGATACTAAGTATTCACCACAGTATATTGTGGAATAATGAGAAAAAAGTTGTAAACTTTAAGATTTTGTTCACGCGAGCGAGTTAAAACTCTTTGGGAAATTAATGCAAGTAGAAAGGGGAGGGATAAAATGGATATGTGAATAAAATTGCCATATGCTTTTCTTTCATCAGCAATTTGCTGCCACTTATCAGAAATGAGGTAAACCAATTTGCCTAAGGTTAAGTCTGGACCCCCGAACTACATAGATACGTTTCACGTTTAACAAGAAAGATCAATCATGCATAAAGCATTGATTGTGAAACACGTTCCAACTAAAATGCAATTTTATTTAAACATCTCTAAAATGCGATACATTCAGTGGTGATATTTTTTTAATTATCACAATACTACAATAATTTGTTATATTTGAAAACTTCATCGAAAAAAAAAATGAACTTTATTCAACAGACGTCATCGAAATATAAATCATTTGGCTCTCTATGTAAAAGTAATGAATATTTAAATTATTCCAGACTCCAGAGCTAAATAATTTTGCGTGAAAAAAAAATTCAGCAATTCTTATACAACTTATCTTAAAATCACTTGCTTACATTCTACATCCATTAAACTCAAAATGTTTTAATTGCGTTGGCACAGAATATAGATGCACAGAAAATATGCTAAAATAAAGCGGTTTTAAGACGGATGCAACACTAAATATAAATTTAAAAGAACTTTAAAAATCACCATTTTTACACTGGGAAAAAAGATGGATGCTCTATTTTATTTTGAAGTGCGTCACGTGATCTCTTTATATAATATGGGTGTAATTATTATTTTAATTTTTATTTAAAAAAACTATCGAACACATTTTGCTTAAATTTTTTCAATATATTTTATGGGATAATTTGAATATTTTCTAAAATTTTGGAAGCAATTTGTGAATTTTAACTTTGCTTGAAAAATGTTTGAAAAATCAGATCCCATAAAGTTCAATGTATTTTACATTCTCAACTCTGGTTCAATCCAAAACTAAATGGGTTGTTGTTGATTGTTGTTGAAACCCAGACCGTCCGACCTACCAGAAAGGTGTAAGGTAACTAAAAACTAAACTAAATGGGTGAAATTATTCATGTACATTCTCATATGTCCCACTGACCGTCTCAACAACATACTAAAATTTCATTTTGATAAAGCCATTTTTACGGCAGTTATCGTGCGAACACACAGACAGATAGACAGACAGCATGAACAATGTCATAAACACTTTTCAACTATGTTGAAAAGTGTTAAAAATGGAAAAATTGCACTGCCTAAATACTTATAATCAACCATATTTATGCCTCTTATTTATTATATTATTTTAAAAATTGTATAAATAAATGTTTTGCGCTTTTAAATGTTATAATTATTTATTACTTTATATCGTGGCTACTTTTTACCCCACATAGGAATGTGGGGTAAAGTGGACAGTTTATAGGATCATATTAATTTATTTCTTATCAGACACAATCAATAAAAAAATTACCTGCATTCAAAAACATAGATCTACGTAAATCACATTATTGGTTAATAGAATTATTTTTTTTATTTCTTTTAAGTTGATTAGTACTTTTAAATATTTTTACTTTCTTATACGTAGTATTGAGAAAGTATTGCTATCACGAAAGTTTTCGATTTCGAGATTTTGATACCAATGTATGTTTTAAGACCTCCTGAATACGTTTTGACTATTTGTGGAGGGATGCCTGTCTGATGTCGATTTTTTGCGTGCACGATAGCAGCCACAAATACTAATGGATGTTCACAAAACTTCATATCCGGTTTTGTTATCAAAAAATCTAGAAGTAGGTAAAACAAAAATTAATTCGAGCAAAAACTTCGAAATTTATTCAAAGTTTCATTTTTTTTTAACATGGCAGCATTTATGGTTCAATGATCATGAGATTTGATAGTTTCAATCATTGTTGTGAAAAATAGCCGTGATACATTTTTTTTTGTTCGTGACGTCTTTACGTGACGACGTGACGTGGGCGAAAATTGATTTGCATTGAAGTCTACAGATTGTGATCATGATCAAAATCAAACAATCATAATTGAGTAAATATAGTGGTTTAATTATTTTCAATTTAAAATACAAAAACAGGTGTGAAATATTTCTATTTCTTCAAAGAGTGTACTATCGTTTACATTTTGAAGCAAACATATTTCCTCACTTAGCACTTTAAAAAACACGTAAAATTTCATTTTTAAGATTTGGAACTTTTGAGAAATCCTATCCTCCTCCAGAATTTTTTTTCGGCTGTGGCACATTATTTTTCTTGCATCATGCTAAGAATATTGCATTAAGCTAAGAGTGAGATAGTTTAAGAAGGGGGGAACAGCTTAAGTGGCGGGAAAGCGAAAACTGTCCCTGCAAAAGCATACCCGTCGGCACTTCTTATTATTCAATTGCAATAAAATTTTACAGATATTATTTTTTAATGAAATAGAACAATTTTAAGGGATGAGACCGAAAAATTAAAGAAGTTGAATATTTGGGACCACCCTAATACATATATATATATATATATATAATTTGAGAATTTTAATTACTTGTAATATAGTCAAATACTTGTTATTCATCCCCCTATTAATTGATGTATATGAAGATCAAATGAAAAATAGAGTTCCCCAATTATTTGTATGAGAAATAGTCGGTTATACATAAAACAAGGTACTAAGCATCTTGTTCCCTCTTTTCTACATATAAGTGATTGGTTAAGAGGAATATTATCTGTAAACATCATGCAGAAAAATCCACGATAGTAGTTAAGCCTGTGACAGTACCCAAATAAAATTATTTAAATTTCTCACGAAAAGTCGTGTTGTTAATACAGGTACTAAACCCCTTGTTCTCCGTACTAACATACAAAGTGAAGGTATAAGAAATGTCATAGTGCTGCATAAAAATCAAGCAGAGAAATTAACGCATGGAGTTACGCCTTTATCAGCTCTAGAATAAAATTGGGACTGAATCACACTTAAGAATAAAAACAAATAAAGTATTTCCGAAACCATGGACGTTTTCAAGGACCATCCTTGGTTCGGAGATACTGAAGATCTACATTTCTATCTGCATACTGTAATATTTATTACAGAAATCATTCCTCTCTCGAGCACATTACTCCGATGAGTCACTCCTCATAACACGCATACATCCTAGGCCTTAACCACTGCAGTCACCCTCCGACTATTACCCGCCAAGCTGCAATCTTTCAAAGTCTTACCCTTTTCTGTCAGATCCAATCCGCCGACATGGTCCCCACAGTATCGACAAAGACGATATTTCTATGTCAAAAGTAGTTTAAGGTCTCCACGATTGTAAATTCGGCACTGTATAGTACTGCCCAGCTTAGATTACTGAAATTTTGAAATCAGCTTTTTGCAATTGTTCATAAACATTCATCTACTATCTCAAAACTTACTGCAAAAACTAGTTTCACAAAGATAACCACCAAACCCTTGAAATCATTTAACTGCTTATAACACCACAAAAAGAACAAAACTTTTTCAAGCTGTGTAGATCTTTATGAATCTACTATAAAACTAATGGAGATACAAGACACTTGAGTCTATCTTACACTCTATTGTTTTGTTTAAGAACTATGCGTAAGCTACCGAGTTGGGGGCTGTCAATTTTTAATGCAATTATTCCACATCGGCAAAAGTTTTAGAGCAAAGTTTCTTGATAAGATTTTATTAAAACAGTTTAAAATCTTGTCAGTTTCGGCAAACTTTGCAAAGCTTGCAATCTCTAATAACCAAACTACTACGTATAACGTCATTTTGATGCGTTTTCAGTTCTTGAAATAGATGAATTTTTACAATCATTTTCGCATAATGTTAAAAATATAAAACATCTGATGTGTCCAACAACACTCTCTACAGATAAACAAATTTTGATGCACGTATAATTAACGGTAACACATATAATTATACAGATACGATTTTCTCGTAACTTTTTCTAATACCAATGGTTTATTATTTTTACCCGAATAAAAAAATAAATTCACAATTTCATGGAAATCGATTTATTCTTTCAAGAGATATCCACGTTTATTGTGACTGAGCATATCTCATAATATGATCTATACTAGCTATTTTACCAACGCTTCGCACGTTCTCAATGGCTAGTGGTCACTAAATGTGACTTACACGCACAATAAAATTTCTGATTATCAAAGACCGCATAAAATGGAATTTAAATAGTCACTTTTCAGAACTTGCAAGAAAGCGTTATATACTGCTTTATTTTTAAACAAGAAAAATGAATCATGCATACAGCATTGATTATAGAACACTTTGCAATTGAAATGCAATTTTATTTACATTTTAAGCGGATTCAAGAAATTGCCATCAACAAAATTAATCTTAAAACTTCATCAGAAAAACAATGCTACTTACACAATATAAACTTCTAGTTACACTAATGACGCTAATTACACAATGAATGCTGAATGCTAGTGACAAATGACGTCACAAATACAATGACGTCACATAGTGACAAATGACGTCACAAATGACGTCATCGACAGTAGAATTTGCGAAGTGTTTACGATGCTTTTGCAGTTAATGAAATGATATAATTGTGGCGCAATATTATTATAGAAACTACGCCATTTGCTTATCTCGCGTTAACTCTTCGAAAGTTTTTAAATTGTTTCGAATTTGTCGAAATTGTTTCGAATTTGATCTTCGAAATTGTTTAACTATGATAAACCATTTCATTTTATTTTATAAATAGTCTGCCTCTCTATGTAAAATCAATGAATATTTCATTCTTATCACTTACATTCCAAACTCCAGAAAAAATTCCGTTACTTAATTTTGAGTGAAAAAAAATCAGCAATTCTTATACAACTCACCTTACAATCGCTTGCTTTGTCTACATTCTGTATGCCATAGTTTACCGTTAAAATCAGGCTTCGTTGTAGGAATAAAGAAAGTTTCGAGATCATTTTATATCAAAAATACTGTAATTACGTTGGTACCGCATTTAGATACACAAAAATACGCAAAAATAAAGCGGTTTTATGACGGATGCAAAACTAAATATAAACAATCTTTAAACATCTACGGTCACAGCTTAAAAAAATGAAAGTCATATTTTATTTTGCAATGAGTCGTCACTATATTCCTATTTTTTCAAATCAAATTATATGTTCTACGTCCTGTAGCGAATTTCATCAGAAAGTACAATACTTTAATCCTGTTGCTTTCCCGTTATAGATCTAAGCTCCGAGAGTTACACTTCAGAAATTGCACTATTTTCCAAATTAGGTTCATTGTTCCGTTTGTAAGGTTCTTGCATCTCATCGGCCACTGTTAATAGACCGTCTGTCTATCAACTGAACAATCTGGAATAGAATGTTCGAATACTATGCTCGATAAAACTTCAACTAAATCATTCTTTAATCTCATTAGGAAACACTTCTCGCTAAACTATCTAATACCTAACTTTTATTCTCGTAACTGGATACCAAAGAACAATCTCACTCTTGCACAAAACTGATGTTCAACCTACTCACATTCCTCTCACGCCATTTTTTTGTGCCCAGGTCGGTCAAAAAACCGTCCAATCGTTCGACGCTCATTAGACTCCCTCTGATTGGATGTTAAACCGTCTGCACAGATCCATAATCGCTGCTATAGATCAGACGCAATCTAATCAAAGGCACTAATGCGCCATTTAGATTCAGTCGGCAGTTCCAGGGGGGTGACAACAGTTTGTCATCCGGGACACTTTCTGCAGGTGATTACGGGCTAAAAGTGAGGATGCTTCCTCGTTATCCCGAAGTGAGTTGGAATTCCTGGCATATTTTAATTCGCACCTAATCAGGTGAAAGAGTAAAACGGGAACCAGAGGGGATAAAACTATTTAGTATTTACGCAGGTGTTTAGAAGCTTTTGTTTTGTTTGTATTTAATTAGAGTCAAATTGGCAACAGCAAGGGTTCGCGACAAAGAATCTCTCTGAAGTTTTGGAAAGTTTTAGCCGTGAACATTCACAGATTGAAACAGCATAATATATCCACGATATATTAGAAATGTTTGTATATAAAAGGGTATAATGTTCGTTTACCACAGAATGAAGTGAATTCTAATTTTGATCCTGAATTAATTTGATTCTGAAATGAATCAAATTTTAAGTATAAATTGAAATCTGATAGTAAATGCAATACTGAAGAGAATAATGAAATTTGGTTATAAAATGGGATAAAATAATACGATGAAGCACAACTAACTGAGGGAAACAAAGTTCTTCAAACTTTAGTCAATAAGCAGTCCCGGTAGTTTACAGGGTTAAGGCAAGAGTTTCTTCTTCATGCTCTGTTTACTGCCGGGGTCGTAGAATCAAATCCCATCAACAGGCATGGATATTGTGATGACCGTAAAGGGTGTTATGTGCTCCGCCGCCTCCCATGGTGCACCAGGGCAACGGAATTTGACAGCAAAATGGTTCGCGACCCGGCTGCTGTATGGGCGAATAATTAGTTAATCCAGCGCCTGTAGATTTAAATAAAACATTAACTAGCTAATCTTATTAACTAGCAAATCTAACACATTAGGTGTATACACAGTGGTCAACTCACCGAACTAAATAGTCAGAAAATCCCGTGTTAGAAGTTCCAAACATATAATATTGTTTCTTGTGCAGCAAGTACGTGAATTTGTAGTGATAAGTGCAACAGTACCGAAAACTCATTAATTGCAATGACAACGAGAAAACTTACTATGTGCTGCATACGTTAAGCTCTGAGGTGACCAACAGAATCAGTCCTCTTAACTTTGGAACGCATTATATACGTAAGTACAAGTACAAACATTTTCTTGGAGTCTTGAATGTTTGAGAGCAATTTATAAATTTAATGCCGTATGCATGGTATGACTGTGCCAGTACAGTTAACGGTTATTCAGTCTTCAGTGGCTATTTAAGCTCTAACAAGATCTTGAATAATTTCAATGGCTATTCAAGCTCTAACAAGATCTTGAATAACTTCAGTGGCTGTTCAAGCTCTAACAAGATCATGAATAACTTTAGTGGCTATTCAAGCTCTAACAAGATCTTGAATAACTTCAATGTCTATTCAAACTCTAACAAAATAAAAAATAACTTCAGTGACTATTCAAGACCTTGGATAACTTCAGTGATTGTTCAAGCTCTAACAAGATCTTGAGAAACTTCAGTGACTGTTCAAGCTCCAACAAGATCTTGAATAACTTCAGTGAATGTTCAAGCTCTAACAAGATCTTGAATTGAATAACTTCAGTGGCTATTGGAGCTCAAACAAGATCATGAATAACTTCATTGGCTGTTCAAGCTCTAATAAGATATTGAATAACTTCAATAGCTGTTCCAGCTCTAACTAACTCACGCATGCTGGTCGTTGTATGAGGACAGTGATTCCTAAAGACTGAATATACAATTGCACCGAAAAGTATTTTTTAACGCAAAATCTATTTGTCGCCTAAGGTAAAAGCAATTACCACATCATTGTCCTTCACACATCTCATGTAGGATACCACCTGCGGAGTTTTGCAAAATAAATAGGTTGCAGTAATGCGTCATTTCAATTCCATAGACGACTTAACATTGATGTTGCCACTTAATTAGTAGCCATTTAGTACAGGTGGTCAACTAATACTGGAAAGGTGAGTTTTCAAATCAATCCCTGTGTTCTGTTGGTAAGCCATCGATTTATTTTTAATAAATTTCTCTGACATCCAAGGTGATGTGGAAGTGGGTCATTATTGTGATAATTAGTTTTCGCTTGGTTTGTTTTAAAGGCCTGTTAATATTCTTGAATAGTTTTATGTTTATTCAACTATGTTCTTCTCATTAGGGTCTACAGATGTGGTTAAAGTTCTTCAATGATGCGAGTGTGGATATTCATCCAATTAACACGACTGAATGTGATAAAATTTGAGTTGTTAGCTATTCATCATGTTCTGAATAAAGTATATATTTTTTAATATAAATATGTCTTAGTTTTAATTTATTTATTATAAGGTCACACTTCCATATCTTCGTTTGAATACTGAATTATTGCATTTGTCCCAATTATAATAGTGTTACAGACCACGTCTTTAGCGGCCGTTTCAAAAATTTAAAATATACTCCCATTACAGATAACAGAACCCATGGACCGGTTTCGTCCTTTGTACGTGCTTGTCAGCATCCTCCGATCGTCAGCAGTCATGTAGAACTGGATTTGTCAGTTCTTATAGAAGTTCGCAAAATTCCGACATACAGCAAATTTTCTTGCTGCCATTGCAAATTTAGTATATTTCATGCTGACGAGCTTCAATAAACGCTAAACTGGTTCATAGATGCTATTACTTGCAATAGAAGGTGTATTGCAAACAATAGTGTTACATTGTAACATCTGGGTTGGAGTGTAATTTTAAGATACAGGAGTGAAGTCAAAGATCTGGATAACTCTAGGTTTATTGAAAGTTGAATAAACGCAAAGAACTGAATACAAATATAAACTTTCTTTAGTGATCTGGAAAAGTCCTATATAAGAGTCATCAGAAACAAAATAATAGCAATCCAAATTCCAAACAAGTTCACACGCAATACATTGTATTCTCAACTTCTCAACACATTGACATACAATAATACATCGATCAAAAATCATTACCGTAACTCCATGAACATTGCCGAGAAAGTTAAGAAGACGCCCTTAA
The DNA here is from genome assembly GCA_951213105.1 of Amaurobius ferox. Lineage (NCBI taxonomy): Eukaryota > Metazoa > Arthropoda > Arachnida > Araneae > Amaurobiidae > Amaurobius > Amaurobius ferox. Next base: position 74,206,747 of record OX578143.1, on the reverse strand, counting down.
AAAATACCACTTCTGGCTTCGATCCTTGAACTTTCCGGAACTAGCTAAAAGCCGAGTTAACAATATTTCACAAAATTTGTTGCAAAGGTTATGTGATGATTATTAACATCTATAACTCACAAATGCCTTATTCAATTTTAACAAATGACGCCTTTCTGTAAAGGTGCCTTTCTCAAGAAGCGTGTTCATCTAAATTTTATTATACTATGATATTTTTAAATTATTAAGTTCCAAATTTCCCGCTACATTCCCTAGAAGCATTTGATATCTTGGCATTGCACTGGAAATATTTCCAATGAAATCCCAATATTGGGCAGATATTGGGGTTACATTGTCAGCCAATATTCGCTAATATTTTCATTATAATATTACGTCAATATTGGTGTTACACGGAAAATATTGGCGTAATATTGATCCAATATTTTAACCCGATATTGAGCCAATTCCGTCAAAATGTCTACTCTTTCATATTAGTCCAAAATTGGAGTCAATAATAAGCCAATATTGGATTGATTGCTATTAGGGTTCTACTAATAAATATACCATTCACAATAAATGGACCTTCATTGTAGGGAAAAAAATTACCCAGTGAAAACATAGAAGCAAACACATTAGAAGCAATAAGACTGGTTGCACTGCGAAAACCCGGTATGTTTCCTCTAAAAACCAAAACCGAAATAATACTTTGCACGTTTGTATTTATTTATTATATTAAACTATAAACCCACAAATCGTAATAATATTATACACTAACCATTTCACTCGCGCTTCACGCCTTCTCAGTGGATAGAAGTCACGAAATGCGACACGTACATACTTCATAAAAATTCTGAATATCAAAAGCCTTTTCAAATTTAAGAATATATATGGAATGGTGCACATTTTTGAGAGGTAAAGTTATGTAAGGTTTTTGAAAATCCCTTTGTGTCGTCATCTTTAATTAGAACTTTTGAATTTTTGGATTCTTTCGTTGACCTGGGAACACAACCAATATTCTAGCTATACTGGAAATGCTCAATAATTAACCGGACGCCAATGTCTGCAAAGGGGGATCGAACTGTTTGGGATAGGGTATGTCAAATACCTGCATTTTTTAGAGGTTCTTCGTTTGGGGTTGACGCTGTCTGTCCCACACGTAAGCAAAAGGTTAAGCAAAATCGATTTGAGGGCTTTTTTTTCCCTCTTCACCACCACCCTTAATTTGAAATTTTTTTTAAACTTTAGATATATCCCTCTTGATCAGAAAGTACTAGTGCGGATAGAATAACACTAAAACCAGAATTCTATCTATAGTTTAAGTATTCGATAATTTCGATACATCACCCCCTCACTCACTCAGTTCTGCGTAAAGTATGCAGATTTGATAATATATTTCCTATTACTGTCCTCTAAATCACTGTCATCTTTCAAATTAATCTTAGAAGACATCAGTTGTATGACGACGTATATCTGCACATTAAGTAGTGCTATAATTGTGAATTTATATTTTAATACTGTAAAAAGTATAAACACTGTAAAAGTTGCATATCCGTAATTTTTCGGTGTGAGCTCATTAAGAATACAAACCAGAATTTCACAAGTTCAATTAATGTTTTCTGTCAAAAAGCACTCCAAAAAGTTAAAAAGAAAGAAATTATGTCTATTTCTTGCCACTACTTCAATGAAAAGTACAAATAAAAAAAATAGCCACGCTTTCTCTATTCTCTGTTAATCAATAAGCTCCATTTCATAATTCAAAATGAATTAATATAAGCTCAACTTTATTTTTACTTTACAGAACACAGTAAAAATTTTCTTTTTAAGCACCTTAAACAAAAACCACGCAAGAACCAATGATAGGTGTACCTTAACGAGCAATTACCGGGGACTCGGCCACCTTCATTATATGCTTATGGGCGTACGAAACGATATTTGCTCGTTGGAAAGTTTTCATAACGATCAGGAGGTCGTTTAATAAGGCAATAGAAATTCCAGTCAGTAGCCACCAGTGTCACTTGGTAATAAAACTGGATAATCAACTGCATCGCTTTTCAGCCTACGTTTGCATGAATTATATAGAACGTTTTAGTACGTTATTCATCATACATATTCCAGACGTTGATTAGACGATCAAAAAGTAACAAGATACGAAAGATGTTTAAGCCAAAATGTGTATCTTTATGAAAAGTACTGTGTCACCCAAATAGCAGATTTCGCTGAAGAGTTTGAAGAAGATACAGCTTTCAGTGCAATTCTTTAATTTTCTGATTGCAGTGATATGGTAAAATGTACTCAAATACAAGGTTTTATTAGATTATGTATGCTGTAATTTATCGTTCTGGGTGTCTTCCATGCTCTGAAACAGACAGTCCTCTGAACAATACAGAAAATAATGTAGTAAAACCAACTGGTCAATAAGTCTTTTAACAATAAATGCAATAAACCTACAGAAATAAATAAAATTGAAAATCCACCTGGTCGATAAAACCGAAAATACTCGCTTTCCCACGTTTTCGTGACAAGTAACACAAAATTAAAATAATTTCAGCAAAAATATAATTTCCATCCAGCAATACAATGGATTGCGCCATCCGAGCAAGTGGTAAAATCTAAAAGTTAGCAACTCCGGTCGTATATTAAACCCTTTCCCGTTAAACCTGGCTTACACATTCTTATTTGAGGACTACCACAGAAAATTAGGAGCTATAAATTGTTGGTACAGATACATTACGACCAAAAATGTAGAAAGCTACTTTAAATAAAAGCATTTGAATGCGGTTCGTATTGGTGGTAAAAGAGGTTCGTGAAAAAAAAAATATTTGTTTTGCGAATTTTTCAGGACCAAAATGCTTGAGAACCACTCTTTTACACCTATCTCAAGATATTTATATTCAAAATTCCAAATTCAGTTTAATCAATGAACATTATTTGAAGATTTTTGAAGTATTTCAGATTATAAAGCCATATTAAATATCTTGCTGAAGACTGACTCATAATTGTTTTAAACTCGCCTCGAGTTTAGAAGCACTCAAATTAAGTTCCTAACTTACATCTTTTAAAAAGTCATTTCTCAGTTTTGAAGTAATGTGAAGCTTAATATGTTTTGATTTTCTTCTACTGTTTAAGTAGAAGAAAATCAAAACATATTAAGCAGAGAAATAATAATAAAAAAAAATGAAAATCAAATTTAAATTCCCATTCAAAACAAGGAATTTCGTATGCAGAGTGGATATACCAACTCAGGTGAACACTAACTTACGGTATTTTCAATATAGCACACCAGACTGTCTTGAAAAGGTAAAAATTTTACCCAAATGCTCAAACTTTATAGAACATCAATTTTAATATACAATTATAAAAATATTAAAATTATTAACAGATATACAGGTTTCGGCTGAACTTGGTAATATCAGTGTAAATTCTGAAGAAATAATGATTAGCAATCAGACGTAATCTCTTGCAAAAAAATAAAAAAATTCCTCCACATTCAACCTTGGTCACAATTTGCGTTGAATTAGGTGCGTGATTCGAAATTATATCTTGTAGCGTAGTATTAATTAATCTGACATGAATCAGAGATGCTTAAATAATATGATCGCTAAAATATTTTCCATGGTATGCCTTAAAGTTTAAGCTATTAAAAATATAACATGTTAAATTTGTCTTTAAATAGACCTTATTCCCGATAAAATTCATAGCTGATTTTAAACCTATAATTTCAGGTAATGAAACTTTGAACAAATACATGTATTATTAGAATGCAATTCAACCAAATAATTTATATATAAAAATTAAGTATTTTGTCAAAAAAAAAGAAACTTTAATAAGAATGCTGATGAAAACACTTACCCGAAAAACATCCGATTTATGCAGCTCAAAATTCCACTTCCATAATGTAGAGAAAAATGTTCGAATGCGTACATCCAATTATCAACTATATTTAAAATAGAATCACACCATATAATATCACACACAAAAATAACATCCCTATAATTAACTGCATTTTTAATTAAGTTTAAAGGCTTTATCCACATTGTGTCGAGATTAAGGCTGTGAGTAGAACTATTGACACATTAAGAGATTTAGCTTAGTAACAGGAAATGACTTCAAGGTCAATTTAGAGCAATTTGATTGGCTCGATAAATTTTCGAAACTGCCCAGTGCTGTCTTTTGAACACTTCAGTTCAACGGTAGGTTTAAATCTGGCATCCACCGAATGATAGATTGCAACGGAATTTCACTGTATTAACGATTTCACTTTCCTTGATAATAAAGCATGAAACATCATAAGACCTTGAATCAGATTTTCTGTAAAAAATTCAATGATAAAAGTGCACTAAATACAAAGCAAAATGAACTGCATTGTCTTTTTATTTTTATAACTAGATGTTGACCATTATGTATTTATTATTTGCATAAGTAGGTTTTAACAGAAAAAAATGATGCAATAAAGTTAAAAAAATTTCACATTGCAATCGAATTTAAGAATTGGCAAAAACTTAGATTTACGGAATTTGTCAGATTTTTTTTTCAATAGTAATTATTTGAACACCTAAGCACAAAACCTATATAGCATTTAGTTTTTTTTTTTTTTTTTTTTTTTTTTTGTAAAGCTTAGGTTCTAAAACAAAAATGTTCAACAATTTTCAAAAGAATTTTAACATTTAATATAAAGTGTTTCCTTTCATTCCAAATCACCAAAAATTTCAATGTTCGTTGCAAAAACTCTCAACTAATAATTTTTTTAATCAGCTTTAAATTAATATGTGAATATTAATGATTCATGTTGATCGGTTTATGTTGCAATGTGCTGTTTTATTTGTTCTTAGTAACCATTTTCCTACCCCTTTTAAATCTTTTTCTGCTTCCATAACTTTTTTTGGAATTGAACGTATGAATAATTCTCTGTTAAATATCTATTAAGATATTTTTGGAATATAGCTACATACTTCATAGTCCTTCCCCAAAATATTCCTTATTTAGTAAAAGACCTTTCTGTGTACGGTGAATCATATATTTAATCATCTTATAGTATGTTTATGCTTGAATAGCTGAATGACAGTTCACCTCACAATGGAAAGCCACACATTCGATTTCTTGACATGGATTTCTGAATATATATTAGACAATTTTCAGACTTCACTTTGGAAATTTGGTATAGTACGAAACCACAGCAAAAGTTAAAAATCAAAACTCCATTGAAGTCTTTTCATGAGAAAAAAAGGTACCTGTCATTGCAAAGCGTAGATTGTGTAATTTTGTGCAGGTACCATAGACTAAAACTATTGATTTCGGTGTATGATCCTAACTGTGAAGTGCCACCTCTTATAAGTTCGTTTAGCTATCAACCTTAGTCGCGTGCATTTTAAGCTCAATCATTTTAAATTTCAAGTTAGCTGTAAGACAGCTGATACTGTCACTCATCATAGAATTTCAAAGTAATGGTATGGAGCAAGTGTTTTCCTACTTCTAATACAATTAACAGATTTGGAATACTGAGTTCTGAAGGGTTCCTATTAAAACCATCCCCAATAGCTTGAACCCCAATAACCCCAATAATAGAATGAAAAATGTAAGTTTATCTAATTATCAACCTTTTGCCTTCCAATTTTGAACATTTCATGCTCAATCTTCTTTAAATTCCCACTCAGCTGCGAAATATAGCTAATATTGTCAATATTGTCACTCACCATGGACTTTCAAATGGTTTAGTATTTCTAATGGTTATGGTTATTTAGTATTTCAAATGGTTATGGTTATTAGAACCGGTTATTTAGTACTTCCAATGCAGAAGTATTGAATGTCGAGTTCTAAAGGGGGGGGGGGGGGGGAGGAACGTATTTAAGTAATCTTCGACAGCTTCAGAATGAAGTGTGTAAGTTTGGTAAACTATCAACATTGCCTTTCATCCAACCTCGTGCAGTTCATGCTTTATCTTCCTCAAAATTTAATATCAGCTGCGAGTTATATCTGATATTGTCACTCGCCGTAGACTTTCAAAGAAATGGCACAGAGCAAGTCATTCCTTACATCCAATGTAGTAACCAGGTATATTGAGTTCTAAAGAGTTCCTTAGAAAGTCTTTAAGTATCCCCAATAACTTCAGAATGACAGGTGGCAGAGTGTACATACTAAACCTAATATAGTATAAAACGACATTGTCCGGTGGAATAAAAGTAATTGCAGCAATCTCAATAGAGAAATGAAGAAATTTGGAACCCGAACTCTGAAACAAAGTGAGGTAGAAGACGTCAATTACAAACTTGGAAAATATTTTCTAATTGGTAGGTATTAACATAAGGAAAGCATGACATACGCGTATGGAGAGCAATAATAACTTGTCATACAACATCGTTAGGAAGATGCATAGCTACGCTACAATATTATGGAACGGTAGTCATCTGCAATTCCTTGCTGAGAACAATGAAATCATTTTTACTTTCTCATACGTAATTCTGAGAATGTATTGTTTTCACGAAAATTTTCGTCTTCTAGATTTTTATGCTAATATATGTTTTAAGACCTCCTGAACACATTTTGACTACTTTTAGAGTAATGTCTGTGGTCAATTTCTTGTGTACACAATAGCAGCCATAAACAGTGTTTCTTTCAGTGTACATCCGGAGGGTCGAAGACCCCCCCCCCCCCCAGAGACGATTATTTCACAGCCCCCGCCCCGAAGATATTTTGTGTTAACCTAGTTTCTATTTATGTGACAGAATTTAGATATATTTATAAAGGGCAAATAGAAAACTTGCCCCCCCCCCCCTTTCCCACGAGTTCATTCGTTCCTCCGGCCAAAAAGTTCTGAAAGAAACACTGGCCACAAATATTAATGGATTTTCACGAAACTTTATAACCGACTTTGTTACCTTGAGAGCAAGTTACCACCACAGACAGGGATGCACATTGTCAAGAATGGTATCAATCGAAAGATTTTTTAAGCCTTTTAAAGTGAAGGGTAACACGCTGTAGTTGTAATCATTTGGATGCAAGATACCGATCTTTCAAATTTTTTCTTGTAAAATTTGAAAAAAAAAATGAATTCTGGTATGAGAAAGTCGACTTGAGCAACAATCCAGTTAATTTTTCCATCGGACATTATCACTTTATTATTATAAATAGTCCTAACGACTAACGTGTATACTCAAGTTCTTTTTAATCCGAAGTTATTGTGATATTGAGGGATATTTCTAGAAAAAACATATAAAATGAAACCTGCGGATTGCATTGGGTGGATACGATTCATCAATCATGACATATATACCAATATTAGTCTTCGCTTTTAATTACTTTTAGACGCTCCAGCAGCATTTTTAACTTACTAACCACCTGATGACTTTTTAAAAGCTTCGAGGAATGGAAAAATTCAACAAGGACAACAACAAAAAAAAATCCCAATACAATGAGACTAGTTATCAACCGTCTTATAAAAAAATTACATTATAAATCTGTGGTGCACAAGTTAAGTTTTTAGAATGTGGCAGTACCAAAAAAAATCTGATGTGTGCAGCACATGACTTTCCTTATATAATGCAATGAATTTACTACTTTTGCAGTAAAACGAAATAGATTATTTTTATAGTAGTTATTTACATTTTTTCCAAGATATTGAATTTTCGTCAATGAGCCGTCATTTTCCATGTCGTCATAATCAATGAGTCGTCATTGATTTAGCGTCATTTTTATCCAAATAGCGAGTTTTTGTTAATTTAGCAGCATTTAAAAAATTCGCCAAGTTGGCGACATTCCACCAAATTCGTCGCCAACATCTCGCCAAGCGTTATGGACGGAAAAATAAGTTTTTCTTACAGCAGATAAATGACTATTAACGCTCAAATACAAAAGTATTACTTAAAGTATCTTTTTTCATGAATGGAACGGGCTAGATCCACGAGAATGATGTCACCCAATTTATCGCATGGTATTACATATGAAAAATGAACATGTTTCTCAATAGGAATTTTTTTTTTTTTTAAAGATTTTTTGATAATTTCTTTGAAAACTGTGCAGTATCTCGAGAACGGTTCATGCTAGCGTTCTAAAATTTATGTCAATCGTTTTCTAATGAAAAATTACATAAGAAATATCTATTTGCGCAACTTTATTGGAGGTTTTGATTTTTTGACGATTTTTTCAAAATTTCACTCGAAAATTTAGGGGGGGGGGGGGAGTTCTGGACATTCGATTGCGTATAAAAACAATAGGCTTCCAGTGTTCACGGATTGTGATTTTTGTATCAAATTTCGTTCGAATCGGTCCATTCGTTATTCAGTTATCGTCTCCACAGATTCACTGACACACACACGCACAGACACACACATTCTTTCACACACACATACTTTCACACACACACACACACGGACATCACTTCAAAAATGTTCGATTCGTGATCAGGGATGTTTGAAACGTGCTCTCCCGTCGAAAACTCGAATTCGAATTTTCGACCCGTCACAATACTTTCCTTATACATTATGTATATAAGGAAAGAAAAAAAAAATCACCTCCTAACCGTAAAAATATTTAGATAAACTTGGTAGGACAGGACGACTTGTTATTGGTACTCATCTTTTAAATTTGGCTTAGAGTCTTGTTTTAGCAGTAGTGATACACTATGAAACTAAAAAAGTTTAAAGGCCAGACAGGGACGTCGTGTTTTCCAATTGGAGGAAAATCTATTGTCAATCATAACATTTTTTGGATGCAATAAAATTTCCAAACTTAAAGTTAATCGCTAATTTCTTATTTGAGTTAAATACTAATTTTTCATTTGAGTTAAACTCTAATTATTAACTAACATTTATTCGTGGTAAGCAAGCGAACACATGAAAAACATTTTTTTTTTGACAAGAAGTTGTTTATGGCTGACAATTTTTAGCATTGCGATTTCCATGTCAGGTCTTAAAATCTTCGTTAGATAAACCGAAGGAATAAATAGTCAGTTTTAATTTAGTATTTTAAAGAGAATTAACATCTTTTATCCTCGCTTATCAAGCCACTGTTTGGTTTCAACAGTATTTTTCCCCATCAAAAAACAATGTTTAATCAACACACGAAATTCTTTTTTATCCATTGTTTTGAAAATTACAAAACTGCGGTCACTAAAACCACTCTAACCCATAAACTAATTGCCAGAATGTCATACAATTTCGACACGTGTCGTTTGAAGGTTGGTACTATCCAGAAATCATATGGGTCTGCCAACAGTGTTGCCATATATGTGTCAGACCGGAGACTTATTGAGTGGAGTGTTAGATCATCACAGTGGTATTGCTGATACGAGAAACACTATTCCATAACAATGCTCAGTTTTTTTCATAGATATGAGGGCACCGTTAACTTTTATATAACTACCTCTTGAATGTATGCATCATAAGTTCGTTTGCACAAAAAGCATTTTATTATGATATAACATTCAACCAGGGTCCATGGTTCTAACTCTCTCTAACTCCATGTACCCAACATTATATAATATTACGCATTATTACTTTCCTTATATACATAATGTATAAGGAAAGTATTGTGACGGGGTCGAAAATTCGAATTCGAGTTTTCGACGGGAGAGCACGTTTCAAGCATCCCTGATCACGAATCAAACATTTTTGAAGTGATGTGTGTGTGTGTGTGTGTGTGTGTGTGTGTGTGAGTCTGTGGAGACGATAACTGACGAACGAATGCATCGATTGGAAACAAATTTGGTACAAACATCACAATCCCTAACCCCGGGAAGCCTATTGTTTTTATACGCAATCGAATGTTCAGAACACCCCTAAATTTTCGAATGAAATTTTGAAAAAATCGTCAAAAAATCAAAACCACTAATAAAGTTACGCAAATAGACATTTTTTATGTAATTTTTTATTAGAAAACGATTGACATAAATTTTAGAACGCTAACATGAACCGTTCTCGAAATATTGTACGTTTTTCAAAAAAATTATCAAAAAGTCATATAAAATAAAAAAAAAATATTTCCTATTGAGAAACATGGTTACTTGTCATATGTAATACCATGCGATAAATTGAGTGAGATCATTCTCATGGATCTACTAGCTCATTCCATTCATGAAAAAAGATACTTTGAATAATACTTTTGTATTTGAACGCCAATAGGCATTTATCTGCTGTAATAATAACTTATTTCTTAGTGCATAACGCTTGGCGAGAATTTGGCGACAAATTTGGCGGAATGTCGCCAACTTGGCGACTTTTTGAAATGTTGCCAAATTAACGAAAATCTCGCCAAATGGATAAAAATGACGCAAAATCAATGAAAATGACGACGAATTGTCGAAAATTCAATATCTTGGAAAGAATATTAGTATCTACTGTAAAAAAAACCTATTTTTTTTTACTGTAAAAGTAGTAAATTCATTACATTATATAAGGAAAGTCATGTGTTGCCCACATCAGATTTTTTTTTCATAATTGAGGATAGTTTTTTTTTAAAGCAATTTAAACCTGTCAACTTGTTTTGTCTTCATATTTCTCTGAGCTGGCAATGCGTTGCCACCAGGTGTTACTTCGATAACCACCGAGAGGAAAATGGCACTGCGAATTTTCTGGCACCAACGCCTCTTGAAGAAGCGCCAAATGGACGGGACTCGAACCTAGCCGAAGAAATATTTCTTAAACTTTATTTTCTTCCCGCGTACGCAAACTGTACTTTAGTTGATATGTCTGTCCAGAAAAAAGGAATGACTGCGCTCAAGAAAAGTTCTTTAAAAAGACTTGGCGTGTTTACCTTGAAGCCAACCTTTATCTACAGTGAAACTAGCCGTGTGGAATCCATTGATGTAGAACTGCACCTGGATAGATACCGTAATATTAAACACGCGAGTCTATTGTTGGACAGTATTTTTCGTCTGCTGAAAAGTGAACGTGTCTGTGCCTATGCGTCTTTTACAAAGTCATGTCTAATTGGAATCTATATACATGGAAGGACGCGGAAGAGTATTATCAGTGCACTGCTAAGAAAATTCAACCAATGCCCAACCAACAGACTATAAACATAACAGGAAAGATCAATTATGCATGAAGCATTTATTATGAAACACTTTCCAACTGAAATTCAATTTTTTTAAACATCTCTAAAATGCGATACATTCAATATTTTTATTTTTTATAATTTTTTTTTAATTAAAGGATATTTTTATAAATTATCACAGTACTACAATAATTTATTTTACTTAAAAATTTAAAACCATGGAGATAAAATTACGTTGTAACTCTATGCTTAAAATTTCATCGAAAAAGGCAATACTATAAAATCGTCTGTTTCTCTATGTAAAATAAATGAATCTTTCATTCATATGACCTATATTCCAGATTCCAGAGCTAAATAATTTTGCGTTAAAAAAATTCGGCAATTCTTATACAACTCATCTTACAGCTTGATTTGTTTACATTCTGCATATGTTAAAATTAGGTTTCGTTGTAGAAATAATCAAAGTTTGATGATCATTTAAACTCAAAAATATTGTAATTGAGTTGGCGCAGAATATAGATGCACAGAAAACACACAAAAATAAAGCGGTTTTGGGACGGATGCAAAATTAAATATAAATTTAAAAGAACTTTAAAAATCATGATTTTGACACTGGGGAAAAAGATGGATGCCATACTTTATTTTGAAATGGGTCACGTGATCTTTTCATATAATATGGGTGTTATTTTAATTTTTATTTAAAAAATCTGATATGGGCAACACATGACTTTCCTTATATAATGCAATGAATTTACTACTTTTACAGTAAAAAAATAAGTTTTTCTTATAGTAGATACTTATTTCTTTCCAAGATATTGAATTTTCGACAATTAGTCGTCATTTTCATTGATTTAGCGTCATTTTAATCCATTTGGCGAGATTTTCGTTAATTTGACAGCATTTCAAAAAGCCGCCAAGTTGGCGACATTCCGCCAAATTCGTCGCCAAGCTTTACTGACGGAGAAATAAGTTATTCTTATAGCAGATAAATGACTATTGGCGTTCAAATACAAAAGCATTACTCGAAGTATCTTTTCTCATGAATGGAACGAGCTAGATCCACGAGAATGATGTCACCAAATTTATCGCATGATATTACATATGAAAAGTGAACATGTTTCTCAATAGGAAATATATATTTTTTATTTTATATGACTTTTTGATAATTTTTTTGAAAAATGTGCAATATCTCGAGAACGGTTTATGTTAGCGTTCTAAAATTTATATTAATCGCTTTCTAATGAAAAATTACATAAGAAATGTCTATTTGCCTAACTTTATTAGCGATTTTGATTTTTTGACTATTTTTTCAAAATTTCACTAGAAAATTTAGGGGGGGGTTCTGAACATTCGATTACGTTTAAAAACAATAGGCTTCCAGTCTTTACGGATTGTGATTTTTGTACCAAATTTCGTTCGAATCGGTCTATTCGTTCGTCAGTTATCGTCTCCACAGACTCACTGACACACACACACACACACACACACACACACACCACTTCAAAAATGTTTGATTCGTGATCAGGGATGCTTGAAACGTGCTTTCCCGTCGAAAATTCGAATTCGAATTTTCAACCTCGTCACAATACTTTCCTTATACATTATGTATATAAGGAAAGTAATAATAGCTTTCAGTGCAGACAATTTTTGCTGGATTACAATCTTCATATTTATAATCTTAGAAGTAAACATTTAATTTGAATGAGATCTTTGTAATCGATATAAAAAAATGATAATAACATTCTTTCGAAAAAATATTTACATAATTTTGTTGATTTTTGCTCATTTGAGCGCTCATTATTCATACAGTAGAAGAAATAATGCCAGAATATTCATCGATTAACTGCAAATGGTTACTTATACTTTTTCACTGGTGACTAGTTATCAACCATCAACAATATCTGATCGCTTGTCTAACAAACATATTGAAGGATATGGCAGTATTAATATTCAATCTTTTAATTAGCTACTGACTTTAATGTAACAACGTGGGTGGCAATGACGCCCCAGCTCTACTGTTGCATACGAACATACTTTGATTCCTATAGTTTCGCAACTAAAACAACTTTTCGAAAATTCCATCACATCATTTCCCTGAGATTATTTTATTTATTTTCTTACCTATCATACAGGGGGCTTTGAAGACAGACCCGCCTGCGCTAGATAAAACACGTGTTGAATAATTCATGTTTTCATTTGAGTTTTCGCGTTGCATTTTCTTCGAGTCCCTTCCATTTTCAATGACCCCCATGGATGGCCATAAATATATAAGTAACACTCCTGTTTCTTTCTGAACCTAGCCAGTCGCCACTTCATGAATGTGTCGCTTTTGAGGGACGTTGAACGTGGTTCGCTAATAAGTCACTGGTGTGTCGTTAGTTAGGTGTAACAATGTAGGACAGTGTTTTTCAAACAAGATACCAAATTAATTGGAGTATGGTTGAACTCGACTTTCTCATGCCAGAATCCATTTTAGCAGCTTTTTTTTATCTTTCAAATTTTACAAGAAACATTTTGAAAAATCGATACCATGTTTCCAAATAATTACAATTACAGCGTATTACCCTTCACTTTAAAGTGCTTAACAAAAATATTTCAATTGATGCCATACTTGACAATATATTCCAGGAGGGGGGGGATAACTCCCCCCCTAATAATGTCACGAACAAAAAAATTGTATCGCGGCTATTTTTCACAACAATGGTTGAAACTATTAATTTTCATTATCATTGAGCCATAAATAAACCCTTTTATGCATGATTATGTCAAATTTTGTTCTATGTCGCCATGTTAAAAAAAAAAAAATCGAATATATTTCGAAATTTCTGCTCGAATTAAAAAAAAATCTGTCTAGTTCTGGATTTTTTTTTTTTTTTTTTTTGAAAATCCATTAATATTTGTGGCCGCTATAGTGTACACAAGATATCGGCTACAGGCATAGATCCTAACAGACAGAAGGACATCGCTCCAAAACGTGTGTAGGAGATTTTAAATTACTTTCCTTATATACATAATGTATAAGGAAAGTATTGTGACGGGGTCGAAAATTCGAATTCGAGTTTTCGACGGGAGAGCACGTTTCAAGCATCGCTGATCACGAATCAAACATTTTCGAAGTGATGTCTGTGTGTGTGTGTGTGTGTGTGTCAGTGAGACTGTGGAGACGATAACTGACGAACGAATGGACGGATTCGAACCAAATTTGGTACAAAAATCACAATCCGTAAACACTGGAAGCCTATTGTTTTTATACGCAATCGAATGTTCAGAACCCCCCTAAATTTTCGAATGAAATTTTGAAAAAAATCGTCAAAAAATCATATCCACTAATAAAGTTACGCAAATAGATATTTCTTATGTAATTTTTCATTAGAAAACGATTCACATAAATTTTAGAACGCCAACATGAACCGTTCTCGAGATATTGCACATTTTTCAAAAAAATTATCAAAAAGTCATATAAAATAAAAAAAAATATTTCCTATAGATTAACATGTTCACTTTTCATATGTTATATCATGCGATAAATTAGGTGACATCATTCTCGTGGATCTAGCTCGTTCCATTCATGAAAAAAGATACTTTGAGTAATACTTTTGTATTTGAACGCCAATAGTCATTTATCTGGTGTAAGAATATCTTATTTCTTAGTGTATAACGCTTTGCGAGATTTTGGCGACGAATTTGGCGGAATGTCGCCAACTTGGCGATTTTTTGAAATGTTGCCAAATTAACGAAAATTTTGCCAAATGGACAAAAATGACGCTAAATCAATGAAAATGACGACTAATTGTCGAAAATTCAATATCTTGGAAAGAATATTAGTGTCTACTATAAGAAAAACCTATTTTCTTTACTGTAAAAGTAGTAAATTCATTACATTATATAAGGAAAGTCATGTGTTGCCCACATCAGATTTTTTTATATTGGCATCAGTCATGAATTCGAAAATTTTCGTAAAAACAATATTTTCTCTATACATAGTATGAGAAAGTAAAAATTATAAAGATTATAGTATTGTATTGCTAGAAAAAATAGTGCCAGAACGTTCGTCGATTACAAATATTTAATTACGTTTAAAATTTACAAAAATATATGAGATTAGAATGAATGTTCCGTATTTATTTAAAATTATTAAATAAAAGTTTCGAAAGTAAAAAATAATGACAAAAAATTTGAAATATCCTAAGTCAAAAGCCAAAGAAAAACAAACTCGAATAATATAAAAATTAATGATCAGAAGAATCATAGAATTTCGAGTATATTGCTCATTAGACAACAGCGGAAGCTTTAGACAACAGCAGAATTAACAGCTAAATTAGACAACAGCGGAACTAAGTTCCGATATAAAAATTTGGATTTCATAATTCTAATGATGAACTGTGTACTTTTGTAGTTTAATAAACAATAAACTTGCCTCATGTTCGATAAAAATACAGGATCTTTCCTCCTATAGCATTAAGTTTTAAATTAAAAGTGTATTTTTTTTTCTTTAAACTACAAAGTAACTTTTGAGACGGGAATCTTGTTTTACTAAGTAAATCAATAATTTGTCGTTAGTTAAAGTACAAGAGAACATTATGGTAACAAAGTTGAAAAATTATTAAAGGGTGAATCAAAATTATGATTCTCCATTTTGTTTCTGAAGATTTTCCTGTCATCTTAAATGCAGACGAAAAACGAAGAATCAATAGAAAATGTAGCTCCTATCAGATTTGGTAAAAAATTAGCGCCATTGGCAACAATATTTGTATACAAAGCTGAAGTAAATAAAGTTACTGTCTTGGTATATCAATTAAGGCACACAATCTAGCAGCTTCCATACAAAGTTTTCTAAAGACTTCAATACCAAGATCTCAATTTTCTAAAAACTTCAATACCAAGAGTTCAATTTTCTGAAGACTTCGATACCAAGACCCCCCATTTTCTAAAGACTTCGATACCAAGACCCCAATTTTCTGAAGACTGCGATACTAAGATCTCAATTTTCTAAATGTTTCGGTACCAAAACCTCAATTTTCTGAAGACTTCGATACCAAGACCTCAAATTTCTAAAAACTTCGATACCAAAACCTCAATTTTTAAAAAACTTCGATACCAAGACCTCAATTTTCTATAAACTTCGATACCAAGACTCAATTTTCTAAAAACTTCTATACCAAAATCTCAATTTTCTAAAAACTTCGATACCAAAACCTTAATTTTCTAAAAATTTCGATACCAAGACCTCAATTTTCTAAAAACTTCGATACCAAGACCTTATTTTTCTAAAAACTTCGATACCAAGACCTCAATTTTCTAAAAACTTCAATACCAAGACCTCAATTTTCTAAGAACTTCAATACCAAGACCTCAATTTTCTAAGAACTTCAATACCAAGACCTCAATTTTCTAAAGACTTCAATACCAAGACCTCAATTTTCTAAAGACTTCGATACCAAGACCTCAATTTTTTCTAAAGACTTCGATACCAAGTTCTAAAGACCTCAATACTTTAACGTGACCATTCAATATTTCTGGAAGTTCTCAGAACTGGTCATCCACAGTATTTAACAGATGGGATCAGATAAACAATGTACATTTTCAATATGAAATTTTAAACAGTTTCAGTGGACAGCTTGCAACGGAATTATTTAAATTCAGATTGGAGCAATTAAACGGTTACACGCAATAATCGATAAGCAGGTACTTGGCTTACAGAAAATGCCATTTTAAGAGAAGTTCAACTTAATTCACATTGATGTATTAATATTTATAATGGCACGCGAAACCGTTGTCTTACCTTAACTGAAAACTGGAAGATAAAAGTTAAGTTTCTTAACCATGCGCTAAAAAAGAATTTCTTGTTTGCGCAACACTTCAACATATTATTACTGCATCCGAATTATACTCAATCATGGCCCAGCTTTAAAGAGCTATTTCATCCAAACTCATCAAGTTGTATGTCCATCTAGCTGATGCACAGGGTCGTAGCCAGACAGCAGCCAGAGGGGCTGAGCCCCCCAAGAGATATACTCAGCCCCCTGATAAAAAAATATTTAAATTTTAGCAGTGGTATGAAATTTCATACAGCAGGTCATCCAAATTTTACACGAAAAACTACTTTCTCAGAATTTTTTTGTAAATTCCTTCGTTTTGTATAGTATAGAAATAAGAAATTTTTGTGGCTAAATTTCTAGTTATATTGATGATCATAAATTTAGTTACACATTTAATTTTAAAATATTCAGTAAAGTTTCAAAAATTAAAGTTTCACAATTAGCCATTCTAGAGTTGTGCATTATCAACTGACAATGCATAATGTATTACTCTAGAATGTGTAACTCTAGAACTTAGTTATATTGACATATATACCTACTATACCTAATGAGCAGTTAGACTTAATATTATGTGATATACTGTATTTAGTTATAATTAAAATACTTTTTTATACAACGATTTATTTAAAGACAAAAATTTAATATTTTAATGTATTTCCCTCCACCGTATTCTCCTGCCCCCTACAAAATTTTCCTAGTGAACTCACCCTAAGCCCTCTTGGACTTCGTTTCTGTCTACGGTCCTGATGAAATCGCTATAGTAATCTGTGGTTTTTTAGATTGAATTGTTCTGGTCATCAATAGTCGTATTGTGCTGCATTATCGGCACTAAGAATACAATTATTTTAACACATTCACAAATACTCTTCACATTTCACTTTCTAGTAATTTTATCCACCGACATGAGTACAGTCCAAGTTAGATACAGCACTACCAAATAAGAACACATGGACCTACTATGCCCTTGAATCCGAACATGGTTTGATTACTAATCACGCAAC
The DNA here is from genome assembly GCA_951213105.1 of Amaurobius ferox. NCBI lineage: Eukaryota > Metazoa > Arthropoda > Arachnida > Araneae > Amaurobiidae > Amaurobius > Amaurobius ferox. The sequence goes on along the minus strand of OX578143.1, from coordinate 74,188,962 downwards.
GAAAAAGTAAAATTCTTTCAAAAATTCCATTCCATTCTCCCTCTGTAACTCTTATCTATTTACTTATAATGCAGAGAATTTTGAAAAGAGGCCGCCTCCACTAGATGAAAACTACGTTGAATAATTCATGTTTTCATTTGAGTTCTCGCGTTGCCTTTTCTTTGAGTCCCTTTCATCTTAGATGACCTCTTGCATGGCCTTAAATATATAATCAGTAATATTCTCCTTTTTTTTCATACAAGATACTTCTGGAAAATAGCATATTATTTCTTTAAGGGAAGATAGCATTTACTATTTTGCGGTATGCATACTTTTACCGTCTTTAATAATCGTTAAGTTTATTAATTAATTAGAATTTGGGACACCCCTTTAACAATTTGTTATAGTCTTTGATAATGTCATTAAAAATGCCCATAAAAACGTTTTAATTGCAAACCATCAATTTATCTTTTCTCCATTTAATAAAAGATATGAAAGATGTTGAAGGCCCAGACCCCCCTCGGCTGGCCCTAGGGCTTACAGCAGATATCTGAGTGGCCGGGAAAGAGGTAAACCGAAGCCGACCTCCACGGTCAGCTTCGGCTTACCTCCTCCACGGCTTACCTCCTCCTCGGCTTACCTCCTCCTTACGACCTCCACGGTCAGCTTCGTTCTATTGTTGACACTGCAACGTCTGCATTTATTAAAATTCTAGGGAAGTTACAATAGAAAATATATATTGAGGTGATACATACAGTTTTACAAATAAACATGTGGCAGTGAAGGAGGGGGAAAAGAGCAGAATTTTGGAAGTTAATGTGGGTTTAAAAAAAAAATTTTTAAGGGTTACGATATGCAACCCTTTAATGTTCTGACTTATGAAAGATGTTGTCCATCCTCATAATTTCTTACCCCAGACTCTTCAAACAATTCTCAAATTTTGCTGCTACAACTTCCTCAGCACTCTCGTCAAGATGACATTGGTTTGAGATGAAAAGTAGTATCCGACTGCATCCACTGTTTGGGAGAAAAGTTTAACATTTTGGTGTTTTATACTAGTATGCAAACAGCTACGTACGTGTGCAACGCTCATATCAACTAATTGTTAAAACACAACTATAAACACTGGAAAAACGCTCTACAAAAGAAATTCCCTTGAGATTGCCGTCATCATGCACGGTGAGCAATAACATAAAAATACAAATTAAACAATAATCATAAACTGCTTCCTTGAAGAGTGGCAACTCCCCCCTCCCTCCGCCGAAATAACTAATCTCAGAATCAGTTTTAGAGATATATGATCGAAATGAGCTTGCGTTGTAGATGGATTTCAACCTTGGTTAACCTTAAAATGGCAACGCTTCACATTCCTTCTTTTAAAATTATAAAGAAAGGTGAGTAAATTACTCAGTGTTACTACGGTAGACTTAACATACAATGCAAGATATACTGATATATCGGAATGGGGCATCAGATGGGATATAAATTAAACTCCTTCTGTGGATTTTTGGATCAGAATGTTTGCAGTGGGGAAATAAAATGTTATAGCTGTGAAAGAAACTACTGTATTTTGGGTAATGAATCTACTATACACAGAAGAAGGGAAATTGTAAATTTCTAGAAACTTCTTTTAAACATTCTTGCTACAATTTACATGGGAACAATCTGATTAAAAATTCCAAATGTTAAATCTTTGTTCACCTGTCATTATGGTCACTAACTTAGCCACGTTCTGGACATTAACAAAATTTTAAGGAACATAATTTATCAATTATTTAGAACGTTTAATTATTTAGAACAATGATTCAGCCATTTTTTTAGAACGTTTAACCCCACCGAAAAAAAAGGCTAAATCTATCAATAAAATCACTAAATTTGCAACCATCTATAATGGACATCTGTAAAATAATCTAACCATTTATTGCTATGATTCTAGTCATAAAGTTCATTCAATTGTTGGCGATCCTGCAGGAAAATTATTAGTGCCTGATTCGAATAAGTCATGCCCGGTTGTATTGTAAACATGATTCCTTTCAGGGCGTATTATCTAAAAATTCTAGATTTTCAACAGCTAATAACTTTATCCACTAACATTGTCTCAAGAAAATAAAGCAACACTGCCAACCAAACGACGAACCCTATAACACGCATTCCAAGTATGGTTTTGGTACGTCCATATTACAAGACTCGCGTTCCTAAAAATATTCCCCCAAATTCTATCACATCCGTGCAACTCTCATTTATTTACTTATCCTACGGAATATTACCACCTCCGATAGATGCACTATGAATAATTCATGTTTTGATTTGAGTTTTCGCGTTACCTTTTCTCTGAGTCGCTTTTATTTTGGATGACCCTGTGGTTGGTCATAATTCTTAAATATAGAACAGTAACACCAATTTTTCTTTAGGCGCCAACCATTAGATACTTCTTGAAACTTGCCTTGTGTCACTTTTGATGGACGTAAATTGCATACGTAAAGCGTAGTTGAAGTTATTGTTGATAAGAGTCACTGATTCGTTGTTAGTTAAGATGCAGACGACACTGCGAACTTAGGCATTGAAAAGTTGGTGATATGCAATGCAATCTTATGTATCACCATTTTGTTCCTCAAAATTTCGTGTCATTTGTTCTTAAATGGCATGCAAAATGCAAAAAACCACCCATACTATTAATGTGCTTTTCTTTATACCAAACGCTAGTTTATAATAAATGCCTCATTTTATTATCCTTTTACATTTGAAACATTTCATAAATGATAACAATGATTTGAATAACGCATATTTTTGTATTTCAATTAATAAGGAAATCAATTTGAGCATGATCATAGGCTATGCTCAGAAAATCACGTCATTATGGTGTTTGCTATAAAGTCGTGTTTGTTATATTTCTTTCTGCAGAATAAAAATGTCATCACTGAATTTAAATTAAACTATCAATAATTTATGCCACTTAATTTTATTTAATATTATTGTTGTTTCTAACACTTTCCAAAATAGTTGTAAAGTGTTTATGACTTTGTTCATTTTGTCTGCCCTTCCGTCCGCACGATAACTGCCGTAAAAATGACTTTATCAAAATGAAATTTTAGTATGTGGTTGAGACGGCTTGTGGGACATATGGGAATGTAAAAGAATAATATCACCCAATTAGTTTTGGATTTAATTCGGGTTGAAAAAATCAAGCATATTGAACCCTATGAGACCTAATTTTTCAAACATCTTTTAAACGGAGATAAAATTCACAAATTGATTCGAAAATTTTAGGAAATATAACTATCACGTAAAATGTGTAAAAAAAATTCAGCAAAACATGTTAGGTAGTTTTCAAAAAAAAAGTTGAAATAATAGTTACACCCATATTATATGAAGAGATCACGTGACTCATTTAAAAATAAAATATGGCATCCATTTTTTTCACTGTGCCGAAATCGTGATTTTTAAGGACCGTTTAAACTTATATTTAATGTTGAATCCGTCATAAAACCTCTTTACTTTTGCTTATTATGTGTGTATCTAAATTCTGTGCCAACGCAATTATAATATTATTTATTTTAAATGATCATTGAACTTTGATTATTTCTACAACGAAGCCTAATTTTAACGTATGCAGAATGTAAATAAACCAAGCTGTTATTAGATGATTTGTATATTAATTGCTGAATTCCTTCTTACGCAAAATTATTTTGCTCTGGAGTCTGGAATATCTAAAAAAATAAAATTGAAAATATGTGTGTTTATTTGTGTGTCTGTCTCATCATCACGGGAGAACGGCTGCACGGGAATAGCCCCACTTAAAATTTAGTGGTTTCGAGTTTTTAAGACCAAGGGTTATCGAGATATTAATAACAAAAAATATCAATCCTGCATAAAGCAGTGATTATGAAACACTTTCCAAATTAAATGCAATTTTATACAAACATCTCTAAAATGCGATACATTCCTCGGTAATATTTTTAAAATTATCACAATACTATATTAATTTATTATATTTGAAAACTTCATCGAAGAAAATAAACTTTATTCAAATGACGTCATAGAAATATAAATCGCCTCTATATAAAAGCAGCATTTCATTTATAAACATTTTACCAATCGTTTCATTCATCACAATACTATAATAATTTATTTTATTTAAAAATTTGAAAAATTTTTATCTACCATATTTATTTTAAAATGAGAAACCGTTCTCATATATAAAATAATTAAACATTTGGAAAGATATTTATTATATAATATATCTCTTTTCTTTCTGGAGGATATAACGAGAGTCAGAATTTAATTGAATTTGTTTTTCTTCCTATATTAAATAATTTTTATTTAAAAAACTACCTAACATATTTTACTGAAATTTTTTTATATATTTTATGGAATAATTTGAATATTTCCTAGAATTTTCGAAGCAATTTGTGAATTTTCAAATTCGCTTAAAAAATGTTTGAAACATTAGGTCCCATAGGGTTCAATGTATTTCATTTTTTCAACCCGGGTTCAATAAAAAACTCATTGGGTGATATTATTCATTTATATTCCCATAGGTCCCACAGATTATCTTAAAAACATACAAAAATTTCAATTTGACAAAGCCATTTTTACGGCAGTTATCGTGCTAACGGACAGACAGACAGAATGAACAAAGTCATAAACACTTTCAACTATATTGTAAAGTGTTAAAAAACAAGAAAGATCAATCATGCTTAAAGCATTGATTATGAAACACTTTCCAACTTCAATGCAATTTTATTTAAACATGTCTAAAATGCAATACATTCCTCGGTAATATTTTAAAACTTATCACAATACTACACTAATTTATTATATTTGAAACCTTTAACCTTCATCCAAAAAAATGAACGTCATTCAAATGACAGCATTGAAATATAAATTGCCTGGTTTAAACATCTCTAAAATGTGATACATTCCTCGGTAATAATTTTAGAATTATCATAACACTACGATAATTTATTATATTTGAAAACTTCATCGAAAACAACTGAAATTAATTCAAATGACGTCATAGAAAAAATAACACGCCTGGCTCTCTCTATAAAAGCAGCATTTCATTCATAAATAAATTCCCATTCATTTCATTCATCAGAATACTATAATAATTTATTTTATTTAAAAATTAAGACCATGGAGCTACAAATAATTAAACTCTATGCGTAAGACTTCATCGAAAAAAATCGTTCTTCTCTTTGTAAAATCAATGAATATTTCATTCATATCAGCTACGCAGACTCCATGAACTAAATGATTTTGTGTTAAAGAAATACAGCAATTCTAATACAACTCATTCAACATATTTTGCTGTTTACATTTTACATAGGTGAAAAATAGGCTTCGTTGTAGAAATAATCAAATTTGAATGAGCATTTAAACTCAAATATATTGTCATTGCGCTGTTTCAGTATGTAGATGCACAGAATTTAAACAAAAATAAAGCGGTTTTAGGACGGATACAACATTAAATATGAAGTAAAAAGAACTTTAAAAATCACGATTTTGGCACAAGATGGATGCCATATATCATTTTGAAGTGGGTCACGTGATCTTTTCATATCGTGGTCACGTGATCGCTTCATATAAGAGGTGTTATTATTATTTTAATTTTTATTTAAAAAACTACTGAATATATTTCGCTAAATTTTTTTTTTATATATTTTATGGAACAATTTGAATATTACCTAAAATTTTCGAAGCAATTTGTGAATTTTAAATCCGCTTAAAAAATGTTTGAAAAATTAGGTCCCATAGGGCTCAATGTATATCATTTTTTCAACCCGGGTTCAATCCAAAACTAATTGGGTGATATTATTCATTTATATTCCCATAGGTCCTACAGACCGTCTGAACAACATACTAAAATTTCATTTTGATTAAGTCATTTTTACAGCAGTTATCGTGCTAACGGACAGACAGACAGACAGAATGAACAAAGTCAAAAACACTTTTCAACTTTGTTGTTAAGTGTTAAAAACACTATTAAACCTTCCATTGAGATAACATTATGCAGACGATATTTTTTCTGCAAAAGTATTTGAAAAAATAAACGATGTAATGTTTCTAAGCAACGTAATTAAACCCAGTTAGCTTATATTAGAAAACAAAATAATGTTGCTAAAAAACGGAATTATCGGAAAAATAAAAACAAGAAAGATCAATCATGCTTAAAGCATTGATTATGAAACACTTTCCAACTTCAATACAAATTTATTTAAACATGTCTAAAATGCAATACATTCCTCGGTAATATTTTAAAACTTATCACAATACTACATTAATTTATTATATTTGAAACCTTAAACCTTCATCGAAAAAAATTAACTTCATTCAAATGCCGGCATTAAAATATAAATTGCCTGGTTTAAACATCTCTAAAATGTGATACATTCCTCGGTAATAATTTTAGAATTATCATAATACTACGATAATTTATTATATTTGAAAACTTTATCGAAAACAACTGAAATTCATTCAAATGACGTCATAAAAAAATAACACGCCTGGCTCTCTCTATAAAAGCAACATTTCATTCATAAATAATTCCTCCATTCATGTCATTCATCACAATACTATAATAATTTATATTATTTAAAAATTAAGACCATGGAGCTACAAGTAAGTAAAACTCTATGCGTAAAACTTCATCCAAAATTATCGTCCTTCTCTTTCTAAAATCAATGAATATTTCATTCATATCAGCCATGCAGACTCCATGGACTAAATGATTTTGTGTTAAAGAATTACAGCGATTCTAATACAACTCATTCTACATATTTTGCTGTTTACATTTTACATAGGTGAAAAATAGGCTTAATAGTAGAAATAATCAAATTTGTATGAGCATTTAAACTGAAATATATTGTCATTCCGTTGTTAAAGTATGTAGATGCACAGAATTTAGGCAAAAATAAAGTAGTTTTAGGATGGATACAACACTCAATATGAATTAAAAAGAACTTTAAAAATCACGATTTTGAGACAAGATGGATGCCATATATCATTTTGAAGTGGGTCATGTGATCGTTTCATATCATGGACACGTGATCGCTTCATATAAGATGTGTTATTAATATTTTAATTTTTATTTAAAAAACTACTGAATATATTTCGCTGAATTTTTTTTTATATATTTCATGGAACAATTTGAATATTGCCTAAAATTTTCGAAGCAATTTGTGAATTTTAAATCCGCTTAAAAAATGCTTGAAAAATTAGGTCCCATAGGGCTCAATGTATTCCATTTTTTCTACCCGGGTTCTATCCAAAACTAATTGTGTGATATTATTCATTTATATTCCCATAGGTCCTATAGACCGTCTGAACAACATATTAAAATTTCATTTTGATTAAGTCATTTTTACGGCAGTTATCGTGCTAACGGACAGACACACAGACAGACAGACAGACAGACAAACAGACAGACAGACAGAATGAACAAAGTCATAAACACTTTTCAACTTTGTTGTAAAGTGTTAAAAACTGTTATCAAATTGATAAAAATGACACCAAACCAATGAAATTAATTGCGTTTGAAAAATAATAATATTGTAATGATGTTTTGGTAGCGTTTGTGTCTTAGTCAACTGTCCCACTTTCCGACAAATTTGACGACTTTTTAACATGCTTTCAAATCAATACAATGCTGCAGAATTGCTAAAACAATACTAAATTTATGAAAATGTCACTTAATTGATGAAAAATCAATGTTTTGCAAAATTAAGTTTAATTTATTTGATAGTCCCTGGCGTTTAGTGGTGATTAAATAATAGTTTTTGTAGATTTATTTACAAACGGGAATAGGGTGTTTTTACTTTCCCTGCAATACATATTAATATATAAGGAAAGTATTGGAATCATGTCGAAAATCGCATATGGAGTTTTCGATGGACATCACTTATTATTGCTGTGTATCTGTGTGTCTGTGTACGTGATTGTCTGTGAAATGTATGTATACACTTTAGCTCAGAAACTAATTGATCAAATTTCATAAAATTTTATAAGTCATTTGTGGGTTACCTTGGTGCTGATTAGATTTTGTTACCATTCGGAAAAAAAGAACCTGCCTTTTTTACGAAATGACCCTCAAAAATCGTCAAAATCTAAAATAAAAGACTACGCATGCTCAAATGAATCAATTAATTATTTGTTTTATATGTAATGTTTGACGGTAAACAGAATAAGACCAACCTTATTACTCTAAATCTATGTTCTCGAGATATTTTAGTTTTTTCGCATTTTTGTTATACCGGTTTAGAAAATAAGTCCAGTTACCAAATGAAAACTAAAGCTGAATTAAAAGTGTAAATTCAGTGTAACTTGAATTAATTATGCGTGTTATTTAGTGCAATTAAACTCAATTCCATGAATATATCAATGAAATAAAGAAAAAAATGAATTTGAGTCTTCAGGGAAAGTCATGTGCTGCTCACATCAGATATTTTCCTTCAGATCTGCCTGTGAAGTTTTAAGTTTCCAATATATCGTATATTAAATTACCCAAGTACTGTAATAGTTTCAAATATACCAACGCTGAATGCATCGCATTTTAGAGATGTTTAAACAAGATGGCATTTCAGTTGGAAAGTGTTTCATAATCAATGCTTATGCATAATTCATCCTGTTTTAATATTGAAGCGGCATATTAATTTATCGTTTTAACTTATTATTACGAAAATCGCTTCAACTAATTACATTACCTGATGAATAATACATAACTTGATATGATCTGATCCCAAGTTCACAGATCAGCATTCTTCCAGACAACCAACGTATTCTTACCTAATTCACACTCATATCAATGTTGTGATGACGAATCCTACACCCTCCAAGCAATCTTTTAAAAATTTCCATTTCATTTTCCATCTGCATGACTCTTATTTGTTTATCTATACAGATTTTTAAGAGAACCACCTCCGCTAGATAAAATCACCATAAATAATTCATATTTTGATTCGTGTTTTTCCGTTGCCTATTCTTTGAGTTACTTTCATTTTCGATGACCCCATTGCATGTCCATAAATAAATAAAATCGATAACAAACATCTCCTTTCACCCTTTGACACTTACTAGCAAGATACTCCTTGAAACAAGCATACTGTCACTTATGAGAAAGATGAGGATTATTAACTAAAGAAGTAAGTCAACGGCCTGTAGCTGATTAATGTGCAAGAGACATTGGTAACTCGAAAATTGAGAAGTGGGTGAGATTCAAACCGAAACGAAGCCCCATTTTGTTTCTACAGATTATAGGGTTATTTCAACTTCCTCGCTATGTAATAATAAATAGTCGCCTTAAAGATATAAAGGGTCACGAGAAACATGATGATTATAAAAAGAAGTAAGACAATGGTCTGTAGCTGATTATTGTGCAAGAGACATTGGTAACTCGAAAATTGAGAAGTGGGTGAGATTCAAACCGAAAAGAAGCCCCATTTTGTTTCTACAGATTATAGGGTTATTTCAACTTCCTCGCTATGTAATAATAAATAGTCGCCTTAAAGATATAAAGGGTCACGAGAAACATGATGATTATAAAAAGAAGTTTTATAAAGCTGTAAACCCAATAGGTCGGCTCGTCATCTGCAGTTATTGAAAATTAAAGGTCATCAAACAGTCCATGTCAGTTGAGCTATATAACTTTCTAACACTTCTTTAAGATAGCAGGTATATGACTATTAGGTGACCTAATTGTCTGGTAGCATATTATCACTTAATATTTCTGTGCCTAGATTCTTCAAGGAAATATTAGAAAGCTATACTTTCGCAAGTAGCAGTTTTATTTATTGTTAATAGAGCTACACTTCCAACCAAACAACACACGTACAATCTACACCCGAATCCGAATATGACGAATTTCACATCCAAAGGAATCCTTTCAAAAATTCCATCACATTTCCTCCCTTGGACTCTTATTTATTTACTTACTTATCATACTGTAGATTCGGGAGAGACTGCGTCCCTTAGATATACTCTGAATTATTCATGTTTTGATTTGACTTTCCGAGTTGTCTTTTCTTCAAGTCACTTTCATCTTGGATGACCCTTTCATCGTCATAAATAAAATCAGTAACTATTCGCTTTATAAGTATTCGCAGCCACTAGAAGATATTAATAGAGTTTTTTTCGTAGCAAGTATTATGTTTTTTATATATGCTTGACTATATTTACAAAATAAAATTCAAGGCAACCTTATCAAAAGTATTTATTGGCTAAAAGGGTGAGTCCGTCATAAGACAGGGTAGTTTTATTGTCAATAGAACTACACTGCCAACCAAGCAATATATGCACATTCTACACCCGAATCTGAACATAACGAATTTCACACCCAAAGGAACCCTTTCAAAAGTTCCATCACATTTCCTCCCTTGGACCCCTATTTATTTACTTACTTATCATACTGTAGATTCGGGAGAGGCCGCGTCCCCTATATACACTCTGAATTATTCATGTTTTGATTTGACTTTCCGAGTTGTCTTTTCTTCAAGTCACTTTCATCTTGGATGACCCTTTCAACGATATAAATGAAATCAGTAACTATTTGCTTTATAAGTATTCACAGCTGCTAGTAGATATTAATAGATATTTCTTGTAACAAGCATTATGTTGTTTATATGCTTGACTATACTTACGAAATGAAACTCGATGCAACTTTATCGTAAGCATTTATTGGCATGCACGATGAGTCTGTCATAAGACAGGGTAAAGTTTTAAAAGATTACCTCCCCTCCGCCATCCATAAAGTTACTAAAGGTTTCTCCCATCATCGGCTCTCCTAATATCCACAGACACATGCGAACTATACACCTCTCTCACTTAATATTATTTGTATGACTCCCTATCGAAACATACTTACTGCATCCCCTAACATAACGCAATTAATTTATACTCCCCTAGAAACCTAATAAAACGTAGTTGTCCCACGAAAAGTGAAATTCACTATATTTTGCATAAAGAATATTAAATTAATAAGTTCCTCAAAGCGACAGGGCTATAAAAAATTAATTTAATGATGCAGTTTTTCTATTGAATTTTCGACTGCTTGACAACATTTTTGCCTATTTGACGATGCTTTGTCAATTTAACAACATTTTCCAAATGTTGCCAAGTTTATCGCCAAGTGGAATAGACGGACCTATCTGCCTATAGATAGACACTATTGAAACGTAATTAGTATACCATCATTATTAATTATTTTGAATTTCAATACACACTTAAAATTAAAAATTAAAATTCTGCTTATGTTTTGATTTTCAATTTTATCAGTTTCTCCTCATTTTTGTTAATTTAGTTTTCATCAGCGTTTTCGTCAGCTTGTCTACATTTTCATCAATTCGGTAATATTTTAAAAAGTCGCTAAAATTTGTAACCAAGGTCGCCAATTTTTCGCCAAGTCTTTCGCCAATCGCTCTGAATCTCCCTGAGAATAATACATTCACGATCCTGAGGGTGCGTCATGATAGTATGATACCATTTATTGGATTCTGTGTCTACTGCACAAATCGAATCCGCGCTTTGTTAACTTTCGCGGCACACATTTTTCGCCGAAATTCTGCACAAACAGTTGCGAAATATTTTCTGATAGCTAAAATGCAATGTTTAGATTATATTAAAACTAAATTTATTACCAAATAAAACATAGAATATATTTTTTATTTTAATTCAAAATATTTTTGGTGCTGCCATCTGTTGTCGTAATTTAATTCATACCGACTATTTTTATTTTTAATGAACATTTCTAAATGTCTATTCCTTCTAATACGCTATTAAATACAACAATAGATCATATATAATAATGCCACAATCACGGAAACGTAATTGAAATTGGACTTGAACTTCAAGACAAAGGAACTTGAAAACAAAACTGCAGTCCTCAGTGATGTACATTCAGTTCCCCTTATCAAATTTATTGAATGAGAAATTACCTTTCCGTGATTGTGGCATAAGTATATTTGATCTGTTGTTGTATTTAATACTGTATTAGAAGGAATAGATATTTAAAAATGTTCATTAAAAATAAAAATAATCGGTATGAATTAAATTACGACAACAGATGACAGCACCAAAAATATTTCGGATTAAAATAAAAAATATATTCTATGTTTTATTGGGTATTCAATTTAGTTTTAATACAATCTAAGCATTGCATTTTATCTTTCAGAAAATATTTCGTAACTGTTTGTGCAGAATTTCGGCGAAAAATGTGTGCCGCGAAAATTAACAAAGCGCGGATAGGGCAGAAGTTTTACTGACGCTCACCCTTAAATGTATGAAAGACAACGACATACTAAATTTGGATTCTCTAGCTGCTATGATTTGGGAGTAATTTTCAAAAATCGAATACATTAGAGGGATCAGGACGGCAAGTCCAATGAGGTCATAGAGTGAGACAGCCCAATAGTTAACGCCCAATAGTTGCCCTTGGACGACCCGCATTCGATTCCCGGTTCTGCCCAAACCTCCCCTGTATTCACGCGGAGTATGGACACGTTAAATATGTGGACCCGTAAATCCTTCTGAAGGGTTGGTGATAGGGGAATGAGGGTACATTCCCTATGGATACCACCCCCACTGGGTTCCTGTCTAAAATGGGTGACACTACCCGGCCGTCCAAATAGATACTTTACACCTTCCGATAGCCGGCCGTCCAAATAGTTGCTCTTAGTCCTTTGGACGAGTCGGACGGTCTGGGTCTTCAACACCTTCCGGTAGGTCGGACGGTCTGAGTCGAAGAAGGAGAAGAAGCCCGATGAGTTTCACAATTCCAAAATTTATAATATACCACAAAAGGCAACGGCATATTAAATTTACACTTTCTAACTTCTCCGGTTCGCTAGTTATTCTAAAAAAAAAAAAACTAGTATATTCCTAAGGCAGGCCCATGACGAGCTTCCCCGTCATGGGCCTGCCTTATCAAAATCGAAATCGAAAGGATTAAAATATACCACAAAAATCAACGACAAACCAAAATGTCATGTTGCTGTGACTAATATAACCTGATTAGTTGAGGCCTTAAATATTTAAATCACACTGTCAAAACAACACCAGATCAATTTAAATAAAAAATTGTAAAAAATGGGATTATCTTTGTATCACGCTTTCAGAAATCCTAGCTACAAAATGGTTTCTAAAAACATTCATCTTCTTTTCTGTATGTTTTAAATATAAATGAAAACGTGGCAATATTATTCGCTACTTGACACATGACTGGGCCATACATTGCACACACATAGTTACGGAACGACGGAAACCGTAACCATACCGTTCCATTTTTATCAACAGTGAATGACAATCCTGTATAACACCTGACAATACATTGAAAAATACATGCTTGCCAACTTTTCTAGACATGACGTAAAAGAAAAGGGTTGTTGTCGATGGCTTGCATGATATAGTAGTAACATTATGAAAACGTCGCCAGAATCCCATCTTCTGGTGTATATGTTTCACGTCTAAAATTTGTACGGGGGATCAGAGAGAATATATTTAAATTTCACGTCAAGTAAGGGGGAAAAATCTTTAGTTACCTGTATACTGGTATACAGAGACATGGACAAATTGCAGAGCAAAAATTCACAATATGTGGGAACTATACAATCAAATATAAAACTAGCAAAAAGTCAAGTTTTGAATGGGCTCGTGCTCATAAAGATTGCGAGCTGGTAAAGATGTCACATTAAAACTTAATATAAAAATAATAATTAAATTAGAAGTATAAAAAATTAATTTCAATATTTAAGAATACTAATACAAATCAGCATATACGTTTTAAAATTTTGAATATTATTGCGAACTTGTAAAGCGCTTCGAAGTCTTTTTTCCCTCCCTCCTTATTTTCGGCTCTTTCGAAGACTAGACGGAGAAAACACCCGTAACGTCCTTATCCCATGACGTAAGTGTAATGTTGCTAGAATTCCGAAGTCCAAAGAAGAGTTGTCAAATTTGGCGATTTATCGCCAATTTTGCGACATTTGAAGACTTTTCGAAGATTCGAGAAAGACCGCGAAATAACCAATATTTTCTGAGATATGGAGAATTCCAGAAGTTTCTGTAGATAGACTATAAAAGGAGTCATCACTCCGTTGGAGAGTAGTTGGCGAGATACCATCCACATTGAACTGTGACTTTCGTCAATGTTTTGAGCATAATATCAGTTATTTTGTAAAATTAGTGGAGCATTAAACTGTTGTTTTACTGTATATTGTTCCTGTTTACGCTGTGTTTGTGAATAAACTTGTCAGTTATCCAGAAATTTGGACTCATTCTTGTATCTGATAGCACACCCACCTTGCCAGGGGAAGCGTCGGAACAATATTAAATGAAACAAATTATAATACAGGAAGGCAATGAAATCAAAGAAATACATTTAAATTGCCAAAACGTTTTTAATACACAGGAGTACGTTTAAATTAGAATGCATGCTAGTGCACGCACTTTAATTAGCTGTTTAAAAGTTGTCGTTTACTTGTTATTTGTAGATTGCGCAGTAAGCATGCGCGGTTTAAAAATGTGAGTTTTGTCCTGTTATAGTTTGTTTTAATAATATAAATTGCGATTCTGCATATCTGCGTGCAATTTCACGTATGTATGCAAAATTTCATCTTCCTACCTATTGTAGTTTTCGAGTAAAAGTTTTCACAAAATTCAAGCAAGTGTTGACTTCGCTTCGTAATAGAGACAATAGACTTCATTATTATTCACGTTGTCCCCCTATTATCTGCCGGCAATATATATAAGTTCTGCATTGGCAGTAATAAACGTACCCTCGGTATTCGTTTATCTGAGCATACTCGCGATATTAAAAATAAAAAACTGTCCACGACTCTTGCCCATTTTGTTATCAACGATAATTTCCACCCTATGTCCGATAAAATTTCTCTCTTAATTAGCTGTAACAAGCCCCCGTAATATATTACTTTATGAATCCTTTTTATTTATATTTACCGTGATTCTATTTGCAGTTTTGATTTCGTTCAGATTCTCAGTTATGTTTGACGCCTCGTTCTCGACTCACTGCGTGTTAAACCATTATATGAATTTCTGGATATATTTTTCTTTGCTTCTGAAGACACATTTGTTAGTTACCCTGTATTTTGTGCTCTCTTATCATTCATATATTTTGTAATTAAATTATGTTTTTTTAAATGTATCGATTTTTAAATGATCAATTGGCAAATATTGTCTCGCGGTTGTGTTTGGCCTGTATATTAGAGCTCATGTGTTCGTCGCCTACAATTTACTTTACCACTGATGAAGGACGTAATAATGCCTGAAAGCGCTCTGGTTGTGTTTCCCAACCTATCTTTACAAAATCTAAAAGACAGATACCGAAAACTATATTTCATATTTGACTGCCAACTTACAGAGAACTATCACCTTAAAAGATCCAGTAGACAACATTTACCAAAAACCTTATGGGTAATAAATAGATGGGCTAAACAGAAAATAAAATCTATAATTCAATTCCTAGAGTAAAACGAACATATCTTGTGAATTACTACTAGTATACCCCCAACATTAGGTCACTGTTTATTGCATATGTATTCGTAGTACTTGTAAATTTTGTTATATATACTGCAATCAAATTGCTTTTAAATTTGCATTTGTAATTAAATTATGTTTTTTAAATGTATCGATTTTCCAAATATCATGAAAGTCATGGTAATCTGTGAGATGTGTTTGTATATGTTGTATATATAGACCTGTATATATGTTTGAACGAATAGTTTTGTATATATATATTTTGTATATACAGAGTGATTCAAAAGTTCAAAGCAAAAGTAAAACGCCATAAAAAATATCTATGGGTCGGAGAGACATGCGGTTTGCAGATTAATATTCACCTTGTGGGGGATTTTGTATGGCATGAAAAGAAAATAGTTCAAAGTCTCGATACTAGGGGAGCGCTGCTGCGAGGAAAACAATGCGAGGTAATAATTGTGAAATGAGATATTTTATTTCAGCATGATTTACAGCTGCAAGTGCTCAATGTGTCCACCACCACATTCCAGTATTGAGTGCAGTCGCGGTATTACGGCTGATACAGCATGAAACAGTGTATTAACGGGAATCGCTGCTACCTCCTACCGTAAGGCGTCTTTCAGTACAGGTAAGGACTGGGACTTTCCTCTATAGACCCGTGATTTTAGGTATACCCACAACGAGAAATCACAGGGTGTGAGATCTGGGGATCTCGCAGGCCAGTCATGTGTACTATCACCTCCATGCATAAGTCACCTCCATGGTTTTATCTTCCGCAGCGCCCCGAGTGTCGAGAGTTTAAACTAGTTTTTTTTTCATGCCACACAAAATCCCCCACCACGGTGAATATTAATCTGCAAACCGCATGTCTCTCCGACCCATACATATATATTTTATAGCGTTTTACTTATGCTCCGAACTTTTGAATCACCCTGTATATATATATATATATATATATATATATATATATATATATATGATTTACAATTTTATATTTTATATATATATATATATATATATATATCCTCTTCTCCTGAGTCCTATACTGATTACTATTTTTGAAAGTCTCCATACATATTATGTATCGTTCAAATGTATTCATTCCGGTGCCCACTCGCATTGACGAAGTGAGGTGAAATGCTCAGTCACTTGTTCAACTTACACGTGGGTAACAATGCTTGTGAGTTCATATTTCTGTTCGAGGAAGTATTATTTTTCTGATTTGTAATTCAATTGATTTATTTTTCTCCTTCCACTAGCCAGTAGACAGTTCCAATGGTGTCTATAGTTAGTAGTTATAAAAGGCCGGTTCTGCGGCGGATCGGGGAGGCGGAGCAGCGCGGAGCAGGAGGAGAGGCCCTCTTTGGGAGGATGCCTCTTTGGAGTGTCTTCCCTCTTTTGAGAGGAAGCTCCTCTCAGAGGGTCTTGAGACCCCCAGGAGGGAGGATGCCTCTCTTGAGAGGATCCTCTTTAGGATGCCCCCCTCCCCTCTTTTGGAAGTTTGGTGAGGCGGTGCAGCACCGGATGCCTCTTTCGGAAGAGGGCAATTGCGAAGTCTTTCACAGTATTGTGAAAGAGGCATGATGACTCATACGGAGTGAGTTTCACTCTTGAGAGGGAATGTCACAATCGCTGACCTGAGGAAGTGGTTTCAAGGGATTTCGCAATCAGCGACTGACCCTTGACCTGAGGAAGAAGTTTCAAGGGATGTCGCAATCGATGACTGAGCATCACACAATCTGGAAATGACGTGTCGCGATTGATAACCTTAGAAGTGACCTTTGACAAGAGCTCCTTAGCACACGTCCTCCCTCTCTGCTGGTCAGCGACAGAGTGAAAGATCTTATCAGCAGGATGTAGTTAAAGCGCCCTCTGGCGAATTTTGATGAAGTGCTGCCATCTATCGGCATTTTTTTTTTTTTTTTTCCAAAAGAAATTAATGTTTCACTTGTCAGGAGCTGGATTCGATCTTGGGTCCAACTGATTAGAAGTCGCGCGTCTTACCATCATGCCAAAGCACCCGTGCTTTATAGGCAGTTAACTTCGAAGTGTACCTTATCAGTGGAAGTTAGATTATTTTTCAAAGTTCATTCGAATAGCGATGCAAGGGTGCGTTTTAAAACAGAATGTTACGGAGTGAATATAAATATGTATATTATAACATTATGATTTTTTTTTTTAAAACAAATGTATACACAAACTTTAAAAACACGAATGTAATAATTAGCTAAAATTGTATTCAGTGGATTTTTTTTTTAAATAAATCAATACGATTTTTATAATAATAACGAAATGATTTCGAATGTTTAAAAACAAATTGATTACGGATTTCCAATGAACACACAAATTGTGTTCAGTGGACACACAAATTGTGTTCAATGAATACGATTCGACCATTTTAAGTGTTGTGTATCTAAAAACAAATGTATACACAAACTTTAAAAACATGAATGTAATACATAGCTGAAATTATGTTCAGTGGACATGAAACTTGTGTTCAGTGAATAGGATTCGACCATTTTAAGTGTTGTGTATCTAAAAACAAATGTATACACAAACTTTAAAAACACGAATGTAATAATTAGCTAAAATTGTATTCAGTGGATTTTTTTTTTTTTTTAAATAAATCTAACTATCAATATAATTTTTTTTAAAAATGATTTGAATACACCCAAGTATAGTTACGCATTTTCAAAATGGTGTTAAGTGAATAGCATTCGACCATTCTGAGTGTTGTGTATCTAAAAACAAATGTATACACAAACTTTAAAAACATGAATGTAATACATAGCTGAAATTATGTTTTGTGAACAGGATTCGACCCTTTCAAGTGTTGTGTATCTAAAAACAAATGTATACACAAACTTTAAAAACATGAATGTAATACATAGCTGAAATTATGTTTTGTGAACAGGATTCGACCATTCTAAGTGTGTGTGTGTGATTTTTGAAAAATAAATCTAACAGTATATAAAAATAATAATAATGAAAATTAGAACTCACAGAACGACGTCTTCACTACCCGCTGGTCAAACTTCAAATGAGTGATACACTCTCATTACGCTATTAAAAATTAGATATTATCTATAATGACGTCAGCAGTAAGAGGTGTTGCCACCTATTTTTTCTAATAATATATTTTAATAGTTGGATACTTCAAGGGTCTGATTTGGTACACGTAATCTGAAATACATCATTTTAATGATATTACGCATTGAATATGATTCGGCCATTTTTAAAATGGTGGATGTAATTGAAATATCGAAGTTTAGAATTTAACAAACTAACGAATTTTCACCCCCAAAAATTTTAGCATTCAGTTTAAATAAAACCCAATGAATATGATATCACCATTTTAACATCGTAATTTTACTACCATTATAGAACTTAGAAGTGAGTGTACATTATTTTTTTTCAGGACACCAACACCTTTTAAAATCTATTGAATAGGAATAGACCATTTTGCACATACATGTACCTAGATTTCAACCCCCGGTATTAAAACCTGCTAAACATGAAACGAGTAAGTATTGTGTGAGATTTTATCACACTAACTTTCAAACTTTTTAAATTTTTAAAAATGTCCGAAATAGTTGTATTTCATCGGTAGACATAAATTGTATGGAACACATTTTTATGAAAAAAATATCTGTTTCGACAGCTTTTAAAAATAGATTTCTACAGTTGTACACTACGGTTCTAGAATTTTCTAAATACGAATCGACTGTTTGAACTACCAATGGTGATTTTACCAATGCAAATATTTACAGGACAAATATTTCAATGAAACCGAACTTAGTTGAAGCTTCTAAGTTTGAATATTTAGAATCATTTCATATAATTTTTATATTCACATTGAAAATAGTTAACAAAATTGGAACTCACGGAGCGACAACTTACTGTCCACACTCCAAATGAGTGATACACTCTTATTACATTATTAAAAATTAGATCTTATCTATAATGATGTCATTATGTTGCCGTATTGCCACCACACAATTATTCTTTCCAAATTATGCATTTTTTTTTCTTTTTTCTTTTTAATAACTTGCTACTGTCTTATGCTATCCATTTTTTTTTTTTTTCATATAAGCAGATATTCCATATACCTTCTAAATGTTAAGTTGTAATTTAAAAAAAAAAAGCATTAGAGGTGTATTTTACGTCTGAATTCGTCCAAGTGAAAATCCGACAATTGCAAATGCATGATTGCATCCTCACATTTCAATAGACACTACTAAAATGTGTGGATCTTATTTTGAAAAAGCTGCTCTCAGAAAGAATATGTATATGAATACATATTTTCCATAAATATACCCCCTCCCCCCCTCAATACACACAACATGCAGGCCAAAGACTCACCCAAAATACATTCCAAATCGGCTCTATAGCTTATCGCGCTTATCAGTGTAACAGATAGTAACCCAAAGTTCATGTTCGCAAAGCGAGTTAATTGCAATGTTATTGTTTTAAGCAGTTCCCATATTTAAATGAAAAATTTATCAAATTATACAATACATACAAGAGCTGGAAGATCATAGCATTTCAATATTATAGAATACTCACGAATGTTTTTTTTTCCCCATTTAAAATTATCAAATTTTAATGCATTTTGACAAAAATTGCACAATACTTAGTGTATGACTATCAAATAAGAGCTAGGTTTTATTGTTACAACAACGTTTAAGATCATTAAACGAGTATATATATATATATTTTTTTTTAAAGAAGAATAGTATATAACTTACTGTTTTTAAGGATAGGTGATTGTTAACATTGAATTTAAATGAAAGAGTGACCCTCTGAGACAAGTACAGTACATTGCAATATCATTAAAAAATATGAAAGATATGCAATTAACACCTTAAAAGAAACATGTAATGAGTTATCTTAATACGAGACATTATTGACATGCACATAGAAATGTCACAATTTTGTGGCTGTAGGTGCTCCATAAGACCCCTCTGCTCTTAATAAATGATCCCATTTGAATGTACATATTTAACAACATACAGAAAATGACAGGACTACAACAAAATTTTACACCTATTACAGAATAACTCCCAACTTCGTAGATTTTTAAGAAACTACAGTCGAATTTTCACCGATTCTTAGAGATTGAAACACAGCATTGTTTATGAATCTTCATACTTTAGAGAATGGAACATAACTTACCATTTATTTTGAATGAATTCAGAATTTTGACATTGATTATAAATTTATGATTTAAACTCTGTAAAGTGTAAATATCCTTTGTTATGAAACTCACACTGTAGACATTTGATATGATTCGAATAAATCTATTTTTAATTTTTTATATTTTATTTTAAAAAGTGAGATTAGTAAACCTGTTACACTTGAATGTATAGATACATAACTCATAACCATATAACATTTCTTAAATGGAACATGCTTAAAAAAAAAAAAATTAGCTAATGAGTATAAATAAGAAATGCAATTTGAGAGATAAAAACCATTTAATGAATCTATTATTCATGAAATACACATTAACCATTATCAGTTGTACATTTAAACAAATAAGTTAAAATGATTTCCTTATTGCACATTCATAGTCCTCTGATTTGAATGACTCGAAAAAATTTCTATCATAGCAGTAAAAGACTTCTTCACCACGCAACAAAACTTTCTTAGCAATGTTATTAATGTCAAGATTTAGAAGCACTTGTTCAGACACTCTGTCATACATTTGTAATGGAGTGCTGTAAAGACATTCATGGTAACTTAAATCTTCAACCTGAGCAACACAGCCGACACATTTGAAAAGTTTTCTTACATGACACATGATCTCTTGTATTCATGACAACTTGTATTAATCTCTTGTATTCATGACAACATCATGTGTCATGCTGGGCCTTCAACATGACACATGATGTTGTCATGAATACAAGAGATTAATTGTTCGAATGCAAAATTTTTGTCACAAATAAGTGATGGTAGAAAGGTTATAGTGTTCTTTATTTTTAATATTTGAGCAGGAAGCCACTCTATAAATATACTTTCTCGAAGATGTATACTAATGTTGTTAACACTATTCTGTAAACATGCTATTTGATTTTTATCTAAGGTAATATGACACTGTGTTAGACAAAATTTTGAATCATATAATTGAATTATTTTCTGCAAATGCAATTTTCCGTTGTCATTGAAACAGAACAACTCATTGCGACTGACGAAAGAGGTATCTGCATATAGAATATTGAACGACCACAATTTTTGAGAAAATTCACTCCACGTAGCCGGTGACAGTGTAACACCTTCACGCGTAGGCTGTAATTCATTTCGATCGTTAGAGAGATATTTCCATATATACACTTTTAACTTCCCATGACGAAGTTTTAAATATACATACACATTAGATCCTAAATGCCAACGACGGAGTGCATCTTGCATAAAATCTGAAGAAGTAGATTCAGTCGAAACTGATTCTGTAGTGGAAGATAACACTCCGCTATGTGTTAGAGCACAAGAAAGTAGATCTTGAGTTGAGTTTTCAACCTCGGTGAGAACTTGTGAATTGACAACGGTAGATGTTTCTGCTGGGGTTTTGGAAGACATAAGATAGGTCTCTAACCAATCCTCAGCAAATTTTTGTGAGGGCGAATTAATCACATCTGAGACAATGTCCACAGATTTTGTTTCTTCTAGGGTAGGAACAGTCAACTCCGCACTATTTACACTAGAAATTATTTGCTCGAGTGATGGCATACTTTGAATTTTAGGCATTCTTTTTAGATAGTAACATCCAACTACGACATTCACAGTATAAGATTTATTTTTAAAACACTAACATCTTGAAACATTATAATTTTGTCGCAGCTATGAACGAACCAAACCTATCCACACAACGCCCAAAGTTGAAATGACTTATCAAACAACTTCATAAGTATAATCACATAACCTAAATCGAGTGTCGTGTGCAAACAGATCACATAAGATATGAAGTGATTAGAACTTATAATTTTTAATGAATCGTACAACATTAGATTGTGGTAAATACAATTGTTATCTACATGAGAAAATTTCTATATTATTTCATTCAGTTTCGAAATCATAGAGTGAAAATATGTACCAAACTTACTTAAAGTTCCTAATTTTAAATCACATTAACATTATATACTTAGAAAAATTTTATATATATTTTTATAACTTTAGGTGATATGTATCACGCGGAATACACAAGAATAGCTACCAAAAACACGAAAATAACTAACAGTATGAGGCCTTCACAAGTCGACATCCAAACTAGAAATGAACGATAAACACACTAATTACAACAATTAGATGAGAGCTTATCAGTTCTTATCTTATCTAAGATTTCACATAAAATGACGTCATCACTCCAAAGTTCACAAGATGACGTCATTGGTCCAAGGTTCGCAAGATAGCCGTTTAGCCTTTTAAAATTAAGAAGTAATTAAAATCGGTAGTAATTACTTCTTAATTTTAAATCACTTATTCACAATTATAAAAATTTTAATTACTTCTTTCCTACCCTAGAAGAAACAAAATCTGTGGACATTGTCTCAGATGTGATTAATTCGCCCTCACAAAAATTTGCTGAGGATTGGTTAGAGACCTATCTTATGTCTTCCAAAACCCCAGCAGAAACATCTACCGTTGTCAATTCACAAGTTCTCACCGAGGTTGAAAACTCAACTCAAGATCTACTTTCTTGTGCTCTAACACATAGCGGAGTGTTATCTTCCACTACAGAATCAGTTTCGACTGAATCTACTTCTTCAGATTTTATGCAAGATGCACTCCGTCGTTGGCATTTAGGATCTAATGTGTATGTATATTTAAAACTTCGTCATGGGAAGTTAAAAGTGTATATATGGAAATATCTCTCTAACGATCGAAATGAATTACAGCCTACGCGTGAAGGTGTTACACTGTCACCGGCTACGTGGAGTGAATTTTCTCAAAAATTGTGGTCGTTCAATATTCTATATGCAGATACCTCTTTCGTCAGTCGCAATGAGTTGTTCTGTTTCAATGACAACGGAAAATTGCATTTGCAGAAAATAATTCAATTATATGATTCAAAATTTTGTCTAACACAGTGTCATATTACCTTAGATAAAAATCAAATAGCATGTTTACAGAATAGTGTTAACAACATTAGTATACATCTTCGAGAAAGTATATTTATAGAGTGGCTTCCTGCTCAAATATTAAAAATAAAGAACACTATAACCTTTCTACCATCACTTATTTGTGACAAAAATTTTGCATTCGAACAATTAATCTCTTGTATTCATGACAACATCATGTGTCATGTAAGAAAACTTTTCAAATGTGTCGGCTGTGTTGCTCAGGTTGAAGATTTAAGTTACCATGAATGTCTTTACAGCACTCCATTACAAATGTATGACAGAGTGTCTGAACAAGTGCTTCTAAATCTTGACATTAATAACATTGCTAAGAAAGTTTTGTTGCGTGGTGAAGAAGTCTTTTACTGCTATGATAGAAATTTTTTCGAGTCATTCAAATCAGAGGACTATGAATGTGCAATAAGGAAATCATTTTAACTTATTTGTTTAAATGTACAACTGATAATGGTTAATGTGTATTTCATGAATAATAGATTCATTAAATGGTTTTTATCTCTCAAATTGAATTTCTTATTTATACTCATTAGCTAATTTTTTTTTTTTAAGCATGTTCCATTTAAGAAATGTTATATGGTTATGAGTTATGTATCTATACATTCAAGTGTAACAGGTTTACTAATCTCACTTTTTAAAATAAAATATAAAAAATTAAAAATAGATTTATTCGAATCATATCAAATGTCTACAGTGTGAGTTTCATAACAAAGGATATTTACACTTTACAGAGTTTAAATCATAAATTTATAATCAATGTCAAAATTCTGAATTCATTCAAAATAAATGGTAAGTTATGTTCCATTCTCTAAAGTATGAAGATTCATAAACAATGCTGTGTTTCAATCTCTAAGAATCGGTGAAAATTCGACTGTAGTTTCTTAAAAATCTACGAAGTTGGGAGTTATTCTGTAATAGGTGTAAAATTTTGTTGTAGTCCTGTCATTTTCTGTATGTTGTTAAATATGTACATTCAAATGGGATCATTTATTAAGAGCAGAGGGGTCTTATGGAGCACCTACAGCCACAAAATTGTGACATTTCTATGTGCATGTCAATAATGTCTCGTATTAAGATAACTCATTACATGTTTCTTTTAAGGTGTTAATTGCATATCTTTCATATTTTTTAATGATATTGCAATGTACTGTACTTGTCTCAGAGGGTCACTCTTTCATTTAAATTCAATGTTAACAATCACCTATCCTTAAAAACAGTAAGTTATATACTATTCTTCTTTAAAAAAAAAATATATATATATACTCGTTTAATGATCTTAAACGTTGTTGTAACAATAAAACCTAGCTCTTATTTGATAGTCATACACTAAGTATTGTGCAATTTTTGTCAAAATGCATTAAAATTTGATAATTTTAAATGGGGAAAAAAAAACATTCGTGAGTATTCTATAATATTGAAATGCTATGATCTTCCAGCTCTTGTATGTATTGTATAATTTGATAAATTTTTCATTTAAATATGGGAACTGCTTAAAACAATAACATTGCAATTAACTCGCTTTGCGAACATGAACTTTGGGTTACTATCTGTTACACTGATAAGCGCGATAAGCTATAGAGCCGATTTGGAATGTATTTTGGGTGAGTCTTTGGCCTGCATGTTGTGTGTATTGAGGGGGGGAGGGGGTATATTTATGGAAAATATGTATTCATATACATATTCTTTCTGAGAGCAGCTTTTTCAAAATAAGATCCACACATTTTAGTAGTGTCTATTGAAATGTGAGGATGCAATCATGCATTTGCAATTGTCGGATTTTCACTTGGACGAATTCAGACGTAAAATACACCTCTAATGCTTTTTTTTTTTAAATTACAACTTAACATTTAGAAGGTATATGGAATATCTGCTTATATGAAAAAAAAAAAAAATGGATAGCATAAGACAGTAGCAAGTTATTAAAAAGAAAAAAGAAAAAAAAATGCATAATTTGGAAAGAATAATTGTGTGGTGGCAATACGGCAACATAATGACATCATTATAGATAAGATCTAATTTTTAATAATGTAATAAGAGTGTATCACTCATTTGGAGTGTGGACAGTAAGTTGTCGCTCCGTGAGTTCCAATTTTGTTAACTATTTTCAATGTGAATATAAAAATTATATGAAATGATTCTAAATATTCAAACTTAGAAGCTTCAACTAAGTTCGGTTTCATTGAAATATTTGTCCTGTAAATATTTGCATTGGTAAAATCACCATTGGTAGTTCAAACAGTCGATTCGTATTTAGAAAATTCTAGAACCGTAGTGTACAACTGTAGAAATCTATTTTTAAAAGCTGTCGAAACAGATATTTTTTTCATAAAAATGTGTTCCATACAATTTATGTCTACCGATGAAATACAACTATTTCGGACATTTTTAAAAATTTAAAAAGTTTGAAAGTTAGTGTGATAAAATCTCACACAATACTTACTCGTTTCATGTTTAGCAGGTTTTAATACCGGGGGTTGAAATCTAGGTACATGTATGTGCAAAATGGTCTATTCCTATTCAATAGATTTTAAAAGGTGTTGGTGTCCTGAAAAAAAATAATGTACACTCACTTCTAAGTTCTATAATGGTAGTAAAATTACGATGTTAAAATGGTGATATCATATTCATTGGGTTTTATTTAAACTGAATGCTAAAATTTTTGGGGGTGAAAATTCGTTAGTTTGTTAAATTCTAAACTTCGATATTTCAATTACATCCACCATTTTAAAAATGGCCGAATCATATTCAATGTGTAATATCATTAAAATGATGTATTTCAGATTACGTGTACCAAATCAGACCCTTGAAGTATCCAACTATTAAAAGATATTATTAGAAAAAATAGGTGGCAACACCTCATACTGCTGACGTCATTATAGATAATATCTAATTTTTAATAGCGTAATGAGAGTGTATCACTCATTTGAAGTTTGACCAGCGGGTAGTGAAGACGTCGTTCTGTGAGTTCTAATTTTCATTATTATTATTTTTATATACTGTTAGATTTATTTTTCAAAAATCACACACACACACTTAGAATGGTCGAATCCTGTTCACAAAACATAATTTCAGCTATGTATTACATTCATGTTTTTAAAGTTTGTGTATACATTTGTTTTTAGATACACAACACTTGAAAGGGTCGAATCCTGTTCACAAAACATAATTTCAGCTATGTATTACATTCATGTTTTTAAAGTTTGTGTATACATTTGTTTTTAGATACACAACACTCAGAATGGTCGAATGCTATTCACTTAACACCATTTTGAAAATGCGTAACTATACTTGGGTGTATTCAAATCATTTTTAAAAAAAATTATATTGATAGTTAGATTTATTTAAAAAAAAAAAAATCCACTGAATACAATTTTAGCTAATTATTACATTCGTGTTTTTAAAGTTTGTGTATACATTTGTTTTTAGATACACAACACTTAAAATGGTCGAATCCTATTCACTGAACACAAGTTTCATGTCCACTGAACATAATTTCAGCTATGTATTACATTCATGTTTTTAAAGTTTGTGTATACATTTGTTTTTAGATACACAACACTTAAAATGGTCGAATCGTATTCATTGAACACAATTTGTGTGTCCACTGAACACAATTTGTGTGTTCATTGGAAATCCGTAATCAATTTGTTTTTAAACATTCGAAATCATTTCGTTATTATTATAAAAATCGTATTGATTTATTTAAAAAAAAAATCCACTGAATACAATTTTAGCTAATTATTACATTCGTGTTTTTAAAGTTTGTGTATACATTTGTTTTAAAAAAAAAAATCATAATGTTATAATATACATATTTATATTCACTCCGTAACATTCTGTTTTAAAACGCACCCTTGCATCGCTATTCGAATGAACTTTGAAAAATAATCTAACTTCCACTGATAAGGTACACTTCGAAGTTAACTGCCTATAAAGCACGGGTGCTTTGGCATGATGGTAAGACGCGCGACTTCTAATCAGTTGGACCCAAGATCGAATCCAGCTCCTGACAAGTGAAACATTAATTTCTTTTGGAAAAAAAAAAAAAAAAATGCCGATAGATGGCAGCACTTCATCAAAATTCGCCAGAGGGCGCTTTAACTACATCCTGCTGATAAGATCTTTCACTCTGTCGCTGACCAGCAGAGAGGGAGGACGTGTGCTAAGGAGCTCTTGTCAAAGGTCACTTCTAAGGTTATCAATCGCGACACGTCATTTCCAGATTGTGTGATGCTCAGTCATCGATTGCGACATCCCTTGAAACTTCTTCCTCAGGTCAAGGGTCAGTCGCTGATTGCGAAATCCCTTGAAACCACTTCCTCAGGTCAGCGATTGTGACATTCCCTCTCAAGAGTGAAACTCACTCCGTATGAGTCATCATGCCTCTTTCACAATACTGTGAAAGACTTCGCAATTGCCCTCTTCCGAAAGAGGCATCCGGTGCTGCACCGCCTCACCAAACTTCCAAAAGAGGGGAGGGGGGCATCCTAAAGAGGATCCTCTCAAGAGAGGCATCCTCCCTCCTGGGGGTCTCAAGACCCTCTGAGAGGAGCTTCCTCTCAAAAGAGGGAAGACACTCCAAAGAGGCATCCTCCCAAAGAGGGCCTCTCCTCCTGCTCCGCGCTGCTCCGCCTCCCCGATCCGCCGCAGAACCGGCCTTTTATAACTACTATAGTTAAATACTATCGCCATTGTCAGAAACTGGCTATTCTATCGGTTTTAATTCGATTTGTATGGCTGTCCTGATGAGAATGCAATTTCGAACTAACCGCCATTTTTGTGTAGTTTCAATTAATTGTTCTCTATGTCTTAATCCTTTATCTTGAGCTAATTATTATTGCCTTTTCTCATTTTTGCCGTGTTTTATTTTTATTTTTATTTATATTTATATACTTTTAATTGTGAATTTTGTATCCTAATATTCTTCTCATCCCCCTTTCCATTGTAGTGATATGTTACCTTCTATTTTTATCCTTAGTTTTGGTCTATAGTTACTCATTTGTAACAGATATGCTAGAGATGGGTTTTTTTGTACATACAGTAGTTTATGCATAATTTTTGATTAAAATCTTTCAATTTATATATATATATATATATATATATATATATATATATATATATATACATATATATATATATATTATATTTAGATAAATATTTTATAAAATGTTATTTTATATGGAGTATACCCGTTATTAGTATGGAATATACAGGGTGATTATAATTAAGGTTGCGATTTTAAAAGGCTGTAAAGTAAGAACTACTGGTCAAAATGACCTGAAATTTGACACGAGTATACGTGAAGCAATAGAATTTTGTTTGGCGAAGGAAAAAAAATACTTCGAAAATGTACCGATAGACGGCGCTGTATTTACCAAACACGGGGTGTTGTTAGTCGAAAGAAACCAATAGTCAACTAAAGAAAACGACAATTTAATCAACATCACTTAATTTAATAATTGATTGAAACATCACGAAAACATGAAACAAACACCTACGATATACGCAAAAAATGTTCAATATGCTGTCCACCGTGCTCGGCTACGAGTTGGAAGCGCAAAACAACAGATCGGAGTGTATCAGAGGTGATGCTGTGGATGTGGTGAGTAATGCGCGCTTTTAAGACAGCTAAGTTCGCAATCCGACCACTGTATACCACATTTTTTAGGTGCCCTCTAAGCCAGAAGTCGCAAGGATTAAGGTCAGGTGAACGTGGCGGCCAGACTGTTGGAAAAAGAGGCTGATAATCCTGTAATTTCCGAAATGGATATTCAGCAGCTGCTTCACTGGTGTTGCAATGTGCGGAGGAGCGCCATCTTGCATAAAAGTTGTGATTTTCAGAGAACTGCATGTGCTCCTCGTTTTTATCACAACTTTAATGTGCGATGCGCATGGTCAGTCTTAATTAGCACACCTCCAGATTAGGGGTGTGCTTCCGCGCGCGACCTAGGGGCTAATTTTTTCGTTTTTCGTCAAGCAAATTCCATGTTGGATTCGTACATTGCCATCTATCGGTACATTTTTGAAGTAATTTTTTTTTTCGCCAAACAAAATTCCATTGCTTCGCTTATACTCAGGTCAAATATCAGGAAATTCTGACCAGTAGTTCTTACTTTACAGCGTTTTAAAATCGCAACTTTAATTATAATTATCCTGTATAATTATAAAAAACTTAAAATTCACAATTATGTGCAAATTTCTATAGTATTCTAAATGGCATCACTACTTGAAATATTTAATTTAATTTTGCTAAAATGAAGTATAAGAATCTCTGTCCTCGCTAAACAAAATTATCTTCACTGATAGATCTGAAGAATAAGACATCCGGATCCCGTTTGTAAACAAATTTACAAAAAATATGAAACTGGATCAACATATTCCAAAATGAAAGCGCTAAAATGGTATCAGAGGATAAACTCGTACCATTTTTATTCTGTTACAACAATTGGCTAAACTCAATATATGGGTTTGAAAAATATTTGGCAAAATAAAACAAATGACTTTAGAAATTGAAAATATCAATGATCTAGGAACTTCTCGACCCGAAAGCTGTAATCCAGTCGAAAATGTAATTCTGAAAACAAATGTATTTTTATATATATATTTCTTCCTCATTTAAATCGGAAAAGATTTAATAAAAATCGTCTGCTGTATAAACTCATTGGGTTTAATTCCGTTGTTTAGCAACATGATATCATTTTACCTTAAAAATAAATTTGCAGAAAAAATATCGTCTGCATAATGTTATCTCTATGGGAGGTTCGTTTTTAATTAATATCTCAACAACCCCTGGTCCTAGAAACTCTAAACATGGACCAAATTTTAAGTGGAACTATTCCAAGGCTACCCGTAATTTTTTATGAAATTCGGTGCAGTGGTTCTCCCGTGATGAGGAGACCAACCCACACAAACACATATTTTCAATTTTATTTATACAGATTTTTATTGTAGAAAAAGGATTCAACTCTTTGTAGAAGCTTTTTAATAGAACCCTAAAATCAATTTAAATTTCCACAGAAGATAGAACGATACCATATGTATTTAGTTACACTTGATCATTTTTATTTTAAGTGGCACGCATGAAGTATACTAATTGTTAGTAGTTGGAATATTTAATTTTTAAAACGCTACCAGGTTTTTGAACGGTATTTAAAATGCATGTTAATCTTGATGTACTTTTTGGTATAACATGTATGTTAATTTTGATATTAATTTTGATATAACTTTTTACGATTAAGAGATATATATTACGATTTAGAGATATATATATACGATTAAGAGATATTATATATATTACAATTAAAAAATATACAGTAACTTTGTTGTAATACTGTAAAACAACAATTTTTCTGGAATTACTTATTATCACCTTTTTACTTTCCTTATATACATAATGTATAAGGAAAGTATTGTGACGGGGTCGAAAATTCGAATTCGAGTTTTCGACGGAAGAGCACGTTTCAAGCATTCCTGATCACGAATCAAACATTCTTGAAGTGATGTCTGTGTGTGTGTGTGTGTGTGTGTGTGTGTGTCAGTGAGTCTGTGGAGCCGATAACTGATGAACGAATGGACCGATTCGAACGAAATTTGGTACAAAAATCAGAATCCGTAAACACTGGAAGCCTATTATTTTTATACGCAATCGAATGTTCAGAACCCCCCTAAATTTTCGAGTGAAATTTTGAAGAAATCGTCAAAAAATCAAAACCGCTAATAAAGTTACGCAAATGGACATTTCTTATGTAATTTTTCATTAGAAAACGATTGACATAAATTTTAGAACGCTAACATGAACCGTTCTCGAGATATTGCACATTTTTGAAAAAAATTATCAAAAAGTCATAAATAAAAAAAAAAATTTCCTATTGAGAAACATGTTCACTTTTCATATGTAATACCATGCGATAAATTAGGTGACATCATTCTCGTGGATCTAGCTCGTTCCATTCATGAAAAAAGATTCTTTGAGTAATACTTTTGTATTTGATCGCCAATAGTCATTTATCTGCTATAAGAATAACTTATTTCTTCGTCCATAACGCTTGGCGAGATTTTGGCGACGATTTTGGCGGAATGTCGCCATCTTGGCGACTTTTTGAAATGTTGCTAAATTAACGAAAATGTCGCCAAATGGATAAAAATGACGCTAAATCAATGAAAATGACGACTAATTGTCGAAAATTCAATATCTTGGAAAGAATATAAGTATCTACTATAAGAAAAACCTATTTTTACTTTCCTTATATACATAATGTATAAGAAAAGTATTGTGACGGGGTCGAAAATTCGAATTCGAGTTTTCGACGGGAGAGCACGTTTCAAGCATCCCTGATCACGAATCAAACATTTTTGGAGTGATGTCTGTGTGTGTGTGTGTGTGTGTGTGTGTGTGTGAAAGTATGTGTGTGTGTATGTGTGTGTGTGTGTGTGTGTGTGTGTGTGTGTGTGTGTGTGTGTGTGTGTGTGTGTGTGTCAGTGGGTCTGTGGAGACGATAACTGACGAACGAATGGACCGATTCGAACCAAATTTGGTACAAAAATCACAATCTGTAAACACTGGAAGCCTATTGTTTTTATACGCAATCGAATGTTCAGAACCCCCCTAAATTTTCGAATGAAATTTTGAAAAAATCGTCAAAAAATCAAAACCAATAATAAAGTTACGTAAATAGACATTCCTTATGTAATTTTTCATTAGAAAACGATTGACATAAATTTTAGAACGCTAACATGAACCGTTCTCGAGATATTGCACATTTTTCAAAAAAATTATCAAAAAGTCAAATAAAATAGAAAAAAAATATTTCCTATTGAGAAACATGTTCACTTTTCATATATAATATCATGCGATAAATTGGGTGACATCATTCTCGTGGATCTAGCTCGTTCCATTCATGAAAAAAGATACTTTGAGTAATACTTTTGCATTTGAACGCCAATTTATCTGCTGTAAGAATAACTTATTTCTTCGTTCATAACGCTTGGCGAGATTTTGGCGACGAAATTGGCGGAATGTCGCCAACTTGGCGACTTTTTGAAATGTTGCCAAATTAACGAAAATCTCGCCAAATGGATAAAAATGACGATAATCAATGAAAATGACGACTAATTGTCGAAAAGTCAATATCTTGGAAAGGATATTAGTATCTACTAGAAGAAAAACCTATTTATTTTACTGTAAAAGTAATAAATTCATTTCATTATATAAGGAAAGTCATGTGTTGCCCACATCAGATTTTTTTTATTGTAAAAGTAGTAAATTTATTACATTATATAAGGAAAGTCATGTGTTGCCCACATCAGATTTTTAATATTATCTTGCACTGCTTCGTTTATTAAGAGGAAACAACATTAATGTATACCATTAATGTAAGGTAACCATAAAAGGTAATGTATACCATAAAAGGGGGAATTTGCTATTTAAAACTCAAGACATGCATGTAACTGGGCCAAGTCTATTTTTTGTTAAAAAAAAAATCATACCAGATTTTCAAGTTAAATAATTAAGTAGCGTTATTGTGCTATGAATTATGGCCGGGTGTAAGATATTATAACTTTTGATGAAAGGGGGGGGGGGGGGGTATTCGCAATCATTAGTATAGGACGGGCGTAAAATGCCAAGGTAAAGCTGAAAAGTTTTTAAAGTCATTTCAAACTCTTTTATTTCAATGTCCATAAATTTCTGACATTATGATACAGCCAAATGAAATTTGAGAAATAGAATTTCAGTGGAAAATTAAACTTTGCTCAAGTGGTCTGATGTGAAGAGTGAAGAAAGCCGAGGATTCCTGTGTAAAAAATAAGAAAAATAATCTGTGTAAGGCAAATTCGAATGGTAAATTAAGTGACGCAGGTAACTTTGCCTGCTAACTGTTTGGATTTCTGTGTAGAAACTAAGTAAAATGATCTGCGTAGGCGAATTCGAATGATGAATTAAGTGGCGCAGATAACTTCGCCTATTAACTGTATTGATTTCTGTGTAGAAACCAAGAAAAGCAATTTGTGTGGGCGAATTCGAATGGTGAATAAAGTGGCACAGGTAACTTTGTCTACTGATTGTATGGCTTTCTGTCGAAAGCCCAGACCGTCCGGCTCAGCCTTAGACATAGAACAGCAGCAAAGTGGGCGGCCGGTGTATGGCTTTCTGTGTAGAAACTAAGAAAAAAATTTAATGTGGGCAGCACATGACTTTCCTTATATAATGAATAAATTTACTACTGTTACAGTAAAAAAAAATAGGTTATTCCTGTAGTAGATACTTATATTCTTTCCAAGACATTGAATTTTCGTCAATTAGTAGTCATTTTCATTGATTTAGCGTCATTTTTATCCATTTGGCGAGATTTTAATTAATTTGGCAACAATTAAAAAAGTCGCCAAGTTGGCGACATTCCGCCAAATTCGTCGTCAAAATCTCACCAAGCGTTATGGACGGAGAAATAAGTTATTCTTATAGCAGAAAAATGACTATTAGCGTTCAAATACAAAACTCAAAGTATCTTTATTCATGAATGAAACGAGCTAGATCCACGAGAGTGGTGTCACCAAATTTATTGCATGATATTACATATGAAAATTGAACATGTTTCTCAACAGTTAATATTTTTTTTTTAATTTATGGGATTTTTTTATAACTTTATTTGGAAAATGTACTATATCTCAAGAACGGTTCATGCTAGCGTTTTAAAATTTATGTCAATCGTTTTCTAATGAAAAATTAAATAAGAAATGACTATTTACGTAACTTTATTAAAGGTTTTCATTTTTTTATGATTTTTTCAAAATTTCACTCGAAAATTTAGGGGGATCTGAACATCCGATTGCGTATAAAAACATTTGGTTTCCAGGATTTATGGATTGTAATTTTTGTACCATATTTTGTTCGAATCGCTCTATTCGTTCGTCAGTTATCGTTTCCACAGACTCACTGACACACACACAAACACACAGACATCATCTCAAGAACGCCTGATTCGTGTTCAGGAATGCTTGAAACGTGCTCTCCCGTCGAAAACTAGAATTTGAATTTTTGATCCCGTCACAACACTTTCCTTATACATTATATGTATGTAAGGAAAGTAATAATCATTGTAGGCGAATTCGAATAATGAACTAAGTGACGCAGGGAATTTTGCCTACTAACTGTATTAATTATCGCGCATTCTAATGCTAAAACAGGTTTCATTTTTAGTCAAATGAACGTTATTAAATCAAAACTTTGTGATTAAATGAAACTGAGTATAGGTAATGCCATCTAATCATTTGAAGTTAATTTAAAAATAAAGTAGTTTGTACTGATTTCAAGTGCCCCAGTGAAACATTGAATGTGCGCTCGAAACAAAGTAATGTTACTGTTAACCTATGATGCTCAACTTATCTTAACGACTTTGCCTCTGATATATCATTGCAGCTCTTCTTTCTGGGTCTATATATATTACTCTCTATTCATAATTGCAAAATATTTTGTTTCTCTCTATATATTAAAAAAAAGTTAGCTAACGCCGCCGTCTCTGTTTGACAAATTTCTCCTTCCACGAATTTCTCTGCTTCGTACCGCAAAAGCTATAGCATATAAAAATATAAAATTTAGTACACCTATAGAGAAAGGTTTGGAGAATACACTGAAATAAACCGTTTTTCGATTTAAACTTTAGTTTTAAAATGTATTTAATGTCAAAGTCAAAGACAAAATTCTTTTAGCTGTTAGTTCGCGTCCTGGACAGACTAACAATAGCAAGATCACGAATTTTTGCAGGCATGTACCTACATAGTTGAATTTTTGCAGGATGGAGCCCCTTGTTTGAAATTAGTTTACGAGTTTTTCTACTTTTATACACTTCTGTACGATCACGTTAAACATGTGGGTCCGTAAGTCCTTCCGAGAGGTTGGTGGTAGGGGAAGGAGGGTACGTTCCCTGTGGATGCCTCTCCCACTCGGTTCCGGTCCAAATTGGGTGGCACTTCCCGGCCGTTCAAACTGTTACCTTACACCTTTCTGGTAGGTTGGACGGTCTGGGTCTCAACAGCAACAACACTTCTGAAGTGAAAAATGTTCTCCCACAGCGATTTTCTCTGCAGAAACTATAGCATACAAAAATATGAAATTTGGTACATTTGTAGAGAAATAATAACCACGGTGAAATAAGCCGTTTTTCAATTGAACATTAGTTTGGCTTGAAATAGCTCGTGAAATGAGCTCTACGAGCGCGAGCGAGTAGGAGGCGAAGCCTCCGAACTCGCAATGCGAGTTACAGTGGTTAGCGAAACGTAGCGAGCAGGGGACTCAGCCCCCTAGTCCTTTATGAAATACTAGCAGAGAATACCCGTTCTTCGTATAGGTTAATTATAATTATAAATCCTAATTATAAATCCCCTTTTCCCGGCCTTGAGCTTTAAGCAGCCTTGTGCCATTCGTGGCAGGCGCCAAGGTCTGGGCTTCCAATTATAAATCCTAAACATTTAACAAACCAGCACATGCATCAAATGTTCAAAGAAATATTCTGACGTATAATGTTTTTAATATTTTAAATAAATGCTTTAACACATCTTCTACCTCTGCGCGGTAGCACAAACGCCTTCACAACTCCTGCTACGTAGGCGTTATATGCTTTAAAAAAGGGTGGATGTAATGATACGCGATTTATGCTAGCTTAAGCTAAGGAGTATAGTCTTTAAAGTTAAGCTCTAGCATCATTAGAAGCTAAGATATGATCAAATTAGGAAATTGTCTAAAATTGGGACGGGGCGATAGTAATTAAATATAGGCCTAGCCGGTTTGTAACCCCATTCTATGACGAAATTGGTGACGGGAAGGGGTGTAATTTTTAAAAGTAGTTATAATACCTGATCTATATGTGCAGAAATTTTCAGCATTTTATATTTTGTAATATCGAAAAGGACCCCTAAAATTCGCTCTTTGTTGGAAGGGGGGGGGGGTCGATTTATCTCTGTGGTTTCAGTACATGAACTGTATTTGTAGCAATTTCCAGAATTTTAGTTCGTTTGGAAGTTATTTAGAACGTAAAGACATACACCCCTAAACAACGACCCCTAAAATTCTCCCTGTGAAAAAATATGGGTTTTTTTCCATTTTCCTCCGTAGTTTCCTGATCTATATGTGTATAGCGATTGGCAAAATATCGAACATTGGCCCGGGAAGAGGAAAATTGGTTCTCTTTTCATTTTAATTGATAGATTTAAAACGCAAGAAAAATATGTAAATAAATAGTAGGATAGTGAAGCTGAATATTGGACTATTTTCTAGCATTCGTACAGAAATGGTTATTCATAACAGTGTTTATTCATATCCGACGCAATAGCGAGACCTTTTCAAATATGAACCAGATATGGGGAATAAAAGCCCCTCCCCCAACCCCCTATGAGAAATTTTCGAGTTTTGGGAAATTTTTCTGGTCAGCTATATCACTTCAGACATCCGTGTACCAAATTGCAACTTTCTACTCCTTCTAGAAGTGGGTAAACATTTCACCAGCATACATACTACAAACAAATTCTCTTTTTTATAAATCAAGATTAGGATTATAAGAAACGGAACTTTACATTTCTATCTTATTTGACAACAAATAAATTAGAATTAGAATAACAATGCTGATATAAAATTTATTTCAGTAAAACAAAATTTTAGTCAAGGATTTAATATTTATAAGGGTTCGCTAGGGGGGACACCATCTACGGTTTATTTTTATAATTAAAACTTAAAATTCTAATCTAGCCATAAATTTAGCCAATGTTTTCTCTGAATCTATAGCCATTAAGCGTTTTGAAGTTTTCGCAACCGTGGGACTATCATCTCCAGAACGCAATGGCAGGCAAAGAGGAAATTTGATATCCTAATTGTCATGTGGTTAATTGTCATTTGGTGTGCTAATTGTCATGTGAAACAAAATTTCGGTCAAGGATTTAATATTTATAAGGAGTTCGGAGACACCACCTACGGTTTATTTTTATAATTAAAACTTAAAATTCTAATCCAGCCATAAATTTAGCCAATTTTTTATCTAA
This sequence comes from Amaurobius ferox, assembly GCA_951213105.1. NCBI lineage: Eukaryota > Metazoa > Arthropoda > Arachnida > Araneae > Amaurobiidae > Amaurobius > Amaurobius ferox. The sequence goes on along the minus strand of OX578143.1, from coordinate 74,151,346 downwards.
ATCTATAGCCATTAAGCATTTTGAAGTTTTCGCAACCTTGGGACTATCATCTCCAGAACACAATGGCAGGCAAAGAAGAAATTTGATATCCTAATTGTCATGTGGTTAATTGTCATTTGGTGTGCTAATTGTCATGTGGCTAATTATCATTTGGTAAGCTAATTGCCATGTGATTAATTGTCATTTGGTGTGTTAATTGTCATGTAGATATTGTTATAATAATAATTTGAAAATTTTAAGACACCCTGGTGACAAGTCAAAATCTTGCAATTTTTTTATGTTTAAAATAAAGGAACACTGACAAGCAAAGTTCTGCAAAATACATGTTAACGACAGACAGCTGTAATTTGATACGTTGAGTGACCTGACTGCTCCAAGTGTGCTGAAGAAAGAAAAAAGACTGACTTATATCTAGTAAAAAGTTTTCAGCTTTACAAAAAGCACCAGCCATAAAAATAATTGAAGTGAAGAACTATTACTAAATTTATCAAATTTCATGTATGAAAAGTATATAGAAGAAAAACTATTGAATGTATCTCGTAATAAACTTGGAAAATTTACCTTATAACACTATATAGAGATGCAATAGCTACACAGATAAAATTTTATTATCCCAACTACTTTCAATTCATCTAAGTCCACTGCAAGACACTGCTTTGGATCAAAAAAGTAAATTTTCCAAGTTCATTGCGAAATACATCCAATAACTTCTCCTCTATATACTTATCACTCATGAAGTTGTTAAACTTGGCAATATTTCTTCATCTCAATCATTTTTAGCTGATACTTTTTATAAGTGTATGTTTTAATCAGCTTAAGCTAAAATTAAATATCTACCAATTAAAAGTTCATAATTTTTAATATAAATAAAGAATGTTTCTAAAGTCTAGTTTGTTACAGTCATGTTTGCTATATCAATTATATAAATATAAAATATACTATAACAAGAAAGATCAATCATGCATAAGCATTGATTATGAAACACTTTCCAACTGAAATGTAATTTCATTAATTTCTAAAATGTGATTCATTCAGTGGTAATATCTTTTACATTATCACAGTACTACAGTAATTTATTATACTTAAATATTTAAAACTGTATCGAAATATAAATCATCTGATTCTTTATGCAAAATCAATGAATATTTCATTCATATAACTTGTATTCCAGACTCCAGAGCTAAATAATTTTGTGTGAAAAAAATTCAGCAATTCTTATGTAATTCATCTTACAATCGCTTGAGATATTTGCATTCTGCATATGTTAAAATTAGGCTTCCTTGAAGAAATAATAAAAGTTTAGGGATCATTTAAAATCACAACTATTGTAATTGCATAGGCACGGAATTTAGATACACAGATAATACACAGATAATATATATGTGTATGTGTATGTACTCAAAGTATTGGAATCGTGCCGAAGATCGGAACTCGAATTTTCAAAGTATCTACACGTTTTGGGACTTCTAGAACACGAAAAAACTACTTTTAGGAAGACGTCTGTATGTGTAAGGGTGTATCTGTGTATGTTTCTGTGTGTCTGTGTGGATATTACATCCACTCTAATTGAAAAACTAATGGACCGAATTTCATACAATTTGGTAGGTATGTTTTTTGTGGGAAATCCTGATGTTCATTAGATTATAGTACGATTCGTAATAAAAGAATCTGCCTTCTTTGCGAAATGGCCGCAGAAATTGCCTTTATCCACTCTAGCTAAAAACTAATGAACCAAATTTAACAAAATTTGGAGTATAATATTTCAATAACCTACAAGTGATTTATATACCAAATTTAACAAAATTTTGTATATAAATCATTTGTAGGCTATTCTACTACGATTCGGGTTGGTTGGTTGATTTAGGATTTTTGGCACAAGATCCAAAGAGGATATGCTGCGCCGGACATATGGTACTAAAATACAGATAAAGGTAAAGAATAAAAACAAGTGTATAATCTAAAAAGTTGTATGACTAAAACAAGACAATGCAAGAGGGTTAATGATGGAAACAAGATGAAAAAAGTTTAAAAGGTGATAGGAAGTGAATTTAAATATGATGGTAAAACCCAATGTCTAATAAGAATGGAAAAATCCCTGAATGAGGGTTTTCTCCAATCAATTCCGTCAAAGTTTGAGTATACGTTTTAAAATGTTTAAAACGAAACTGTTTATATTTAGGACAAGTAATTAGAATATGTTTTACACTTGCTGCGGTTTGACAAACATTACAAAGGGGTTCAATTTCTCCTAAAAGTAAATGCCTGTGAGTAAAACGAGTGTGACCAATGCGCAAACGAGTTAAAATTACATCCAGTTTCCTACATTGGAAACTATTCCATTTTTGTACTAAGGGCTTTATCTCGAGCAACTTATTATCAGCTTGCTGATTCCAGGAATACTGCCATTTGTCATGAATATTTTTTAGAACAAATTGTTTGATGTCGGTCAAAGGGATAGTCAGACTCAAAGTTTGAGTAGCTGATTTAGCAGCAATGTCTGCTAAATCATTTCCTTTGATGCCAACATGACCTGGGACCCAACAGAATTTAGTATGGTATCCTTGCTCCTTCAGACGATGCTCATACTTAAGGATATCAGAGGCAATGTGGTAATTCATAGCTCTCTTCGATGATAAAAGCTGTAATGAACTCAATGAGTCAGTATATATAATGTGCTTTTTGGACTTTTGATAAGAGATGAAGATTAGGGACTGGTAAATAGCCATAATCTCAGCTGTAAAAATAGAGCAAGATGCATGTAGTTTATAAGACTTTATAGTATTGTTGCAAACATAAGCTAGACCAACGTAATCTCCTGCTTTGGAACCATCTGTAAAAACAGGAGTAAACTCCTTATACAGATTCCTATGTTCAGCAAACAATTGCACATAAATAGCCGGAATGGTGTTAGTCTTCGTAAAATTACAAAAAGGGTTGAGAAAGGTGAAATTGTTAACATACCATGGAGGTGTTTCAAAAAACTTTGTTTTTCGAACATAAAGCTCTACTAAAGGGGTAGTTTCTACTATATTGCGTATCCGCTTGCCAAAAATAGGAATGCATGAAGGTCTGTGGTCATACAGTCGATCATAATGATCATCAAGGAATGCACGTTGTAACGGATGGTTATGTACGGACATGATACGAAAATAATAATTCAGTGCCAGCTGTTCACGCCTTAATTGTAAACATGGCTCATTAGAGACAGCATATATGCTTTGAACTGGAGATGTCCTAAAGGCTCCTGAGCATATACGTAATGCCTTATGGTGAATTGGATCAAGCTTTTTTAGCACTGATGTTCGTGCTGATCCATACACAGAACAACCATAATCTAGTTTTGACCGAATAACAGCTCTGTAGATGCGAAGCATGGAAGTAAAATGGAAGTACCGGAGTCATTCGCAAAGCCAGATGATGGAGAGCGGGCCATAACGTGCACCTGGTGCACAGGGCCCATGGACCAGCAAGGATCCACGGGGGATTTCTCGATATGAAACACTCTCCACCATCCAACCAACGCAACCAAGGGACTCACCTCTGGAACCGTTTACTGCAAACGTTTCTCAAAAGCAAAACTACTGGTGCACGCAGCTCTACCCTTTTCGCATCACACCCACATGAACCCATTCCCGAGCCCAAACGGTGTACCTTACGGCAGAGGCCGAAGAGTGGTACTAGGGCCCATAGAGCAGATGTGATGTTTACTAAGGGCTCGGCATTGATGACACCAGCAGCTGAGAGGGACAAGAAACACAAAACACAAAAGGAGAACAAAACAAAAAAGAAGGGGGAAAGGAGGATAGACAAAAAAAAGGAGAAGGAAAAAGAAAGAGAGAAAGAAAAAAGGAAAGAAAAGGATTGCTAAGGTACCTCGGGATTGCAACACCCGTATTCACTAAAGAAGTGAACCCCTGAGGGGACTACGATTCGGGAAAAAGGAACGGGCTATTTTTGCGAAATGGCCAGCAAAAATCGTTATATATAAAAATAAAAGACTACGTGTGCTCAATTATATCAATTAAATTCCTATTTTATATGTGATTTTTGACAACAAAAAGAATAAGACTAACCCCATTACTCTAGGACTAGCCGTTCTTGAGATATTCTAGTTTTTTCGCGTTTTCGCTACGCCACCTTTGACAATATGTCCAGTTATCAAATGAGAACCAAATTTAAGTTTAACGTGTAAATTCAATGTCATTTAAAATACTTATGTTGTGCAGATAAACTCAAATTATCATTGAATAAATAAAGAGAACGAATATGAGTCTGCAGGGAAAGACATGTGCTGTCCACATCAGAATTTTTAACAATATTACAACAATGATTTATAAAAGTGAACGGGGATTAATTGCGGGTCATTTCGAAAAAAATGTATAATTTATATTTAAAGATCCACCAAATTGCTGTAGAATAAAATGTTCTACAAATTTAAGCTGTGTACCAAATTTTAACTCTCTAGGACGTAGGAAAGTGCATTTAAAATGCCATCAATTAAATTTATCATGAAGAGTTATATAAAATTTAAAAAAAATGAAAAATTGTTATCTACCAAATTATTTTAAAATATGAAGCCACTCCCATATGCAAAACGTTTTAACAAATGGAGAGATATTTATTATATAATATCTCTCTCTTTTCTTTCTGGAAGATATCCCAAAGTCAGAATTTAATTGAATTTGTTTTTTTCCCTATATTAAATAATTTTTTTAATTAAAAAACTACTTAACATATTTTACTGAATTTTTTTTTATATATTCTATGGGATAATGTGAATATTTCCTAAAAATATCGAAGCAATTCGTGAATTTTAAATTTACTTAAAAAATGTTTGAAAAATTAGGTCCCATAGGGTTCAATGTATTTCATTTTTTCAACCCGGGTTCAATAAAAAACTAATTGGGTGATATTATTTATTTATATTCCCATAGGTCCTACAGACCGTCTGAACAACATACTAAAATTTCATTTTGATAAACTCATTTTTACGGCAGTTATCGTGCTAACGGACAGACAGACAGACAGACAGAATGAATGAACAAAGTCATAAACACTTTTCAACTTTGTTGTAAAGTGTTAAAAATCGTAATAGTCAGAGTTTTACTATATATTCATAATAAGGAACATGCTATAAGAGTATGTTAGTTTATCCCCCAATATGTGTCCTAGTTAGAGTATCACCACTAACCAAACGCATAAGACTGCCCCACTCTTGCATACGAGTATGTTTTGATTACGCCTTCTACCTCAAGAAATCCATTCAAATTCCATCACATTTCCCTTCTGCGATACTTTTATTTATTTACTTGCTTATCATTCAAAGGTCTTTGCAGAGATGTGCGCTAGATAGAAAACACTCTAAATAATTCATGTTGGATTTGAATCTCCGCTGAAGTTACTTTCTCTTTGAGTCCTTTTCATTTTGGATGACACCATGAATGACCCCCATGGATGACCATAAATATATAAACAATAACCCATCCACCCATCCTTCAACACCTACCAGTAGACACTTCTTGAAATTAGCTAGTGCCGCTTTTGAGTGTTCAGCCTGACTGGCTATTGAAGTTATACTTTGGTAACTGAATAATTCAGAAACGGCGAAGATGCAAGGCCATGTTATGAATCACTATTATGTTTCATGGCATTTTGAAGACACCTCAACTGAAACTTTGCACAAAATTTTAGGCTTTCATTTGATCCATCAGTAACAGAGCATGAAAGCATTTTGTAATTTAAAGCCCATATCCGACCTGTCTGAAAATTTATGAATCTATACCCTTCGTGGCAAGATGTGTTCAAGTGCCTTAAATTATAATATCAACTAGAATGTAAATCAAAATTTTAATCTTATCCCGCTAGGCAGTAATAGAAATTGGTCAATAACTTCACTTATTTTTTCTTTTTTTGCTGTTTTACAAACAAGGTGTTTTCCATTGAGTTTTACGAATATATATGGCATAGTGTTCTACGAAATATTTTTCTTGTCCAATATTATTTAAACAGTATCGACGATTTTTCTCTATTATAAAAAAATATCTGCTATTTCTTTGACACTGCATTATGAGCAGACCGCAAAACGTACAGTTCTGAAATTTTACGTATAGACGAATATGAACAAGTAGAAGTGCAAGACTGGCTTAGACTTTTTATCTATGCCTTAATTAATTATATATTAATTAATAATATTTTTCATTGATAGTATGAGCACATATTTAATGGGTCAAACAAATTTCCAAACTTTTAGTGATTGGTTGCTGGTAGAAACGTCACAAAGATGACCGAAGGCAATGATATGCCTTACTGTTGATTCTTATAAACAGAGCAGCTATTGTTATCATGAACAATTATGATTTAAATGTGATTATTATTGAAGTTAACATTTATATGCCTTGTTGTTGGTTCCTATAAAAAATAACACAAGGTAATTACAAAAAATAATTTTTCATGATCACGACTATTAGAACTTTTAGTATGCTAACTGTCTGTTTAATTAAAGTCGTTTAATTTGTTTACATATTAACCCCCGTGCGTTGTATAATCAGATAAATCTCGAATTAAATATTTACCTAGTTATAATTATAACTCAGATTTGGCTCCTTACATTATTATAAAATTGCATTAAAGAGAAAACGATCTTATCGCACTAGGAATGAAAATTGAAAACGCTCTAGAGATTCTGATAGGCCGTCAGATTTAGAATTTTAGGAGGGCATGTGTGCATGCGAAGTGGGGGTGGGGTCGAAAACCCAGTGCCGTCCGACTCATCCGAAGATATAGAGCAGCAATATAAGGGTGCGGTGAAAGAGCTGGCAAAGCAAGTTTCCGGGGTTGGTGACAGCCAGCGAACAAAGGGCCCCAACCCGCGTATTAGACGTATGTAGCAGACAAGTCAAGAGAGCTGACGGAACGAGCTCTAGGGGAAGAGGGGTGGACGAGCGTTAACAAGGTGGCGGTGAAGTCTAAGTTGTTCAAAAATTAAACTCTGTTCATTCCAGATTTGTGAAGTTTTCCCTCCTGTTTTATACCGTGTTTATCCTTCAATACACGGTCAGTCAAAACCACAAATCTTAACAATTTTTTTTCAGAAATTCTGTATACAAAATGCCTACTAAAATTACATTGCTTCTTACCAGCAATTTAAGATTACTTTACATGAAAACGTGCGAATATTGTACGCCACTCAACATGTTACCGATCTTATTTTATATACATAGTTATAGAATGACATAAAAGTAACTATCGGGTTCCATTTTTATTGGAAATGAATGACGATCTTACTTTATACTTGACATCGTATTGAAAAATAACTTGTGGATTTTTTGCAGACATAACGTAAAGGAATGAGCTGCCGTCAAATCTTTATGATATTGTTGTAATATTATGAAAATGTGTCAACTGTCCCATCTTTCCTGTATCTACAAACTTTACATAGGGGAACAAATAGTGTATATTTATATTTTACTAAATAAATAAGGAGAATACTTCTAAATTTTCCTAGTTATAGTTTTCTTATCATACAAGTAAACATAACAAATTACAATGGCACTCAAGATATTTTATGCAACCATTGATAGAAAGGATGGCAGAAAACATAACCACACATTTAACGTTTGTGGGTAGGTTTCTATTATATTAGCTATTTTGTCATGTAGGGCGTGACATGTTCCATGTATAACATTTTATTGAGAGGAGTTTTTTTTGTTGTTTTTTTAAATGCATCAAGTATCGCAGGGTTTTTTTCTCCTAAAGGAGAGGATCAAGTATTCATGTGTGCCCAAAATATTCAAAAATTAAAAAAAAAAAAATGGCTTTTTACTAATTTTTAAGAAACTGGACTACACTCGACAAAAAATTTGATTTATGGGCGATTTTATTTTGTAAAGTTTTACTATTCAAAATTAATATACGGTGGGATAAAACACCAGCAACAGCTGTTCAATTGAATGAGAATTAGAAAATTATTTCCCGATATACTGCCTTGTTGCGATTTCCTCTGATGGAAAGTACTTTGAAAGTACCTCTGAATTTTATTTAAATAAATATTTTATTTTCGATAAAAAAAAAATAGAGGATTTATTTGGTGAAACTGCTATATGGATTGCATATGCCTACAAAGGCGGTTGTACTGCTATTGTGTCAAGTGCAGTTGCCCTTATTGCATGCATTGTACGTGAATTCCGCGAGCATGCGCAGCGGGCCAAAGGAAAAATGGCAGCCAAGCACAGGGGCTTATCTATCGTTATATGTGGTTGCTAAGAAATCTTGATAAAAAAAAAAAGTCACACCTAAAATGAGACTGCTAGCTGCAGACGCCACAACAAGTCTATAAGGCCTAACTCTATTTGTCTTTAAGCGGTTAGCATTTGGAAAACAAGTATGCTAAAGAATATTTTCAGCATCATAAATCACTTTTGACTCAAGACTGCTGAATACAAGGAATTTATTTCATTCTAGTTTGCTGCATAATACATTAAGTTAGGAAATTTCATCGTAACACTTGTGTATTTGTTCTTTAGGTATTAGTATGTTTATACCACACACACATATATAAGCTCATATACTCACATATCGACATATAGAACCAAAATGTTGAGATTTCAAACTCTTTTTCCGGCCTTTTTCTTTCTTCTAAAGATTTCTGTGAAAAACTCGCTCTTGGTTGCGTGAAGTGTATGTAGTGTTATGATTTTATAATGACTATTCCAAAGAATGCTACATTTTCTAGCATGACTAAATACAGCCATGCCAAAGTGGGTAAAGAACAGGTAACGAATACCTCTTGTTTATAAAAAGAATATTTCATATGTTTTTATTATATAAGAAACTGATTAACTACTCCATTTTTTCACTCTTCTCTGAAACAACAATAGTTACTCTTAAAATCCCCAGCTTTCAAAATATCTCATTAACAGCGCGTTTTTTATTCCTAAATAAGCACTTCGCGATCAATCAAAACATTCATTTACTCTAGAAATGCTTTCTTGATGAAGGATTTCTTGGAAATCCCTAATTGGCAAGAAATATGCCTCAGTTTTTCTATTCATAACAGAAACAGTGCATTATCTATTTCTGATAAGCGTATTTAAACTATGCAGAGCTTAACTTCGTCAAAACTAAATACCCTCACATGTTGGAGTTCCGGGAAATGAAAATGATGTTTTAGCTAAAAAAAAAAATCTGATGTGGGCAGCACATGACTTTCCCTGCAGACTTATATACACATTATCTTATTTTAATTAAATTTAATTCACTATTAATTCAATTTTCGTTCTCATTTGGTAACTGGACTCATTTTCAAAGGTGGCGTAGAGAAAATTATATATATATATATATATATATATATATATATATATATATATACCTCGAGAACGGCTTGTCCTAGTGTAATGGGGTTGGCCTTATTCTTTTCTTCGTTGAAAATTACGTATAAAACAAGCATTTAATAGATATATTTCAGTATACGTAGTTTTTTATTTTAGATTTTGTCGATTTTTGCGGGCCATTTTGCAAAAAAAGGCAGGTTATTTTTTTCCGAATCATACCAAAATCTAATCAGCACCAGGGTTACCCACAAGCGACTTATCTACCAAATTTTGCGAAATTCGGTCCATTAGATATTGAGCTAGAGTGGATACAAGCTTTTGCGGGCCATTTCGCAAAAAAAGGCGGGTTTTTTTATCCCGAATCGTACCGAAAACTAATCAGCACCAGATTCGCCCACAAGTGACTTACCTACCAAATTTTATGAAATTCGGTCAATTACTTTTTTAGTTAGAGTGGATACAAAATCTGCACAGACAGACAGACACACAGACAGACACATAGACACACACACAGACGTCACGCTAAAAATAGTTTTTTCGTATTCTACAGGTCTCGAAACGTGTAGATCCGTCGAAAACTCGAATTGTGATTTTCGGCATGATTCCAATACTTTCCCTTTACATTACCATGTATTGCAGGGAAAGTAAAAAAGATGCGGAGGACGGCTTTGGTATATCTTCTAAAAGTGAGGCATTCTTTGAGGTTTATTATGCCTCCGAGTTCAGAAGAGAGATCCTGAGAAAATGGAGATTTCGTGCACTCTTTATAGGTAGAGGATATAGGAAATTAAATCCCTGGAGGCCTTAAGGGACCTCTCTCTAGGGGAAATTTCACGTCACTTTCCAGATTGTGGATAGGTCATATTAAACCCATAGTCTTCTACTTTAATCTGAAATACTTTCCTATATGTTCTAAATGTAATAGTGAGTCTGTTTCCTCAGAACATATTTATTTTGCATCAGAATTTCTCATGCTTCATTTAGAGGGGGTGACTCAGAGAACTCCTTCACTCATGTGGTGTACATGGACTTGTTTAGATAGACTAGGGCTGATAAAGAATGACGAAAAACTAAGATGCATATAACCACTGCAAACTCGATTTGCGAGACTAGACCTTATACATCTGGGATGCCCCAATAAAAAAAATTTGATATGGGCAGCACATGACTTTCCCTGCAGACTTAAATTCATATTTTCTTTATTTCTTTAATAATTCATTAGATTGAGTTTAATTGCACCAAATAACACTAAATTTGCATTTATAATTCAATTTTTGTTTTTATTTGGTAATTGGACATTTTTCCGATAGCGGCTTAACAAAAATGCAAGAAATCTCAAATATCTTGAGAACGGTTAGTCCTAAAGTATAATGGAGTGTGTTATATTATTTTCCTCGTCAAAAATTGCGTATAAAACAAGAATTTAATTGTTACAATTAAGCATACGTAGTCTTTTTTTTTTTCAGATTTTGGCGATTTTTGCGGGCCATTTCGTAAAAAAAGGCAGGTTGTTATTTTCCGAATCGTACCAAATTCGAATTAGCACCAGAGTGTCTCACAAGTAACTTATCTACCAAATATTGTGAAATTTGGTCAATTAGTATTTTAGTTAGGGTGGATACATGAAATTTTTGCTGGCCATTTCGTAAAAAAGGCGGGTTCTTCCTTTCCGAATCGTACCAAATTCTAATCAGCACCAGAGTGTCCAACAAGTAACTTATCTACCAAATTTTGTGAAATTTGGTTAATTAGTATTTCAGTTTGAGCGGATAAATGAAATTCTTACGGCCATTTCGCAAAAAAAGGCGGGTTCTGCTTTTACGAATCGTACCAAAAACTAATCGGCACCAGGGTCACATCCAAGTGACTTACCTACCAAATTTTATGAAATTCGATCCATTAGTTTTTGAGTTAAAGTGGATACATTCATTGCACAGACATACAGACAGACAGACAGACAGACACACACACACATAGACGTCACGCTAAAAATTGTTTTTTCGTATTCTAGAGGTCTCGAAACGTGTAAATCCGTCGAAAACTCGAGTTGCGATGTTCGGTATGATTCCAATACTTTCCCTATACATTACCATGTATTGCAGGGAAAGTAAAAAAGTTTTATTTATTTATTTTTTAACTTTGATTACTGAAAATTGATAAACTATTTTTAATCTCATTCTCATTCAAAAGTGCATATGTAAATGATGAAATTTTTGTTGAAAAATTCCTCGAATTCTGCAGATAACAGCTCTCCTTGTCAGGCGTATGTTCTTTGAAGATATCTTTTACGGGTTTCAATCGAAATCAAAACCAGTAGATTCGGACAACTTTCCAAACGAAACAAGTGGGTATTCGATTTCTAAACCGCATTATAGGTATTTTTAATCATTCACTCTCTGCATCTGCATCAACACAGAATAAGCAGTATACTACACAAATTGGATCCAAGCCGCTTCTGATCTGGTTTTTGAGATTACGAAGGGCCACTGATTTTTACAAAATCTCGTTTTATAAATACATATGAATTTTGCGGCTTTTATTTCTGGGTTTACAGCTAAACAATATATACAGTATACAGTGTGTCCCAAAAAGATTGAAACGCGCTTTAATTCTTTACCTGTTGGAGATAAGTGGGTAATGTAAATTGCAAAAATGTTGAAAGTAAGGTAGGAAATAAGACTACGTTAATGAAATAGTCCTGACATCAATTTTCAAAAAGTTACATTTTTTAAATTTTTATACGATCCTCTTAGACAAATTTGGTCAATCAGAAAATTTTTATTTTTAATTCAACAAGATCATTAAAAAAAAAACGCATATCTGTATTTTTAAAATTGAGCGAGTTATATTTAATTGAAAATTGAACATTGTGAATGGGGACCCTATATCAAATTAGAAATGTAAATTTGTGGCATATCCCAGAAAAAATAAAACTAGATGATAATACATAGGATACCCAACCGCGTTATGAGTACCACTGCTTTATATGATCTCTATCTGTGTAATGCTTTATTTAGATGCTTTTGTGATAAAACATTGACACATATTAACGTATTTTTGATCTAAACAATTCCCATCGTCAATTTGTTTATGATCCCTATTTTCACTGATGAAACAACCTTTCACATGGTATGGAAAATGGCATAAGTCAGGTGTTTTCCTTTATCATAATTCAGTTGATTTTAAAGATACAGGTATGCGGGGTTTTTTAATGATCTTCTTGCATTTAAAATAAAAAACTTCTGATTGACCAAATTTGTCTAAGGGGTCGTATAAAATTTTAAAAGTGTAATTTTTTTTAAATTAATGGGAGGACTATTTCATTAACGTAGTCTTATTTCCTACCTTACTTTCAACATTTTTGCAATTTACATTGCCCACTTATCTCCAACAGGTAAAGAATTAAAGCGCGTTTCAATCTTTTTGGGACACCCTGTATATGACAAGTTAGAAAAATGTTAAATACTTCTGAATAGCAACTAAAATTTGGATTGGTCATCCGCATTTGGTCCAAAATCGCTTTAACTGTTTGAGAGATTAGGAAGGGCCAACTATCTGACGCACCCACACCCACATACTAACAAACGTTATTTCTGGTATGTAGAGACTCAGTTCATCGATGTAATATAATATGTACTATGTACATTTATATTGTAAAAACTCAACTTGTAATTAAATCGCGATCACCATACTTTTTTTAGACTACATTGATTAAAGTAAAATATTGCAAACAAAAATGAAGAAAAAAAATGGCAGCCAATATAATGAAAATCACCAATCTTTCACTCAAAAAATCGTTTATATTTTGCAATAAAATTGCAAGACCTGAGTCAGAAATCGGCTGTATAGATAATTGTCTGTTACTCTCTGGAAGAATTTTACCAAATTTCAAAAAATTGGTCAAAAATTGGCCAATTTATCGTTACAATCGATTTTCAAAACCTTGTGGTTACCGGTCCTTGCCTTATTCTCTGCTACGAAGTACTTTCGCAATTATACGTTCGGACCCGAAGATATATTTTGGTCTAATCGTATAGCATCGCAACCTTTATTTTTTACAATTGGCAATAGAAAGAGTATGGATAACAACATATGGATTTATCATCAAATGTGAGAGGAGTAGAGGAGGTTCACTAAAGATATCCATTACTGGTTTTTTTATATTCCTGTTAAAAAAATTTCTTTGAAGCATCTATTTCTCAGGATTAGCTATAGGTGCAGCTTAGATAATGACTAATATGGATTCAGCATCAAACTTCAAAGGGGTCAGGGGCTTGCTAAGTATTTACACTTCCGGATTTTTCCTAATTCCAGTTCAAAAACTTTCATCTTTATTGAAACAGCTATTTCCTAAGACAAGCTGTAGATAGAGCTTTGATGATAGATTTAACATAAAGTTTTTGAGGGATAGGGGGATTCACAAATATTTCAACTTCCGGTTCTTTTCTATTTCCGGTTTAGAAAAAATTCTTGAAATATATATCTTTTTTCAGAATTGGTTATAGATAGAACTCAGATTATGACTGATATTTAGCATTAAATTTCAGTTGGAGTTAGGATCTTACTAAGAATGCTCACTTCCGGTCCTAGAGATATCAGTTCCGATTAAAAAATTTACATTTCCCTTACAATATCTATTTCTCAGGATTGGCTATAGACAGAGCTTCAGCATCAAATTTCGGAAGGGGCTGGGGTTCACTAAAGACTTCCACTTCAGTTCTGGTGATGTAATTTCCGGTTTTTCCCATGACTGTACGACTGTGCAAAAGACTGTAAAAAGTATTAATTGCTCCGTCGAAAATAAAGTGTACATATCACTTACCACCATCTAAAAGATTCTTTATCAATTTCTTGTTAATCATGGAATTACCGGAGTGTAATGCTTAGCAAGGAATAGAGTAAGGCTGCCATATAAATCAGAACCTTTTAGATATAATAAACTATTTCTCTTATATTTATAAAGGTTATAACGAGTTAGTGTTGATATTGAAGAGTCAAATAAAATAATCAACGTCTAAAATTTTAGAATCTAAAGTCCAAAATGTTTCATCCAACACTTGTTGAACCAAGCATTAAATTACGTCACACAATTACCCAACAAGTTGGATGCATAAAAATTCCAATTCTCACTTAAACGTTAAAACTTATGCAACTCATGCTCTGCCAGCAACCTGATCCATTTGTCAGTCAATTGCATTTCAGTTTTAAAATAAGAAAATTCCGTCAAGTCTTTTAAAACCAATCGAAGCCAATCCATCAATCCCGCTTCAAAAGTTTCCACCTCTTCATAAAAATATCACGCCACTCATCATACTTATCCGGCAAACTTTATGAACGGCCGTGTCCAATCACTACGTTCCTATCACCGGAAAGACTTTCACCCCCCTGAGACCAACGCAAGTGTTTCCAGGGGTCTCTCCCATGAAAAAGAGCGCGCGTAATTATTTAGTGATCACGGAATTTTCCTGGAAAAGTCCCCCCCCCCTCCCATCTCTCCCCCAGAAGCGCCCCATCACAAAACTTGTTGAAGAATGCCGGAAAAATGCAAAAATTTTCCTTAATTAGTGCGTCACTTAAGCAGGGTGATTAATAACTCCTTTTCATCAGTATCGCAACACCTGCTAACGTCTGAGAAGGGGGCCCCCACGAATGTGTATGTATATCCAGCTTTTAAAACTGCAGAAGATGGATCATGTTGACCACGTGCTCCAGTTCCTTTACGCCTCAGTGTGTGTGTGTGCGTTCGGGAAACGTGCAATATTTGTTTGATTAAGAACGCCGAAATGTAACGTTTTTTGGTCGTGGAAAAATATTCGGGTTTTTTTTTTTTTTTTTCAAGAATAATTAAGCAAAACTTTTAATTAGTCCGTGAAATATGGGGGAAAAGGTTATTTTTTACATGGAGTTGATAGGTTTTGCGGACATTTGGTGAACGGGGGAAAATGATCTAAATAAAATTAGCCTTATCCAAAGGTGGTTTGGGACAATCATTTGCCCCGGATACTATATATATTTTTTATATTCTTAGTAATTATATCGTCTTGGTGTCGAACCTTTAGTGGCTTTGTTGCTGTTTTTTGTGTATCAAGGGGGATAGCATAAACTAAAAAAAAATCTATCATTCAACCAGCCCAGGGTCAGCCCAGCCCGGTTATTGTCCCGAACTATACTCAGCTCCACCATGATCCGGTCCATGTTTTGCAGACATTTGGTGAACGGGGGAAAATTATCTAAACAAAATTAGCCTTATCCAAAGGTGGTTTGGGACATTCATTTGACCTGGAAACTATATATATATTTTTTTATTCTTAGTAATCATATCGGCTTGGTGTCGAACCTTTAGTGGCTTTGTTGCTGTTCTTTGTATATCAAGGGGATAGCATAAACCAAAAAAAAAAAATCTATCATTCAACCAGCCTAGGGTCAGCCCAGCCCGGTTATTGTCCCGAACTATACTCAGCTCCACCATGATCCAATTTTTACAAAGAGAAAATGGTACAATTCGAACTCAATTGAACAATTTCATATACTAAAGTTTCGTTCCTAATGTAATAAATCGATATCGTGAGAGAAATTAAGAAATTGCACATCGAAAAAGATGTCAATATAACTAAAAGATGATTCTAATTTCCAATACAAAAAAATTTCCCGATCTAATCGTGATGACCCACATATAGATATTTTAATCAGACGAATAATTGGATACAATTCTCAGGTTATAAATAATCTTTAGACAATAGTTTGGTGCCGTGACCAGCATAGTTTGAATTCGTTATATCATGTAGGCATGGAACCAAGTTGTTAAATATACAGGACAAACGCCTGAGACTAGCGAATGTGGGTATATCGCGCATTTAAAATGGCAAAAGATCAGGTAGATCACATGCAATAGTTCTGTTCATCGCAATGTGTGTGCAGTCGGATTATAAACACCGAAATAGAATAATTTTTCATTGTGAAAAACACTCGAAAAAAAATGTTCTCCTCAAAATTAAATGAAGCAAATATTTTAATTAGTCCGTGAAAAATGCGAGAAAACATACTTTGAGTTGATAGGTTTGGTTTTGGTGTCAATTGTAATAAAATGTAAACGAATTTGTAATAAAAAGAGAAAATACTGTAACTCGAACTCAATGAACAGTTCTATATACTTAAATTCTACTCACAATACGATAAATGAACATCTTGAAAGAAATTACAATTTAAGAAAGGTGCCTGCTAAAAGATATACAGAGTGTCTCGTATAAAATGAAGAGTGGAAGATTTTCTGACCGGTTGGTTGTAAGACCCATAGTTTCAATTGCAGAAATGCATTAAAGAAGCTATAAAATAGTAATTTAAAAGCTGTACCGTATTTTTGTAAAAGGTAAGAAAATTAACTTTTTATACAGTCCTTCTGTCGAAGAAAATCAAATTACAAAACTGTTACCCATACCGTATTTAGTAAAACTGAAGACAAATTAACTGTGATACGATCTAATTTGATATAGTTATCACTGATTAAAATTTCCATTGAGAAGTAAGGGGGCATCCAAAAAAGAATTCCGGTTGCGAATAGCTACTAAAACTATTACCACTTATTTAAATTTATTTTATGCATATATTTCATTAGAAATATGACGTCACTAATATGCCGATTCGCAGTTTGTATTTAAATATCCAAGTAACTTTGCTACCTAACTAGAATTTGAATTATAGCGCTGTACAGTAATGCCGAACTCTGTGAGATGATTTTGATTTACTGTGAACGCAACCGATCTCCTAGTAATGCAATGTGGGAATACTGTCGTCGTTTCCCGAACAACCGGCATCCTTCTATTCTAGAGTCTTTAATATGCGGCTGATATGTCGACTGCAATCAACAGGTTCGTTTCGTCATCGTCCGTTTCGTCGTGTCCCAAAACGTGTAGACACCGTCGAAAATTCGAGTTACAATTTTCGACCCGATTCCAATATTTTCCCTATACATTACCATGTATTGCAGGGAAAGTAAAAATCTGATATGAGCAGCACATGACTTTCCCTGCAGACTCAAATTTATTTTCTCTTTATTTCATTAATCTCCCATTAAATTGCGTTTAATTGCACTAAATAACACGCATAATTAATTGAAATGACACTAAATTTGAACTTTTGATTGCTTTCGTTTTCATTTGGTAACTGGATTTATTCCCCAAACCGGAGTAGCGGAAATGTGAGAAAACTAAAATATCTCGAGAACGACTAGTCCTAGAGTAATGGCGTTGATCTTTATTCTTTTCATCGTCAAAAGTTGCATGTAAAACAAGCATTAAATTTATATATTTGAGCACACGTAGTCTTTTATTTCAGATTTTTCCGATTTTCGAGGGGCATTTCTGGAAAGAACCAGGTTACATTTTTCCGAATCGTACCAAAATTTAATCAGCACCTGGGTAACCCACAAGCGACGTATTTACCAAATTTGGGGAAATTCGGTCCATTAATTTTTCAGCTAGAGTGGATACAGGTAATTTTTTCGGGCCATTTCGCAAAAAAAGCGAGTTTTTGTTATCCCGAATCGTACTAAAGACTAATCAGCACCAGGGTCACACCCAAGTGATTTATTTATCAAATTTGATGAAATTCGCTCCATTAGTTTTTTAGTTAGAGTGGATACACACATTGCACAGACAGACACACAGATACACACACAGACGTCACGGTAATAATGATTTTATTGTATTCTAGTGGTGTCAAAACGTGTAGATCCGTCGAAAACTCGAGTTGCGATTTTCGGCATGATTCCAATATTTTCCCTATACATTACCATGTATTCCAGGGAAAGTAAAAAATCTGATGTGGGCAGCACATGACTTTCTCTGCAGATTTATATCCACGTTCTCTTTATTTTAGTTAAATTTAATTCACTTTTTATTCAATTTTCGTTCTCATTTGGTAACTGAACTTATTTTCGAAAGTGGCGTAGAGAAAATAAGAAAAAACTAAAATATCTCGAGAACGGCTTGTCCTTTTGTAATGGGGTTGATCGAATTCTTTTCTTCGTTAAAAATTACGTATAAAACAAGCATTTAATGGATATATGTGGGCATACGTAGTTTTTTATTTTAGATTTCGACGACTTTTGCGGGCCATTTTGCGAAAACAGGCAAGTTATTTTTTTCCGAATCGTACCAAAATCTAATCTGTACCAGGGTAACCCACAGGCGACTTATCAACCGAATTTTATGAAATTTCGTCCATTAGTTTTTCAGCTAGAGTGAATACAGGCAATTTTTGCGGGCCATTTCGCAAAAAAAGGCGGGTTCTTTTATCCCGAATCGTATCCAAAACTAATCCAGGGCCACACCCAAGTGACTTATCTTCCAACTTTTATGAAATTCGGTGCATTATAGTTTTTGAGCTAGAGTGGATACATACATTGCAAAGACAGACAGACAGACAGACAGACACACACACACACACACACACTGGGATACCTCAAACACCACTATAATGCTGTGCACTGCAAGGAAATTAATGCATTTGATAGTGATATTGGCAACACCTATTCTATATAATATAATGGCAACGCATCGAATGGTTCGGCACTTTATATTTGAATTGAAGAATGATCTGTCATTCGGGTTAACTTCTTATTTCAACCTGTCTCAATCCAAATTATTTTTCTCCACTCAGTCCTTGCATTCACTTCTGGCATACGTCTTTTGCTTTGGCGTTCCAGGGAAATATGGCCACAGGCACGTAACGGTTCCGTGAGTGTTTCCTCAGGAGTAATAGCTGGCTATAAACGGGAACAAGGGGTCACAATCCCCCTTGGCCATTTGTTATTTCCCTGTTGGCACTTATTTCACATCTCGATCTTTTTTGATCTTCTTATATATATATATATATATATATAATTTATATATATATATATATATATATATATATATATATATATATATATATAATTTATATATATATATATATATATATATATATATAAGTTATATATATATATATATATAATTTATATATATATATATATATATATAATTTATATATATATATATATATATAATTTATATATATATATATATATATATATATATATATATATATATATATATATATATATATAAAAGTAACTTAAGTAAAACTATTGATTACAATATAATTATTCTCAAACTTTCAATTTTCTACCTGTTAGAACTTGGTTATATAAAGTCAGAAAATGCAAATTAAGTATTGTTTATACTAATTTTTTAAAATTAAAATTAACTCATGAGCATTTTAAACATTTATTTTATGATTTGCTTCTTTCACGTACAAATTTTTTAAATTACCACCTTCTCCATTCACCAAATCCACATACTAAAATAGCTTACTGTGTAATTTCTTTTAAGCACCCTATTCTTAATTCTCTTAACTTCAATAATTTATTTGCAAAACATCAGCACTTGTTACCCGTAAAAGAAATCAAAATACAAAAATCCTTCAAATATAATTTACCAATTGGTAGAACTATTTACAATTACAATGACCTTACATCATGTGTATGCAGCAATAAAAATCTTACCCCTTATGTCAACTCCTCTCATGGACACATTATTACTGGGGATCTCAGTATAGTTCAGGATGAAATACTTAGGGATATTATGAATAAAGGGTCTAAATTTCGAATTCCATTCTGCCATCACCCTAAACTTCTTCAGTCTATATCATTTGATTTTGATAAATTCATATATCAACTTGCTTGTTCACATTCCATTCCTATTGAAGCATTCCATCTATGGAAGTATACTACCTTACATCTACTTAAAAAATGTTATTATAAACATTAAATTAACGAAGCCTAAGTATCCTTATAAACAACTCCTATCTGCTATTAAAGAACTACAACAACATTTTGTCATAACTTATGTAGATAAAGCTTCTAATAATTATGCCATCATTTGTAAAAAATATTATGTTTCTCTGTTACAGAATTACTTAAAAAATAATCAAATTTTTAAACCCATTAATAATCAGTCTAACAAAATCAAAACTAAAATGCTAAAATTATATACACAATTAAATATTAATAGTAAGTTTTTTAAATTTCCTTATGTTACTTTGGTTCCTAAATTCCATAAATAACCTCTCAGTTTTAGAACAGTCACTTGTGGACATAATACCTTTACCACTACAGCTGGTAAATACTTGCTTAACTGTTTAAATAGAATTAATGAATCTCTAAAATTTAGGAATTCAGGATATTTCATTTTGAACAATAGTTTTGATTTAGTAAATCACCTTAGCAAGCTTTCACAAATTCTTGGTTTCCATACCTTTGATTTTAAAGACCTATTTAATAATATTGTCATTAAAGATTTATATAAAGTTATTATCTCTCTTTATCAAGACTATCTATCAGCCAATAATGTTGCATTTAATGTCAAAAACTTTCCTATGCTCTTACACTTTGTATTATACAACAATTATATTATCCAAGGTGATAACATTTATATACAAACATCTGGTGTACCACAAGGTGGCTGTAGTAGTAGTATACTTGCTAACTTATATCTTTATTATTATGAATGTCATTTTAACTCTAATTCATATATTATATATAGATATGTTGACGACTTAATTTGTATTATCATTGATGATTCCGATCCAATTAATATTGATTTTTACCCATCTAACCTAGAATTAATTCCTAATGAGCCTAGCGTTAGTCAAACTGTAAATTTTTTAGACCTTAATTTAGATACCCTCAATAATTATGTAATCACCAATCTATATGGCAAAAAAGATTCTTACAACTTCACTATCATAAAGCTGCTATCATATCAATCTTGTAATTCTATTCAATTGTTTAGAAACATCATTTTAAACCAGCTATTTCGAATACATCGACTTTCTGATCCTCGGTTTCACTTTCTCCACATCAATAATCTTAAACGCATTTGTCAAAATTACCAGTATCCGGAAGTATTTGTAAATAATATTATTAATAATTTCAAATACACCACGTAATCATTTTACACATGCATTATTTATCTTTGATTGGATAACTCAATTTTGAGAATTCACCCATTCTTATCACCTAACTTACCCTGAGTCTAATACTGTTTACCTGTCTACCTGTGGCCTAAGTCTAATACTGTTTACTATTTTCGAATGACTGTTTTCCACTTTTCCTGAGTCCTATACTGATTACTATTTTTGAAAGTCTCCATACATATTATGTATCGTTCAAATGTAATCATTCCGGTGCCCACTCGCATTGACGAAGTGACGTGAAATTCTCAGTCGCTTGTTCAACTTACACGCGGTGGCAATGCTTGTGAGTTCATATTTCTGTTCGAGGAAGTATTATTTTTCTGATTTGTAATTCAATTGCTTTTTTTTTTCTCCTTCCACTAGCCAGTAGACAGTTCCAATGGTGTCTATAGTTAAATACTATCGCCATTGTCAGAAACCGGCTATTCTATCGGTTTTAATTCGAATTGTATGGCTGTCCTGATGAGAATGCAATTTCGAACTAACCGCCATTTTTGTGTAGTTTCAATTGATTGTTCCCTATGTCTTAATTTTTTATCTTGTGCTAATTATTATTGCCTTTTCTCATTTTTGCCGTGTTTTATTTTTATTTTTATTTATATTTATATTTATATACTTTTCTTGTGAATTTTGTATCCTAATATTCTTCTCATCCCCCTTTCCATTGTAGTGATATGTTACCTTCTATTTTTATCCTTAGTCTTGGTCTATAGTTACTCATTTGTAACAGATATGCTCTAGAGATGGGTTTTTTTGTACATACAGTAGTTTATGCGTAATTTTCGATTAAAATCTTTCAATTTATATATATATATATATATATATATATATAATAAAAAGGTATGAAGGTCCAATGAAAGAAAAGTGAGAACCTGTAACACAAAAAACCTAACTTCCTAACAGACTTTCAAAATAAAAATATAAATTAAATGGATTTTGCATCGTCATTCCTATTTACTCTTTTTAACACTTTATTTACAACAAAGTCGAAAAATGTTTATGACTTTGCTCATTCTGTCTGTCCGTTAGCACGATAACTGCCGTAAAAATGACTTCATGTATGAATTCAGTAATGAATTCAAATGAATTCAGTATGTTGTTCAGACGGTCTGTGGAACCTTTGGGAATATAAATGAGTAATATCACCCAATTAGTTTTGGATTGAACCCGGGTTGAAAAAGATAAAATACATTGAACCCTATGGGACCTAATTTTTCAAACACTTTTTATGCGGATTTAAAATTCACAAATTGCTTCGAAAGTTTTAGGAACTATTCAAATTATACCATAAAATATATAAAAAAAATTTCAGCAGAATATATTCAGTAGTTTTTTAAATAAAAATTAAAATAATAATTACACATTTTATATGAAGCGATCACGTGACCATTATATGAAGAGATTACGTGACTTCAAAATAAAATATGGCATCCATCTTGCACCAAAATCGTGATTTTTAAAGTTCTTTTTACTTCATATTTAGTGTTGTATCCGTGCTAAAACAGCTTTATTTTTGCTTAAATTTTGTGTATCTACATACTGAAACAACGCAATTACAATATATTTGGGTTTAAATGATCATCCAAATTTGATTATTTCTACAACGAAGCCCACTTTTCACTTATGGAAAATGTAAACAGCAAAATATGTAGAATGAGTTGTATAAGAATTGCTGCATTTCTTTAACGCAAAATTATTTAGCTCATGGAGTCTGCAATATAGCTGATATGATTGAAATATTCATTGATTTTACAGAGAGAAGGATGATATTTTCGATGAAGTTTTAAGCATAGAGTTTAATTACTTGTACCTCCATGGTCTTAAATTTTTAAATAAAATAAATTATTATAGTATTGTAATGAATGAAATGAATGGAAATATGCTTATAAATGAAATGCTGCTTTTATAGAGAAAGCCAGGCGTGCTATATTTCGATGACGTCATTTGAATAAATTTCAGTTGTTTTCGATGAAGTTTTCAAATATAATAAATTATTGTAGTATTATGATAATTTTAAAAATATTACCGAGGAATGTATCGCATTTTAGAGCCGTTTAAACCAGGCAATTTATATTTCAATGCCGTCATTTGAATGAAGTTCATTTGTTTCGGTGAAGTTTAAAGTTTTCAAATATAATAAATTAATGTAGTATTGTGATAATTTTTAAAATATTACCGAGGAATGTATCGCATTTTAGAGATGTTTAAATAAAATTGCCTTGAAATTGGAAAGTGTTCCATAATCATTGCTTTATGCATGATTGACCTTTCTTGTTTTACAATTGCATATTTGCAATGTATCCTTAATTATATATATATATATATATATATATATATATATAAATAAAAAATGAAAGATTTTAATCGTAAATTATGCATAAACTACTGTAGGTACAACAAGAAAGATCAATCATGCTTAAAGCATTGATTATGAAACACTTTCCAACTTCAATGCAATTTTATTTAAAAAAGTCGAAAATGCAATACATTCCTCGGTAATATTTTAAAACTTATCACAATACTACATTGATTTATTATATTTGAAAACTTAAACCTTCATTGAAAAAAATGAACTTCATTCCAATGACGGCATTGAAATATAAATTGCCTGCTTTAAATATCTCTAAAATGCAATACATTCCACGGTAATATTTTTAACACTATCATAATAATACGATAATTTATTATATTTGAAAACTTCAACGAAAACAACTGAAATTAATTCAAATGACGTCATAGAAAAAATAACACGCCTCGATCTCTCTATAAAAACAGGATTTCATTCATAACTTTCTCCCATTCATTTCATTCATCAAAATACTATAATAATTTATTTTATTTCCAACATCAATGCAATTTTAATGCAATCATTTCCAACTTCAATGCAATTTTATTTAAACATGTCTAAAATGCAATACAGTCCTCGATAATATTTTAAAACTTATCACAATACTAAATTAATTTATTATATTTGAAACCTTAAACCTTCATCGAAAAAAATTAACTTATGACGGCATTAAAGTATAAATTGCCTGGTTTAAATATCTCTAAAATGTGATACATTCCTCGGTAATAATTTTAGAATTATCATAATACTACGATAATTTATTATATTTGAAAACTTCATCGAAAACAATTGAAATTCATTCAAATGACGTCATAAAAAATAACACGTCTGGCTCTCTCTATAAAAGCAACAT
This sequence comes from Amaurobius ferox, assembly GCA_951213105.1. Taxonomy (NCBI): domain Eukaryota; kingdom Metazoa; phylum Arthropoda; class Arachnida; order Araneae; family Amaurobiidae; genus Amaurobius; species Amaurobius ferox. The sequence goes on along the minus strand of OX578143.1, from coordinate 74,126,805 downwards.
TTCATTCATAAATAATTCCCCCATTCATGTCATTCATCACAATACTATAATAATTTATTTTATTTAAAAATTAAGACCATTGAGCTACAAGTAAGTAATTTCTATGCGTAAAACTTCATCGAAAAATATCGTCCTTCTCTTTCTAAAATCAATAAATATTTCATTCATATCAGCTAAGCAGACTCCATGGACTAAATTATTTTGTGTTAAAGAATTACAGCGATTCTAATACAACTCATTCTATATATTTTGCTGTTTACATTTTACATAGGTGAAAAATAGGCTTAATAGTAGAAATAATCATATTTAGATGAGCATTTAAACTGAAATATATTGTCATTGCGTTGTTTTAGTATGTAGATGCACAGAATTTAGGCAAAAATAAAGTAGTTTTAAGACGGATACAACACTCAATATGAATTAAAAAGAACTTTAAAAATCACGATTTTGACACAAGGTGGATGCCATATATCATTTTGAAGTGGGTCATATGATCGTTTCATATCATGGACACGTGATCGCTTCATATAAGAGGTGTTATTATTATTTTAATTTTTATTTAAAAAACTACTGAATATATTTCGCTGAATTTTTTTTTATATATTTTATGGAACAATTTGAATATTGCCTAAAATTTTCGAAGCAATTTGTGAATTTTAAATCCGCTTAAAAAATGCTTGAAAAATTAGGTACCATAGGGCTCAATGTATTCCATTTTTTCAACCCGGGTTCAATCCAAAACTAATTGTGTGATATTATTCATTTATATTCCCATTGGTCCTATAGACCGTCTGAACAACATACTAAAATTTCATTTTGATTAAGTCATTTTTACGGCAGTTATCGTGCTAACGGCAGACAGACAGACAGAATGAACAAAGTCATAAACACTTTTCAACTTTGTTGTAAAGTGTTAAAAAAAACCATCTCTAGCATATCTATATATATATATACAGGGTGCCACAAATACATTGACCTCGGCTTTTATTCCTTAAATATTGATCTTGCACATATATAATAAATTACAAATTTGCGTAAAAAAGATACAGAATTTTATAAAATCAATTAAAATTTTTAAGGGAATTAAATTTTAAGAAATACAAAATTTAAATTTTTATACGGTCCCCGTACAAAAACATATCCAATGAGTAAAATATGCCCCATACACTATTAAGGTGATGCACAAAATTTCAGCATTTTATCATAAAAAGATCCAGAGATATGAAAAGACAAAAATGCTGACTTAAACCACTTTTCGATGCATCGATATGGATTCTCAGATGGTAAAAATCATGTCGGCAGATCGTGTTTCAGGGATCATACACAAATTACGAAAGAAAACAATTATTACATAAATAAATAATAATTTTGCTATTTATTGGTACAAAAGTATCTACACTCTGTAGAAATAATAACTTTTCACAAAGATTACAAAACTTGTTCAAAATGTTTTCCATCCATGCCAAAGATCCATTAAAGATAAGAGGCAGATATTATTTGCCTGTGATGCATTTCTGCGCTGCGCCATTTGCACTCTTGCTGTAAACATTTACATTTTAATTTGTGATTGATCCCGCACCAACTTTGTTTAAACATATCTCTGGGACTTTTTATGATAAAATACTGAAAATTTGTACATCACTTTAGTAGTGTATGCGGCACGTTTTACTTATTGGAAATGTTTTTGTATGGGCGCCGTATAAAAATTTAAATTTTGTATTTCTTCAAATTTAATCCAATGAAAATTTTTATCAATTCCATAAAATTCTATAACTTTTTTTACGCAACTTTGTAATTTATTATATATGTCCAAGATCAATATATAAGGAATAAAAGCCGAGGTCAATGTTTTTTGGGACACCATGTATGTATATATATATATATATATATATATATATATATATATATATATAAGATTCATATGAAAAAGAGGGGAAATGACCAAATGCAAAGCATAAAATGGTAGAGGGGGATGGCGACCCCTCTTTCCCGTTTAAAAGACTGCTTTTATGCCCGGGCAACACTCACGGTACCAATGCCATGCAGAAGCCATACTTCCGTAAATGTGTCAAATCAAAAACACTCGAAAAAGTGCAAAGAAAACAAATAGGAATCGACCAGGATCGCAAGGGAAAGAATGGAAATGCAGCAAATGCCCCTGTCGGTTACGATGGAGTGCATCATATATAACAGAAGTCCACGCATGCGCTATTCGTTATTTTCACTTTCATCGTTCTATACCTCTGCCATATCCTTTAAGTAAGCATTTTCTCCCTTTTTTGTATTAAATAGTGAATTATAATAACATTTCAGGAAGCCAATTGGATAACTCCGTTTTATTGCCTCCTTCATAATATTCCTATTATGCATGATGCAATCAGACTTGAAAGTATTAATGCGTTGATTTCTATTGAGGTGACCAATGACGACATTTCTGAAAATGTTTTTGGTCAAATTGGACCTCCAATCAATAATGCGGTTGATTTTTATATTGAAATTGTTTCTCTTGTCATATAAGACGGTAGATATGGTACTTATATATATAATATACATTCTTTCCCTTGCGATCCTGGTCGATTCCTATTTGTTTTCTTTGCACTTTTTCGAGTGTTTTTGATTTGACACATTTACGGAAGTATGGCTTCTGCATGGCATTGGTACCGTGAGTGTTGCCCGGGCATAAAAGCAGTCTTTTAAACGGGAAAGAGGGGTCGCCATCCCCCTCTACCATTTTATGCCTTGCATTTGGTCATTTCCCCTCTCTTTTTCATATGAATCTTGTATGTTACTTTAGGAGAATGTGCTGCATTGCGCCAACTTCTGGAGAAAAATTGGATAACTGTGAAATAATTTTATTTTAATATGTTTACTATGCTATATATATATATATATATATATATATATATATATATATATATATATATGTGTGTGTGTGTGTGTGTGTGTGTGTGTGTGTGTGTGTGTGTATATATACATATATATTGTTTGCTTCTACAAAAAACTTGGACATGATTAGATTTTTGTAGAGGTTAACAATTCATGATTTAGGCTTAGAGCCTCGTCCACGTGTACAGCGTTTGTGCTTGATTTCGTTTGTTATACTTTTTTCGATTCCATACCTTTGTATTATGATATTTTTCATTGACTTCTTGATTCGATTTTTATTTTTTTCCATTTGCTTGAGGATTAGTTGATTTTTACTTTTGTTTTGTAAGCCAGTTAGATAGTTGAATTTAGTTTAAGTTTTTCTTTTTTTGTTTCCATACCTTTGAATTTTGTTGATTTTCTGTAACTTGATAGCTTGTGTTTTGTATTTTTTATCCATTTGATTGATGATTTGCTGTATTATATTTTATTCTGTGGGTGTTTTAAAAAGTTAGGTTTATCGTGTTACATCTTCTTACTTTTCGTTCATTGGATTTTCAAACTACTATTATTATATATACATATATATATATAACAAAAAGAAATGAATTGTTTAGTTCTGCTGTTACACGTCGAGAGGGATGATATTATAGAACCCACTTAAACGATAAGAAGTTAGAATATTACCCCAGTAGCTCACTGATTACACCATTGGCTAATAATTTCGGAGATGCACAGTTCACTCCCCATTTGGGGCAGTCTCAAATTAATTAGTTTATGATACAGCACTACTTAGACCATTTCAGAAATATGTGGACCAATTTTCAGATTAAAATTACATTCACAGGACTCCATGTAGTGATATACGAAACTTAAACGATCTCCACACCTTATGGGAATCAAATCAACAAATTTTTTATTAGTAGGTTGCAAACATGCAAATATATAACATATAAATATGTAAACGCAATACGTATACAAATTACAAACATGCAATGCATTCTAAATAAATATTAAAAACATAACGTTTTGTTTATTTTAAAATTTCACTGTCAAACACTTACGTAAGGATAGCAACAGAGAAATTTTCATTTTGAAATGATTGCTCTTTTTTAACCTAATCCATAATTTAAAAAAAAAAATACACTATCCAAGGCATGAATTTAATTAAATACGTGTAATAAACCTTTGCATTAGAGATTAATAAATGATGACTTTTACTTGAACCTCAAACAAAACTACGGTAAAATTATTCTTTTTATATATATATATATATATATATATATATATATTTTAAAGCATACGCAACCCATAATTGATTTTCTATCTCTTGTACGACACAAAATCTGTTATTCCAGCACAAAACTCAATCATCCAAGACTAGATAAATTAATATAATTAAATATATTTTTGGAATATTTTTAATTAACACTTATCAACATGAGTGAAAAATATCGAACTGGAAAATTATATCCCCTCCCCAACAATCACGTTACATCCAAATCATAAGTTTACCAATAATAAAAAAAGAAGAGGGAGATAAAAAAAGAAATGGCACGCAACATCAAAGATCTGTATAAAAATACGCAATTCTATAAACACTTTCATCACATCTACATTCGCAACACAGAAACATTTATTTAATACAAAACTCAATCATCCAAAACTAGATAAATTAATTTAAATTAATAAATTTAAATATATTTTAGAGAGTTCTTAATTAACACTTATCAACACCAGTCAAAAATATCCACCTCAAAATTTCCTTTCCGTTCCATTCTCCTAAACACAGGCGATCACGCCATGTCTAAATCATCAACAAATAAGACTGTCAAGAATAAGAAGAGAAGGGGAGGGGAGGGGGGATAAAAAACGGCACGTAACATTATAGATCTGTGTAAAAATACTCAATTCTATAATACTTTTATCGCATCTGCATTCAAGGTTCGTATAGAAGACCCATTTTCTTCCGGCTTTCAAAACAGAATAACAAATTTATATGACGTTGTGTGTGAAGAATACATGACATCTTTTCAATCGCTCGGAGGCATATATTCTATGCGTTCCATTAAACGCTGGAGCACCCCTTTTCCTTCTTCCTCCCCATAACGTCTTTTGTTCCAAAATATTCCGAATTAAAAAAGAAGCACATTTCGACGCAGAGCGAAAAATTCCACCAAATGTGCAAACAACTAAACTCTTGCAAGAGTAAATATTGAAATATTATGATTGTGAAAGGGTTGGGAGAAGTGTGTGTGGGGGAGCGGGGGGGTGTAATGAAAGGGTCTTTCTCTGAGGCTTCCCCGACACCGACAGAAGGAGAAAAGGAAGTAAAAATTGAGAAGGGGGGGGGGGATGATGGTTTTCTGGGAAAAAAGGAAGCCAATTGTGTGTCGAGAGGGTTTAAAGTTGCAATTGATTTTTGGTGGGAAAATGGGGAAGGGGGTGAAATTGTGCAAATGGAAGCAAAGGTCAATACGAGTCAGCAAAAGGTTTATTGGGAAAAGTTGAGGGGAATGAGTTCTTCCTGACACCAAATAGGTTTATAAGAATTTTTCTAAATGAAATGGCAACAGTACTTGCTTATCAATGGCACAGAGGGGGAGAATGACACCCTTAATTCTTACGGAGATGATTCCCTCTGAAAGAATAAAAGTGTCATATTCGAACATAAAGTTCTGCTTGTGGGACTCAAAGAGTTCTTAATAAAAATTATTATCACGCAATCAGAGGGGTGGGGGGCGGTAGAGAGAAGCATGCTGGAAAGGTAGTAAAAAATTATGAGTTCAGCACATGGATTTAGTTTAACTCAATTTTTTGTATTGCTTGTTTATGTTATATACGTTCATTGTTATGAGATATATTCTGTGTTTACACCATAAAAATATAAAAAGAAATTTAAATTTTTACAACGAATTTTCGAGTTTTCATAATTAAATTTTGTAACTACGTGCATTTTTAAGTAACGCCAACTCACCCAAATACAAAAAGAATTTTTTATTTATTTATTTTTTATAACGGTTCATCAGTGCACATGAAGGGTTGCTTCAAATGTTTGGCTTTCAAAAACCATTAATAAGACAAGTTTTTAACAATAAGGTGCATCTGATTCAGAGGCGTATTTTCCGATAAGCGGATTAAGGGCTCGTGCAGAGCAGCCGCTTCATAGATAAAAAGCTTCATTTAATTAAAATATGCATTTTAAAATTAAATAATAAAAAAAGTATTATATTTGTGGTTTTTATCACTGGAGTTCACAGTCCTTGCTTGACATTGAAAAGAAAAAGACTAAGGCCAACTGTTGCCAGTTAGTGGTATTAACCTTAATTTAAGGGAAACATTCGGATATGGTAGAAATACACCATCAATAATTAATATTTTCTTATAACATTTATGTGAGATTTCCACCGATTTTTGAACCTTGTTTACCACTTATCTGTAGATCCTGTAATTTGAAATTGCTTTTCAACTATTTCAGTATTTTCCAACGTTAATATTTCTGGTAATACAAACTCATGATTTTTCACAAAAGTAAATAAAAATTTATAATAATTTCAAATTGAATCACTGATTGGAGAAAGGGAATGAGACCGAAAATATGAAAAATGGAGTGATATAGATATTTTGAAACCGTTTTCCCGCCAATGTTCCCAATTCGGAACATTTATTAAAAAAATATTTAAATATTTGTTTAAAATAAAAATGACTTAAATATTTGTTATGACCAGCAAATAATAGATTATTATTTATTATAAATATCCGATATGGGACACTTCTGACTTTTAAATTTCTTGACGAGGAAACCATACAAATTAAAACATTCAAGATAATTACTTGGTAAGTACTTAATGACATTCCAGAGATTAGATTTACGAATGTGTAGTGTAAATAAGTCCCTTTAAATTTATTTACATTTTTTAAATTTTAATTAAATTTTAAAACATATATTTTTCGTCTAACTAATTAGTAACGGAATAGAAAATATAAAAAAATTAGTAAAATTTTAACTGCAACTGAATTTGGCTGGTAAACGGTTAAGATTTGTACGATACGAAAGAGAGCGAGTTCTTTTATTATAACACTATTATTGGCCTATGAAACATGGTTACGGGACGGAGATTGCATTTAGACGACCCAAGTTCGAATCCCGCCTCTGCCCGCCTATCTCCGTGTTCACGTGGAGTACGGGCACGTTAAATATGTGGATCTGAAAGTCCTTCCAAGAATTTAGTGGGAGGAAGGAGGATAAGGTCCTTGTGGTCCCCCACTGGGTTCTGATCTGAATTGGGTGTCACTGTCCCGGCCGTCCAAATAGATACCTTACATCTTCGGATAGGTCGGACGGTCTGAGTCGAAAGATTTGACAAATAGAATAAGTATAGAACGAAACTCCTGATTTTTTTTTTTTTTTTTCGGTATAAGACTTCCAGCGAGATGAGCAAGAGACATAATGCAAATGCAATATGAATAACATTTTAAATGAAATGTTTAAAGGTTTAAACAATTTATCTGCTTTTCAAATCACCAATGTACCTCAAAAAATATGGAATTGAAATAAATATGGTGCAATGTGTTTTACATTCTTCCAAAAATGGGGTAGAATGAACACATTCCCTTTTCTAATCGGCGATTCAACTGAAGAAAGCATTGAAAAATTTGGACACCATCGTCCGAAGTGGTGATCATCCCCTTATCGAGAAATCCGCCCCTGCTTTAATCACTTGAATGTTTTCATCGTGAAATTACATATTTAAGGACATTCAAGTTATCAAAACAATATCTATGACTATAAACTTTCATTTCGATAGTCAATCCACTCCGTTTTCTAATCGGTGATTCAACTGAAGGGACCATTAAAAAATTTGGACACCATCGTTCGAAGTGGTGATCATCCCCTTATCGAGAAATCCGCCCCTGCTTTAATCACTTGAATGTTTTCATCGTGAAATTACATATTTAAGGACATTCAAGTTATCAAAACAATATCTATGACTATAAACTTTCATTTCGATAGTCAATCCACTCCGTTTTCTAATCGGTGATTCAACTGAAGGGACCATTAAAAAATTTGGACACCATCGTTCGAAGTGGTGATCATCCCCTTATCGAGAAAACCGTCCCTGCTTTAATCACTTGAATGTTTTCATCGTGAAATTACATATTTAAGGACATTCAAGTTATCAAAACAATATCTATGACTATAAACTTTCATTTTGATAGTCAATCCACTCCGTTTTCTAATCGGTGATTCAACTGAAGGGACCATTAAAAAATTTGGACACCATCGTTCGAAGTGGTGATCATCCCCTTATCGAGAAATCCGCCCCTGCTTTAATCACTTGAATGTTTTCATCGTGAAATTACATATTTAAGGACATTCAAGTTATCAAAACAATATCTATGACTATAAACTTTCATTTCGATAGTCAATCCACTCCGTTTTCTAATCGGTGATTCAACTGAAGGGACCATTAAAAAATTTGGACACCATCGTTCGAAGTGGTGATCATCCCCTTATCGAGAAATCCGCCCCTGCTTTAATCACTTGAATGTTTTCATCGTGAAATTACATATTTAAGGACATTCAAGTTATCAAAACAATATCTATGACTATAAACTTTCATTTCGATAGTCAATCCACTCCGTTTTCTAATCGGTGATTCAACTGAAGGGACCATTAAAAAATTTGGACACCATCGTTCGAAGTGGTGATCATCCCCTTATCGAGAAAACCGTCCCTGCTTTAATCACTTGAATGTTTTCATCGTGAAATTACATATTTAAGGACATTCAAGTTATCAAAACAATATCTATGACTATAAACTTTCATTTCGATAGTCAATCCACTCCGTTTTCTAATCGGTGATTCAACTGAAGGGACCATTAAAAAATTTGGACACCATCGTCCGAAGTGGTGATCATCCCCTTATCGAGAAATCCGCCCCTGCTTTAATCACTTGAATGTTTTCATCGTGAAATTACATATTTAAGGACATTCAAGTTATCAAAACAATATCTATGACTATAAACTTTCATTTCGATAGTCAATCCACTCCGTTTTCTAATCGGTGATTCAACTGAAGGGACCATTAAAAAATTTGGACACTATCGTTCGAAGTGGTGATCATCCCCTTATCGAGAAAACCGTCCCTGCTTTAATCACTTGAATGTTTTCATCGTGAAATTACATATTTAAGGACATTCAAGTTATCAAAACAATATCTATGACTATAAACTTTCATTTCGATAGTCAATCCACTCCGTTTTCTAATCGGTGATTCAACTGAAGGGACCATTAAAAAATTTGGACACCATCGTCCGAAGTGGTGATCATCCCCTTATCGAGAAATCCGCCCCTGCTTTAATCACTTGAATGTTTTCATCGTGAAATTACATATTTAAGGACATTCAAGTTATCAAAACAATATCTATGACTATAAACTTTCATTTCGATAGTCAATCCACTCCGTTTTCTAATCGGTGATTCAACTGAAGGGACCATTAAAAAATTTGGACACCATCGTTCGAAGTGGTGATCATCCCCTTATCGAGAAATCCGCCCCTGCTTTAATCACTTGAATGTTTTCATCGTGAAATTACATATTTAAGGACATTCAAGTTATCAAAACAATATCTATGACTATAAACTTTCATTTTGATAGTCAATCCACTCTGTTTTCTAATCGGTGATTCAACTGAAGGGACCATTAAAAAATTTGGACACCATCGTTCGAAGTGGTGATCATCCCCTTATCGAGAAAACCGTCCCTGCTTTAATCACTTGAATGTTTTCATCGTGAAATTACATATTTAAGGACATTCAAGTTATCAAAACAATATCTATGACTATAAACTTTCATTTCGATAGTCAATCCACTCCGTTTTCTAATCGGTGATTCAACTGAAGGGACCATTAAAAAATTTGGACACCATCGTTCGAAGTGGTGATCATCCCCTTATCGAGAAATCCGTCCCTGCTTTAATCACTTGAATGTTTTCATCGTGAAATTACATATTTAAGGACATTCAAGTTATCAAAACAATATCTATGACTATAAACTTTCATTTCGATAGTCAATCCACTCCGTTTTCTAATCGGTGATTCAACTGAAGGGACCATTAAAAAATTTGGACACCATCGTTCGAAGTGGTGATCATCCCCTTATCGAGAAAACCGTCCCTGCTTTAATCACTTGAATGTTTTCATCGTGAAATTACATATTTAAGGACATTCAAGTTATCAAAACAATATCTATGACTATAAACTTTCATTTCGATAGTCAATCCACTCCGTTTTCTAATCGGTGATTCAACTGAAGGGACCATTAAAAAATTTGGACACCATCGTTCGAAGTGGTGATCATCCCCTTTTCGAGAAAACCGCCCCTGCTTTAATCACTTGAATGTTTTCATCGTGAAATTACATATTTAAGGACATTCAAGTTATCAAAACAATATCTATGACTATAAACTTTCATTTCGATAGTCAATCCACTCCGTTTTCTAATCGGTGATTCAACTGAAGGGACCATTAAAAAATTTGGACACCATCGTTCGAAGTGGTGATCATCCCCTTTTCGAGAAATCCGCCCCTGCTTTAATCACTTGAATGTTTTCATCGTGAAATTACATATTTAAGGACATTCAAGTTATCAAAACAATATCTATGACTATAAACTTTCATTTCGATAGTCAATCCACTCCGTTTTCTAATCGGTGATTCAACTGAAGGGACCATTAAAAAATTTGGACACCATCGTCCGAAGTGGTGATCATCCCCTTATCGAGAAATCCGCCCCTGCTTTAATCACTTGAATGTTTTCATCGTGAAATTACATATTTAAGGACATTCAAGTTATCAAAACAATATCTATGACTATAAACTTTCATTTCGATAGTCAATCCACTCCGTTTTCTAATCGGTGATTCAACTGAAGGGACCATTAAAAAATTTGGACACCATCGTTCGAAGTGGTGATCATCCCCTTATCGAGAAATCCGCCCTGCTTTAATCACTTGAATGTTTTCATCGTGAAATTACATATTTAAGGACATTCAAGTTATCAAAACAATATCTATGACTATAAACTTTCATTTCGATAGTCAATCCACTCCGTTTTCTAATCGGTGATTCAACTGAAGGGACCATTAAAAAATTTGGACACCATCGTTCGAAGTGGTGATCATCCCCTTATCGAGAAAACCGTCCCTGCTTTAATCACTTGAATGTTTTCATCGTGAAATTACATATTTAAGGACATTCAAGTTATCAAAACAATATCTATGACTATAAACTTTCATTTCGATAGTCAATCCACTCCGTTTTCTAATCGGTGATTCAACTGAAAGGACCATTAAAAAATTTGGACACCATCGTTCGAAGTGGTGATCATCCCCTTATCGAGAAAACCGTCCCTGCTTTAATCACTTGAATGTTTTCATCGTGAAATTACATATTTAAGGACATTCAAGTTATCAAAACAATATCTATGACTATAAACTTTCATTTCGATAGTCAATCCACTCCGTTTTCTAATCGGTGATTCAACTGAAGGGACCATTAAAAAATTTGGACACCATCGTTCGAAGTGGTGATCATCCCCTTATCGAGAAATCCGCCCCTGCTTTAATCACTTGAATGTTTTCATCGTGAAATTACATATTTAAGGACATTCAAGTTATCAAAACAATATCTATGACTATAAACTTTCATTTCGATAGTCAATCCACTCCGTTTTCTAATCGGTGATTCAACTGAAGGGACCATTAAAAAATTTGGACACCATCGTTCGAAGTGGTGATCATCCCCTTTTCGAGAAAACCGCCCCTGCTTTAATCACTTGAATGTTCTCATCGTGAAATTACATATTTAAGGACATGCAAGTGATCAAAACAATATCTATGACTGTAAACCTTCCATTCGATAGTCAATCCACTTCCTTTTCTAATCGGTGATTCAACTGAAGGAAGCATTGAAAAATTTGGCATCATGGTTCGAAGTGGTGATCATCCCCTTATCGAGAAAACCGTCCCTGCTTTAATCACTTGAATGTTTTCATCGTGAAATTATACATTTAAGGACATTCAAGTGATCAAACTAATATCTATGACTGTAAGCCTTCTCCCCGATGGTCAATCCACCTCCCTCCTTTCTTTTCCAGATCCTGACTACACCTAGGCATTCTATTCACCCGTCACAGAGAGCTTTAATCATTCAAATGTTTTCATCATGAACTCGTATATTTAATCGCCCAAACAAATCATTCGAATGAAGCAAATTTTTACAAAAAAAAAAAAAATCATAACTCCCCAGTCAGCAACACCATACACAGCGAACAGCAATTCAGTAAAGGCAAGAAGAAAAAGAAAGAAAAAATCTCAGCATTTCTCCTTTTACCATTGCGTGGGTTGCTCAATGGAAAATTGCCGTAATCAATAACAGGGACACAAGGCGGGGGATTCGGGTTTTGTCTGGGGCAGTATAATATTTCCAAATCACGCCCGAACGTGTATCGCAGAACGCAAAATTTGAGATAATAATTTGCGGCCATATTTATCATGCTTTTGCAGCGTCTCGAATGGCAACGCGAATGCTGATTACATGCTAGATAGATAGGTGCCCCGCCGAAGCTCTGCCGCGAAGACGCATTTATTACATAGTCATATGAAAACAAACCGGCGTTTCTGGAGGACGGACCAATCGTACGCAAGGTATGATTATTAAATGGCGAGCGTGAGTGTCGGGTAAAACGAGAATTACAAATGGTTAGGTACGGGCTTGCCGTGCACGGGTTCGTTTCGTTTCAAAAATGAAAGTGTTCGATTTCACGTGCGCTTCGAATGCCAGAGTTGGAAGTAAAAAAGGAAGGGAAAGGAGCATAATTATATTTGCAAACAAAAAGTGTAAGTGATGTAATTTCGGTAGACAAATAAGCGGCAATTTATTACTTTCCCTATATACATAGTATAATATTTCGGAAAAATATTGTGACGGAGTCGATAATTCGAATTCGTGTTTTCGACAAAAGAGCAGCGAGTCCGTAATGTGAGTGTAAGAGATGTAATTTCGGTAGACAAATAAACGGCAATTTATTACTTTCCCTATATAAATAGTGTAATACATAGGAAAAGTATAGTGACGGAGTCGAAAATTCGAATTCGAGTTTTCGACAAAAGAGCAGCGAATCCATAATGTGAGTATAAGAGATGTAATTGCGGTAGACAAATAAACGGCAATTTATTACTTTCCTTATATACATAGTGTAATACATAGGAAAAGTATAGTGACGGAGTCGAAAATTCGAATTCGAGTTTTCGACAAAAGAGCAGCGAATCCATATTGTGAGTGTAAGAGATGTAATTTTGATAGACAAATAAGCGGCAATTTATTACTTTCCCTATATACATAGTATAATATTTCAGAAAAGTATTGTGACGGAGTTGAAAATTCGAATTCGTGTTTTCGACAAAAGAGCTGCGAGTCCATAATGTGAGTGTAAGAGATGTAATTTTGGAAGACAAATAAACGGCAATTTATTACTTTCCCTATATACATAGTATAATATTTCGGAAAAGTATTGTGACGGAGTCGAAAATTCGAATTCGTGTTTTCGACAAAAGAGCAGCGAGTCCATAATGTGAGTGTAAGAGATGTAATTTTGATAGACAAATAAACGGCAATTGATTACTTTCCCTTCTGCATAGTATAATATTTCGGAAAAGTATTGTGACGGAGTCGAAAATTCAAATTCGAGTTTTCGACACAAGAGCATGTTTTAAACACCCCTGAACTCAAATTGAAAGTTTTTGGGGTAATGTCTGTCTCTGTGTGTGCGTGTGTGTATATATGTATGTATGCATGTATGTATGTTTGAGTGCGTGAGTAGCTTGAGCGTATGTAAGTTGGTGTATATGTCCCTGAGTCTGTCCCATTCTATAATTACGGTCATTTAGACCAACAATACAGATTTTCCAAATTTTTTCTCCCAAAATTTTCAAAAGAAAAAAAAAATACGCATTCTTAAAAAATGGTCCAAAAACCACAAAACCCGCCATGAAAAACTAATGTGACAGAAATAAAGCAGATTTATTAATGTGACAGAAATGTGGTAGTAAAAGAATGGTGCAAGCAGCATATGTTGCAAAAAGAATGTTGCAAGCAGCAGTATTGCCAATTCAGATATACCAAAAATACTAAGATATATTTATTAATGTGATATAAATGTGACTGTAAAACAATGTTGAAAGCAGTATGTTCTATCGACAATCCACAGACACCTATTCATCATTCAGTATGATTAGTAACCTATTTGGAGGTTACTGCCTAAGCAGGATGCCTTTCTTGGTGACGCACAGTGAACCAGATGGCAATGTTAGCTGTAAAAATAAAATCAAAAATTGAATGTTGTTACATCCAAAAATTTTGGTTTAATATAGTTCTCATATAGTAGGTCATTTCATGGAAGTCATTAAATAATGCATCTGTGAAAGGATTTTCCTGGCTAACTATCACAAACTAATGTGGAGCTAAATAATCGCTGATCTACCTGTTCCAGTATCTGCAAATACGTCCAACTTTGAGTACAGCTATAAATGTTTTTACCATGTATTTGTTGAAATAATTTGGTAGAGATATTTCATAAAGACATGCAAACGATTTAACTCAGCCTATTTTAAAATTATTTTCATTAAGCATTTTCATCAGACATAACGTTGTTCATGATGTTGTCATCAGACATAATATAACACCGTGTAATATTCGCAATGAGTATCGCTTTTACCAGGAAGAGGATAAACACGTTATTTGTGTATGGAGTCTCACAGTCTTCGACAGCCTCCTCTTATGACAGCAAAGCGTCTCTGGTATTGCTACGTAGTGATTTGACAACTCACTTATGCATTTAAACGTACAGCTCATCTGTACAACCTACGGACAGTTTATATATTTATTTATTTATTTATTTATTTATTACCCATGCCGTCCAGCGCACCCAAAGAGTATGGAGCAGCTATAGGGGAAGGTCGGGAAAACCTACAGACAATTGTACAGCATCTATTTTCATGTGTTCTGGGAGTGATTTTTCAACATGATACCGCTCGAACACACATAGCACATGTTTGAAGAGTGTGCCTCTGAAATATTGCCATCTCATGGCCAATCAAGAGATTCAGAACTCTTGCCAATCGTGCATGTCTGGGATTTGCTGGGACGGCATAGGCAAAGAGCTTGTATGATTTTTGCCAAAACATTGCAGAACATCTGCCAGAATTTACCACAGGACAATATATCTAGTTGACTTTACACCGCACCGTGTATCACATTTTACGCCGTCAAAGAATCATTTACTCTGAATCAACATATGATCTTTACGTTGCCATTGCTCTGTAATTAAATATCTTTTTGCAATGAAAATTTAATCATTTCTTTATCTTTAAATACTTAATACTTGTAGAGCACTTCCTTCAGAATGTGTCAATTTTTATGTCAGATTGTAACTAGATTTATATAAATAGAGCTTTAAAGGTAATGAGAAAGATGCATGAAAGATAAGATATATGAATTAAATATATGAGACAAAGTGATATCGTGTGTGTTTGTGTGTCACGCTGATCGACAAATTTGGCGAAATATCGTGAAATTTGCAATTGAGTTTAGACAAATGTTGCCGAAGTTGGCTATAATGCAATATCTTTGAAAACGAATTTTAATTTATTTGATACTCTCTGACGCTTTAGGATTATTATAAACTTAATATTAAACTTAATAATATTGATTAAAATATAGCGAATTTCTATGTTCGGGAAAAGATACGCTTCGTTTGTGGGTCGTAAAAGACAAGTATTTTACAGTCAGTAATCACTGAAGTTACATGCACAGAAACATCTAACTAACAAGAAAAGAAAATTAAATCCATTTTTGTTTTACAATGGCAAGTGTTTTACCGTGAGGGAAGTAAGTAAGAAGTAAAACGATATGTACAGAGCTATATTTCTGATCAATGAAAAATTGAAATTTATTTTCATACTACCACTGGAGAGCATTTTACCACGAATAGTTAATAGTAATCAGTAAAACTATATGGCAGATCAATACTAATAAATATGAATTTTAGAATTTATTTTATTTTATAACATATATATATATATAAGCGTTTTACAGGCAGTAAACACTAACGTTACTTGCACAGAAATATCTAACAAGCAAAGAAAATTAAATTAATGTTCTTTTTAAAATGGCACGTGTTTTACTGCGGGGGAAGTAAGCAAGTAGTAAAATGACATGTATAGGGATATTTTACCGATCAACAGGGGAATTGAAATTCATTTCTGTATTATCGCTGGCAAGCATTTTACTGCAAATAGTTAGTAGTAATCAGTAAAACTAATAACTATATGGTAGATGAATATCTGACTATTGAATAGTAATTTAAAAATTCCTTTTATTTTATAATAGCAAATATTTTACAGACAGTAAACATAAATGTTACTTGCACAGAAATGCTCGACTAATAAGCAAAGAAAATTAAATTAATTTTTGTTTTACATTGGCAAATGTTTTACCGCGAGGGAAATAAGTAAGCAGTAAAACGATATGTGCTGGGCTATATTACTGATCAAATGGGAAATTTCACTACGAATAGTTAATAATCAATGAAAATATATGGTACATGACTAATAAATAGGTATTTAAAAATTTCTTTTATTTTATAACTGGCAAATGTTTGCAGACAGTACACACTAAAGTTACGTGAATAAAAATATCAATGACTCACATATAAAGAATATTAAATTATTTTTCTTTTAACAATAGCAAGTGTTTTCTGCAAAGGAAGTAAGAAAGCAGCAAAACGCTATGCATATTTGCATGTAATTACCATGCAATTTTGATAATTCCACGATATATTACCAAGCTAAATGTTAATAGATTTAGTCTATAATAACATAAAACTTTATTTCTTCAAAAAAGTCATACAGCACAATGTGCATTATAAACTTCCTTATTACTTTCCTTATATACATAATGTATAAGGAAAGTATTGTGACGGGGTCGAAAATTCGAATTCGAGTTTTCGACGGGAGAGCACGTTTCAAGCATCCCTGATCACGAATCAAACATTTTTGAAGTGATGTCTGTGTGTGTATGTGAAAGTATGTGTGTGTGTGTGTATGTCAGTGAGTCTGTGGAGACGATAACTGACGAACGAATGGACCGATTCGAACAAAATTTGGTACAAAAATCACAATCCGTGAAAACTGGAAGCCTATTATTTTTATATGCAATCGAAAGTTCAGAACCCCCCTAAATTTTCGAGTGAAATTTTGAAAAAATCGTCAAAAAATAAAATCCGCTAATAAAATTACGCAAATAGACATTTCTTATGTAATTTTTCATTAGAAAACGATTGACATAAATTTTGGAACGCTAACATGAACTGTTCTCGAGATATCGCACATTTTTGAAAAAAATTATCAAAAGTCATATAAAATAGAAAAAAAATATTTCCTATTGAGAAACATGTTCACTTTTCATATGTAATACCATGCGATAAATTGGATGACATCATTCTCGTGGATCTAGCTCGTTTCATTCATGAAAAAATATACTTTGAGTAATACTTTTGTATTTGATCGCCAATAGTCATTTATCTGCTGTAAGAATAACTTATTTCTTCGTCCATAACGCTTGGCGAGATTTTGGCGGAATGTCGCCAACTTGGCGACTTTTTGAAATGTTGATAAATTAACGAAAATCTCGCCAAATGGATAAAAATGACTCTAAATCAATGAAAATGACGACTCACTGACAAAAATTCAATATCTTGTAAAGAATATAAGTATCTACTATAAGAAAAACCTATTTTTTTTACTGTAAAAGTAGTAAATTCATTATATTATATAAGGAAAGTCATGTGTTGCCCACATCAGATTTTTTTCTATGCTGTAGTGTATATAGGCATATTTTTTTATGGAATTACTAAACCATTTATAAACTACTCAACTAATCTCAACTGAAATTTTCGTTCTACAATTGGAATTTCAAATGTGAATTTTAAATTGTAATTGTTAGATCACATGAAAAAAGCAATTTTACAGTGATGCTCTATTTTAAAAATTCAGTTGGGTGAATACAAAATAATGTGCATAAAAATGTGCTTGTATTATAGAAATGTTAAATATAGAAAGTGAAATTTCATATTTTAACCTAGTTTCCACTTATGTGGCAGTATTTAAATCATTATATATTACTTTCCCTACATGGTAATGTATATGGAAAAAAGTATTGGAATAGTGGATCTATACGTTTCGAGCACTCTGGAACCCCAAAAATCATTTTTAGCGTGACGCGTGATCTGTCTGTGCAATGTATGTATCTATTTTAGTTGAAAAAGTAATTGATCCAATTTCACAAAATTTAGTAGGTAAGCATCTTGTAGTTTACTCTGATGTTGATTCAATTTTGGCGCGATTCGAGGAAAAAAAACCTGCTTTTGCGAAATGGCCAGTAAAATAAAATATATCCACTCTAGCTGAGAAACTAACTGATCTAATTTCACAAAATTTGGTAGAATAATTTCCTGTAGCTCTGGTGCTGATTATATTTTAGTACGATTCAGAAAGAAAGAACCTGCCTTCTTTGCCAAAATGACAGGCAAAAATTGCCGAAATCGAAAATAAAAGACTACGTATGCTCAAATGCATCAACTATATATTAGTTTTATATGTTATTTTTGACGACGAAAATAATAAGATCAATCCCATAACTCTAGGACTAAGCGTTCTGGAGATATTTTAGTTTTTCGTACTTTTTCCACGTCGCGTTTGAACAAACGTCAATCATCAAACGAAAAAGAAAATTGAAATAAAATTGTAAATTCAGTTTAATTTCAAAATTGCTTTGTGCTATTAAACTCAATTTAATAATTTATAAGAAAGAAAAAAAAGAAAGAAAAAAAGAGAAAATGTATTCGAGTCTGTAGGGAAAATTATGTGCTGCTCACATCAAATTTCTTTTTATTTCGCGATTAACTATTCTCAGAATATTTTATGGCTGTAATCCAATTTGAAATATTTTATCCTCTCCCCCCTCGTTCAACTGGAAAAAAAATTTCTTGAAATAGTTGAATAAATAATTACTATATATATAGTAATTACTTAAATTATAGTTAAAAATTATATTTGAAAACTTACTATTGCTAAATTTTTATTTGTCCCTCTGACCAAAAATTCCTGAAAGAAACACTGTTTCTCCCTCTATCTACGTCAGTGTTTTTCAATCGCCGACCCCTGACATCCATTATATCGGGCCACGAGAGATTATCTTGAAATTTGTCGTTTTAGTTTTCTAAGCATTTTAGTTCTCTAAGCACAAAAAAATATTTCATAGTGGAAATATTGGAAAGAGAATAATATTCATGAATTTGGCGAAAAGTCTGTACCAGAACGGCTAAATAACATCTATGTAGAAAATTGTTAGTAACCAAACCGTATTTAAATTTTAATATGAATTAGAAACTGCTCAGCTGACTTCTATGGTGAATTACAATAGATAAATACTTTTCTCTCTCAATGCCGTTTTTCTATTCAAACCAACATCAGTAAAATTAATTTAATAACACAATAATCTACTTTATACTAAATAATATTATACAGTTTTGATGATAAGAATAGGATATGTCAATGAGCACAAGTTTTTGTCAGCACAAATTAATTTAATGATATTAGAAAATTACAATATGAATTGAGGAAATTGAGAAAATTACAATATGCTGCACGATGCCATTAGTCCAGTGATTGATAACTTATTTAAATGTAATTTCATATTTGTCAACGTGCCACAGTGTATACTCATACATATACTAATACTATTATGCCATGATTAATTATTAATATATAGTTAGTTTAATATATGAAGTTAAAAAAAGAATTAGAAAGGTATTTACATGTAAATTTGTCGGGACCGTACCTTCGTCTTATAAAATAAAAAAAAATTTCCCAGGTAGCGGTCTCACAAAGGTTGAGAAGCACGGAACAACGTCATGGAGCCCTGTACTTTAACAAGAGCTGAATCATTCTATCTTGCCAACTTAGTGTACTATAAAATAATATCAACGATATGTACTTGGCTCACTTGAGCTCTGAACAATCCAATTAATTGTCTTCGCTTCATCTCTGATTGCATACGGATACGCAGCCGCAGTTTTTATCCCAGTTTCTGTAATTGCCTCGGGAGCCTTCTCCCTCGACTTTAGCCCGTAAAACTCATTCCTGTGCTTAAGATATATCTACGCACGCACGTACATACTTATTTGTACACGCATGGCCGAATACGCAAACAGTTTTCTTACTACACAATTTTAGTCAACATTTTTGCTCGAGCAACTGACGTTAATTTTCTTCCTGTTATTACCTTCTCTTCTGCAATAAACATCGCAGGAAACTCGCTGCTAAGTGCACATATTTAAACTATCGTTTTCCGAAGCTCTTTGCGCTAACGAGGGAGACTAGCCACCCTAAACAAACTGCAATTTTTACAGAACAACCGCCATCACTAACTACCGCCCTCCCCCTTCTCTCTCCTCCTACACCCCAACTTTTTTCTACCCTTTCAGGGAAAACTTCCCCAAAGCTAACAAGAATAACCATAGCGAGCCAGGGCTGACTTGGAACAGAAAGCAACTTTCGCTCTTTTAATGAATCAGTTGTTTTCCTACCAAAAGAACGGGAAAAAATTAAAACTTGCGCAGAAATTCAATCTTTTGCGAATCCCACCTCCGCCCCCCCCCCCTTCCATCTTCCACGCTAATCTCTGTTCTTACCCCCTCCCTTTCTCAAAGAAGGGGTTGTTGGTTGAGGAGGGAGGGGGGAAAGAGAGATGGCTAAGAAATAAAATTCCAACTAATTAGATTCTGCCACCCCGGCTAATTAATAACTTGCAACTCATTAACAGAAAGGGTTACCGGGCCGGCTGCCTCCCTCCCCCTGTGTACGCATTTTTAAGGGGGCCGAGCAAAATTTAACGGAATTTGGAAAAATTTGTGATGGAGCAATATGTTTTTTTCCCCGTTTTCCGTCTGAAATTCTGGCGCGTGCAGTAATCCAGGATTTGCTGGGGATTTTTGCCGCAGTTGGAATTTGCCGAAATTATTTTTGAGTTTTCGGATACAAATATTTAATGAGAGGTATATGCATGGAGGATTTTTTTACTTATTACTGCGAGGAAATACAATTAGCGGCTTGCAGGGGCTTCCAGGGCGGTTTGTGTTGCATTTTAAAAGCAAATATATCGTATATACGTTTTAAATTGCAACCCTAATTATTGCAAGGCTAATTATCGTATACATTAATGCATTTTAGATTTATGAATTTTAAAAATGCTCATAACTGCATGATGTTATCCAAGACATAACAATTAAAAGCCTATTCTACGCAAGCACACCATGGCAATTAAAATTTCGGGGGGGTGGGGGGTGGGGGGTAGATATTAAAGACAGAATGGTGTGAAAGAATAAATTCAAACTTCATACGGGAGCTGTAGAGGACTAACTTTGAAAAATATCAGAATATGCAAAAGCTATTGCACAATGTGAAAAGGTTTTAATTTAATTTCAAATTAAACAAAACGCATTCAATTTCTGGATAGAACTGAGAGAAGTGAATGAAGATAAGAAAATGGATTTTTTTTTTCCTTCTCGAAAATTGTTTTCAATCAGCAGATTTTATAACAACAACTCAAAACAAACACCTCAACAACTGAATACACAGATTTTTAAAACATCTGGGAGTGTGAAACTTCACTCGACTTCCTCACAGATTTATACTTTATATATTGTTTAAGCCCACTTGTAGCAATCAATAATAATCAGTATAAAAAAATGGAATCTTTTTCACCACTTAATCCTAAAAAGTTTCTTTGAAAAAGTTTCTCTTTTTAAGTTGGCAACAGCTTTGTGACGCCAAATCAATTGAATGTTGATTACTGACAGTCATGGAGATAGAGAAGAGCGGGAAAAACTCTTGAAAAGCTTGAACATGCCATAATAATGCTTTGAGAATTATATGCACTGCCTTTATTGTTAGTACCGTCCTATATGTTTTCATTTGACACAACAGGAAAGCGTACTGTTTAGTATATGTATTTTTGATTATCTTACCATTAAATGTCTCTAATTATGAGTAGAATTTTTTCTCTGAAACAGGGTACAGAATATGCAAAATCCAATTTGACGATAAGAATTTAAAATTGCGTCCCAGTAGCTCAACAATAGAGGGTCGACGAGCCAGTACAAAGATCCGTTGTTCGATTCCCGGTTGGGGCTGCAAGGTTTTTTACAATGCCGCCCTAACAGGGATCAACCTGGTAGGTTAGTGCAAAGATATTGGAGGTCTGGGTGTGATTCTAGTATGACTAGCAGGGATTCGCTGGATACTGAACTCCGATTTCAAATCGGGAGGACCACGGCCAAGCAGGGAGCTAATCTGGAAGATAACAATAGCAGCAGGAGGTTAACCTGAAGCAAAAATAGCAGGAGGTGGTCAGTCAGATTGTCAGTTGCAAGTCAATCTGACATTAGAGGGGGGAGAATGCAGAGTCCACTATGATGATAAGAGCTTGCAACTCCGCCGCATTAGAATTCCCATAATTGAAAAGGTCAGCTTCTTCTCTGCAAAAAGTCTATAAAAAATTCTTCATTCTAACGACTCATGCTCTTATTTCATTTCTCAAAAAAGGCCACAGATATCACAGCAGAATACCATGGGACCATCCACTATGAAAACATTCTCAATGCCTGATTCTGTGATCGGTAATAGCAAATTGTAACATTAGTATCACAAAGATTCCTTTCTTTCAACCAAGGAGTTCAGCTTTGGTTTTTGAAAGGAAGATCTCGAATAAGATAAGTCCAATAATTTAAATTTTTTTTATTCTCTACCGTTTTCTTCAGGTACATAGTCTTCATCATGAGCGTGCTATGCCATCGCCATACTCCATTTCTTCTAAAAATGCTTTCCCGTTCTCTGAAGGGACTGGAACTAATAAATTGATATCATGAGGGACTGGTCTCTTTGCTGAGCTTAAACTTCGATAAACATTTTTATGCTTATTTTTTTATGAAAATCCAGAAACATTGACATAGCAAAAATAACAATCGTTTACTTAATTTGTGGGCTCTCGCCATATCATGGGTATTGCATCAAATGGCATTAATTTTTTCCTTTATTTTATGCAGTCACGTAAGTCATTTAAACAACTTGTACAAATAACGTGAGGCGCCCAGTTTTTATCTTGGTCACCTAAGGGACATTCAATTTACATAGTTTCTTTAAATCTGCAGTGATTACATATTGTTGAAATTTCGTTGTGAAAGATCCACAAACCATAAAAGAACTTGTTTGAGCCATCAATACCCTCCGTGACCTTATGACGCTATATTTATATAGAGCTTAACGTAGTGTATGACATCAGATACTGAACGCGAGACCAAGCCCGTTCCTTACATAATACAATAACTATTTTTCTTTCACAGCGAAATTATGATGTAATCATGGAGCTGTACGTAGCGCATGGCATCAGATACTGAAAGTGAGACCACAGCCTTATTACTTTCCCTGCAATACATGGTAATATATAGGGAAAGTTTCGGAATCATGCCGAAAATCGCAACTCGAGTTTTCGACGAATCTACGCGTTTCGAGACCTCTAGAATACGAAAAAACTATTTTTAGCGTGACGTCTGTGTGTGTGTCTATGTGTCTGTCAGTGCAGATTTTGTATCCACTCTAACTAAAAAACTAATTGACAGAATTTCATAAAATTTGGTAGGTCAGTCACTTGTGGGCGAATATGGTGCTGATTAGTTTTGGGTACGATTCGGGATAAAAGAACCCGCTTTTTTTTTTTTTTTTGCGAAATCGCCCTCAAAAGCCTGCATCCACTCTAGCTGAAAAACTAATGGACCAAATTTCACAAAATTCGGTAGATAAGTCACCACTTGTGTGTTACCCTGGTGCTGATTAGATTTTGGTACGATTCGGAAAAAATAACCTGCTTTTTTTTTTTTTTTTGCAAAATGATCCACAAAATTCGCCAAAATCTAAAATAAAAAGCTATGTATGCACAAATATATCCATTAAATACTTGTTTTATACGTAATTTTTAACGAAAAAAAGAATAAGATCAACCCCATTACACTAGGTCTAGCCGTTCTCGAGATATTTTAGTTTTTTCGTATTTTCTCTACGCCCATTTCAAAATAAGTCCAGTTACCAAGTGAGAACGAAAATTGAATTAAAAGTGAATTAAATTTAATTAAAATGAAGAGAACGTGGATATAAGTTTGCAGGGAAAGTCATGTGCTGCCCACATCAGACTTTTTTTGTTTCTTATCATTTTATAAGATTGTATTTGAGATATCACGCAACTCGGAGTGCCACGCTCATTTTGTTAACATGTTTAAAATATTTCAATCATCTTCCAAAAAAAATAAGACATTTTCTTGCGAGGTTTTTTTATTTACTACTTATACAGCGGAGTGCTCATGGGTTTTACTAGTTATCTCTAAATAACAGAGAAAGCCAACAATCAAGACGCTTCTTTACGGGGCTCCTGTGTCTGGATGACCACTCATCCACAATGATTGAGAAATGACAAGCTGCATTTGCATCATTTATATATACACTTTTATTTTTTTATATAAGTGGTAGTTCATTGGAAAATTGTTTTAAAATGTTGTGCTTGTAATTTTTGAAAGAAATGTCGAATAAATGCCTAAATTCAGGCATTTTAATTACGTTTTTATGAGATTTTATTTATTTCTTTATGTTTTTGCAATTATATTTTCATTTATTTTATCCTAACAAAATGAATTAAATAAAGTAGGGTTAAAAGTAAGTCACAATGTGTCACTCACTACATTTTATTAAAAGTAAAAGTATGATACTCCCCACCACCACTAGCTACAATCCTCATCACAGAAACTAGACGTGCTGGAGGGAAATTAGTAACGGATTTGAAATCAGGAGATTTAAATATATCCAAAATTATACATCAGTTTGCTTGATGAATTTTGCTTATAAGCCAATGTAATCTATTAATTTAACCACATCATTATAGCTCTGTCTGTTAATAACCCCTCCCCACACACACACACCACCACCACCACCACCACACACACCAGCATTATTATTTTGATCCATTACTTGAAGTCTTTTTGTACAGCAGAATTGAGGTAAATTAATTTTTGTGTTCAAGGTCGTTTTCGGTACGTAAGGGATAAATTGGCAGAGACCAACTGTTTAAAATGGATTTCAAACATTTGCTAACATTCATACGTACTCAGACATCACCCTCCCAAAATCGGTAAAATTATAACTTAATAATTATAATTTTACCAATTATAACTTAACATTTACTAATAAAACTTCACTAAATAAAAATTTGCTTCAGTAGAATAGAATTTTTCTAAC
Organism: Amaurobius ferox; assembly: GCA_951213105.1. Taxonomy (NCBI): domain Eukaryota; kingdom Metazoa; phylum Arthropoda; class Arachnida; order Araneae; family Amaurobiidae; genus Amaurobius; species Amaurobius ferox. The sequence goes on along the minus strand of OX578143.1, from coordinate 74,101,476 downwards.
CTTGGGCGCAGCCTTCTAACTCGCTGTCCGTGGAGTATATATGTAAGTTAAAAGTGTCCGTCAAATGGAAGCGTCCGTTATTCGGAATATTATCCGTTAAGAACATTTACTACATATGCTTCACGTCAACTATAAGAAATTCCCCCCCCCCCCACACCACCTCACAATAGTTGCTAAAACTCTACGTCTATATCTACAACATTCATACGACTACAACTATTTAATATTTGACTGCTCTATCAATTTCACCCACAAACATTTACCCGATTACAACCGTTTTACAGATTTTTCACTTTAAAAAAAACGTCAAATTCAATGCATAACTGCAAAAAATATCGCATTTCCGGAATATATCCCTATCATTCCCCTACAGCAAAACGTAAACCTCAACGTCTAAATTTCATTCCGCAAAATCCAAAATGAAAAACACCCTTGATATATATATCCCGAGATCTTGCAATCCTTTTCACAGATTTCTTCCAGAGAGATGGCCACTGAAAGGGCAAAAAATATAGAAAATGGCAAGCCAGGGGTTGGGGTCCGAGATTTATGGGCGCCCTCGGCTCAGGAACAAGCGCCCAACAGTGACGTCACACTGCCCACTACATGCTGTGGGAAAGAGAGAAAAAGGAATTTCAGGGAGGGGGCTAGGGAATTTGATAAATGGTCTCCCCCGCCCACTTTCTCCTTGAGTTACAATTGTTTTCATCGGGTACCTTCCCAGATGGAAGGGTTGCAAGAAGAATCGAGATTCAGGCGCCAATTTGGCGGAATATTTCGCTGAAAAGTTTTCGAAAACAGCCTTGGAGTGAATTATTGCGTTATATTCGGACAGGTGGTACAAGCTGGATTCGATTTTAGATCTAATCTGATCCCGGAATCAATATTGCGGTACCGAGGACAATCTTATGCTCTCAAAGAAGCTTTTCTATACATATATATGTAAGGTAAAGCAAAATTTCCCTACTTATCACTGTATCTTCGCAACCGCCCGAACTCTGAACTTATATTTATAAAGGGATATTCCGCATAAGTCATTCATGAACATTAGTAAAGCATGTTTCTCTAAATTAAAAATAAATAAATAAAATATATTTCTCTAAATGATGTTTCCTAAACTATACCCAAAGAGGTGCGAAGGAATTTGATAGCTAAGCGGCATGATCATTGTATCTCTGCAAGCCCTCAAGCTAGGAATCCGAACTGCTGTAGATATATACTTCATGAACCACAGTATATTTCTACAACCCACACCTAAAAGGGGAACCGAAAGGGGTCGACCGAAATATTCCGCAGCGTAATCACCGTATCTTCCTATTGTTTCATTCTTCACCGAAGTCTATGGCTTAGGATAATTTGTAGTTAAAATCTCTTCCATAGAAATTTTACAACAGAAATGGATATCTACCAACGGATAGTTGGTCCACTCATCAGTTCAAGAGGGCATATTCCAATGATTTAATAGAATAATTCCCTCAATAGAATTTGCTTATTTTCTTCTTGATATAGTTGAGCAACAAAATTGGTCCAATCAACATTTAAAGGTGCAATATATTCTTCAGATATCTGGTATGCACATGCACACTACAATGAAAAAGTTGACGAACTTTCTCCATTGGGCAAACTTAATATATATTGGGAAATATTTTGTAAATTTAACCAGAGCTTTAAGAAGGAAAGTTAAATTAACTGAACTTAGTTAAATTAACTGAAGTATGGCTCAACTCGACTCATACAAAAATCCACTTTTAAATAGTTTGCGATTTTTTTATGTAAATTTTGCAAGAAAAATTTTGAAAATTCTGTATTTGGTTTAAATCTACATCACCTATCTAATATCTAGTCCAAATGATTACATTATAGCATGCTAGCCTTTATTTTAAAGGGCTTGAAAAAAAATCTTTTGATTGATACCAAATTTGACAATGTACCAACGAGGATATGAAAATTCCATCCTCCCCAAGGAGATAATGACGTCACGAACACAAAAATTGTATCTTCTTGTATATCTTTTTGGGGGTACAGATTAGGGTATATCATTAACGACTCAGCAAGTTATAACTTTATATTCCCTTAACTTATGGTATCTTATAATTCATAAATTATCCCTTTTGATTATCCTCTTTGAATTTTACTATTATTAATTATGTCCAATGTCTTAATTCTACGAATCTGAACATTTCTTTGGTGCAATTAGATTAAGTCTATGCAAAATTTAATTACTTGAAATTATTTAGCTAAATTTTATCACAGTGATTTAAACTAAATTTATGTGTTTGCTTACATGTTCAAAATCAGTAATATTCTGTCGATTTAGATGGCATTATGGCATAAATTAAGTAGGTGAAAAAGTTACATTACTGTTGCCCTGCTGATCTGTCCCTGCGGTCTGTCTCTTAGGAGCCCACCGGATGCCATAATATTAATATTTCTACATTCTTCACACAGTTTATCATCTCGCATTCGAATTTTTATGTTGATGTACCGTCGCGGTGGGAGGGATTTTATTTGAGTCCTGGGTGTTTCATTTTCTAACCGAAAATAACGGCCTTCCCTTTCTAACACCTATGTATTTAAATGTTATTTTATTCTAGTAGCAAAGTTCTTGGAATATGATTATATATTTGTTAAAATTAGCATTTTTTTTTTGTTTCCTTTCAATGTAATGTGTTAAGTTTATTCGCTATAATAGCCCGTTTCTTCTTCTGTCAGCCCGTGTTATTTGGCGAAAAATTTGGCGACGAATTTGGTAGGATGTAGCCAACTTGGAGAAAATATCGCCAAATTAACAAAAAAAATGCAGCCAAATTAATAGAAATGACGCTAATAAGATAAAAATTCAACATCTTGGAAAGAACATAAGAATAACATATCTCTGTCTGTTCGTCCGTAACGCTTGGCGAAAATTTGCCGACAAATTTGGCGTGATCTCGCCGACTTGGCGACTTTTTTAATGTTGCAAAATGAACGAAAATTTAGCCAAATTAATAAACTCTCTTCTAATTGATAAAAATGTCGCCAAATTTATAAAAATGACGCTAAATCAAAGAAAATGGCACTTAATTGATGAAAATTCAATAATTTGGATAGATAAGTTCAAGTTCTTTGATAATCCCTGTCGGTTTGCGTTTTGTTAGGGGACAATATAGCATGTATGTTCGATAGGGAGTTGATGAGGAAATAATGATTTTGTTTGGGAGAGACGCATGGCTCGCATGTGTCCGTGGAGAGTCGAAACGTAATTCATGCCGGCGGGTGGATGGATATAATGCTTTGCAACTATTTGCATCCTGTCATATGACGGGCATACCTTTTAGAAAAGCCCTGCTCTATGTCTGTCTGTAACACTTGGCAATAAATTTGGCGGCAAATTTAACGAGTTTGGGAAATTTTCGCCAAATCAAAAATATATCACCATATTAACAAAAATGTCGCTGAATTTACGAAAATTCAAAATCTCGGAAATTAAATTGACTTGAGGACTGACTTAAATTGTTTCGTTAAAAGCTGTTGTGAAATATTAAACAATCAACAAAATGCTATTCAATAAAGAAACATTTAATAATTGATTTGAACTCGGTGGTTATGGTAGGAAAGTGGAATGCGATAGTCCCATGTTCGATCCTTGACGCCGCACAAAAACTAGGCGCGATTAAATCTGTAGGTCCGAAAGCCCATCCGAGAGGTGATGGGATAGGGGAGGAATGGTACAGTCTCTGTGTAGTCCAGTCAAATGATTCATGGACCTAGAACTACTTGATTAATAATTGGTGTCAACTGATTCTATAGTAAAATGCGTAATTAAAAACGATGTTGCTAGCTGGTCACTGGAAAAGCCATCTTGGAAAACGGCGGCAAAATCGGATATGTTAAACAAAAAACTTTAAAATCACGGAAATGACTGGTTTTTCATAAAAAATGATCTGAACATAAATTAACGAACATAAAATTTACAAACTACACTTTCTTTTACTCTGTGGGGAATGGCCTCGAATCTAGACATTTTTTTTTTATATATTCACAAGTAAAATTGGATATGTAAGTTAAAAGTGCAAGCACATCATAATAAACGTGGAATTCTAATTTTCCTGAATTATAACAACACACAAATAATATATAATTCACAAGTAAAATTGGATATGTAAGTTAAAAGCGCAAGCACATCATAATAAACGTGGAATTCTGATTTTCCTGAATTATAACAACTAGTTCCATGTCATTCTGAACATGCTGTTATACAAGGCAATCTTTCTTTTTCACAGATGCATTGTATTGCAGCACACTGACATTCTGTGCACTCGCGCTTGATATACTGAAGGAGATATTCAGGAGCTGGTGGCTAAAAAAATTTAATAGGAGACAGCTTCTCCATCTCCATTGAAATGGGTTTAGCTCAACCCTAAACCACGTCTAAATCTAATGATAAACTCTCAAGCAGTGAAATGAACACGCATCAGAAATAGGCGGCAATGTTTCTGGTTTTACAGGAACAAATGGTTTCGGAATCTTACTCGTAAACTTTTGCATCCGGATTTCATTCCGAATTTCTCCTGGAATTCCTCTAAATTTTGGTCCTGGCTTTCTCCCTGCTTAAGCAATGTTTTCGTTTGTTCTATCTGGTTTACTAAAGACTGAGGCTTCATGATGAAAGTCAACAATGTTTAGCATTAAGGTATCACCCTTTCCAATTGAAAACATCCGGTAGGTTGTTTCGCAACCTAATAAAGAAAGAGCAAACGAGATATTATCTGCAACATATTCTAACATTTCATGTGCAATGATTTTAATATCATATTTAATGACGTCCTCGGAATTCATCTTTGGTTCTGGGCAGAGGAAGATATGAAAGGTGGCATTGACACTATAATTTGAAAGAAGAATTAGCAGATTTGTGTCTTCTCCAACCACTATTGTCGTCATATTACCTGTGGAGATGATAGCTTACAATGAGCAAATCAGCGTCACCCTGTGCCTGGGATATTTTACATCTAATGCCGGCAAGAATTTCCGACAAATATCTGAGGAATTGATCTTTATTCAGCAAATTAGAAAAGAAAATTAATTTCTACAGAATAAATAATAGGCGTCTTATGTCAAAATGCAACTGTTGGACATATTCTTCATTTCGCCCGATGTATGTGGGCGTGAATCTTGGTTGAAAAGTTTTCATTAAATATACAGAAAATGATAGACGGTTTACCACATTTTATCTGTACATAACTGGCATATGTCATGTGAACCTCATAAAAATTAGCATTTTCCCTCCAAGATATGCCTCGCAATAAAGAGCTACCATCGACGACGTAATGCCGTGGCTCATTTGGAAATTTGGAACTTCTGCATATTTCGTTAATTTCTGCATTAGCTTATCCAGTTAAGACTTTACTTCCTTCATTAGTCCATCAGAATCAAATAATTCTTGCATGGTACATACATAGTTCAAATGAAAACACATTAGATAAATTCTTGTTACTTGTATGAGTACACACCAACAATCGTTTAAATAACACTTATGGATACACTTAAAAAGAATCATTCCCACAATGCACTGTGTCACCGTCTTGCTTGTAATATCTTCTATAATTTCATTTCCAATAACTTCTGCATAGTGAACATTAGGTTTCTCGTCAACTGTAACACAACTAACAATATTGAGCCAACGGCCGTACCGTGCTGAAAACACCGATTCTCGTTAGATCACCGAAGTCAGGCAGTATCGGGCGCGGTTAGTACTTGGGTGGGTGACCACCTGGGAACACCGCGTGCTGTTGGCACATTTCGGGCGCGGTACCCCGGTGGTTTGCGCGCTGGATTTGCACGCTGCCACAACTGCCGCCGTGTTCATGCGGAGTACGATCACGTTAAACATGTGTGTCCGTAAGTCCTTCCGAGAGGTTGGTGGTAGGAGAAGGAGGGTACTGTCCCTGTGGATGCCTCCCCCATTGGGTTCCGGTCTAAATTGGGTAGCACTTCCCGGTCGTCCAAACAGTTACCTTACACCTTTCTGGTAGGTCGGACGGTCTGGGTCTCAACAACAACAGCTAACAATATTACGAAGGGCTTAGATGCTAGAAGATATTCAATGCTAGAAGATATTCAATGGTCTGATAAATTCGGTAATATTTTTTGTGTATTATTTGTCTCTTTTTATTAGAGCACTTGACACGGTCACGTGTTGTTTGGTCTCCGGTAACATAAGAAATCCCACAAAACTCCGGCATTATCATGTTCATCTGTGAACAAATAGGCCTGGACATTACCCACAAAGCTCGTTGTTGATCAGTAAGACCTCGCCCATGTCCAGTCCACTATCTCCTTTCAAATTTTCCATAAGAACTTACTCTATGACCAGATCGACAGCCAAACCACTCCAAAAACGTTTACCTCTTTTAACCACATGAAATCCATCAATAAATTTTTAGTGGATAACAGGAGTTCAAATCTGCAACTCCACCATATTCAACAAACAAAGACTTGCACTTGTGGCATAATTGTTGCAGTCACTAGCTGCAAAAAATAGAAGTATATATCTAATGGAAGTAAGATGTAAAACCTGATTTCCAATAAGCTCAGTTTTAATAAATTTCTAGAGAATCTCCACCATACGAATATACTACAACCATAATGCAGACGTCCTGCATCAATCTGGCGTTGAAGTAAAAGCGGCTATAAGGTCTTGTACTTTCTTAACAACTTCTGACGCTGTAATTGTCTCCACAACTTCAGAATTGCGCAGTAGTACGGTCCATCAATGGGGAAATGTGCATCTTTGATATCTGATTCATCGGGACTACCAATAGTTTCTTCAGCAAGTATAGTGACAACTGACAAATACACATATGGATTACCACTAATAACTTTGGATATATTCTTGTAATCATGTGGTTTACTGTGATTTTGGTGTATACAATCTCTAGAATTTCTTTCAATCTAGATCCAGCCATGATAGCAATGTTGCCAATTAAATTTATGTGTGTATGGAAAACACCCAGTCTAATTATCATCATCTTCAGATGACTTCCTAAATTATCATTTGCCACTATCCTAAAAGCATTTAAGCAAAGCGGTTGGTCGTACATCAGCACTGGTGTATAGCCATATTTTTTTTTTCTTTACTTGCTCTCTGATGTACTGCAATGTAGAATAGACACGTCTAACGTTGCTTGGGTTTATTTATATCATAGTTAAGAACGTAGTTGTAGCTTTACTTGGGCATTCAACTAAACGAAGCATCTAACACAACCCACGCTATTCAGGGGCAGGTAATTTTTTTTTAAATGTGACAAACTCCACAATATATCAAATTTTTTTGCTGGATTTATAAATTTTAAATATTCAACTGCTGGCTTATACTTAGCAATCATAAACTACAGGGATTTGGTGGACAAAACCTGATATTAATGTTGGGTATTTCGAGAATTTCTGCCATAGTAACAGTTTGTCAGAGTGCTTTACTTGAAAATGCTCCACCTGATGCAATCGTAGCAAACATACCCATTCCACGAAACGTTCCAGACCCATCCAAATTCGCAATATTATGGTCCACATTGTCTGTTGCATATTGCGAAAAGCTGTTGAGGATATAACTGTACAATTCACATTCTGTAACTTTTGTAACTCAACGTAGGAACTGTAAAACTTGGGCATATGAGCATGAGAATCCCAGATGATGCAATGCATCGCCAAGAAACCTTGATCCAGTATTGTGATGTATCAACACACCTAAGCCTAACTGATGAGGTATAAGCATGGCACGTGGTCAAACTAGATAATATATTAATGTGCCACTAAGTACTTATATATAAACATTATATATCATTATATATCACATACAATAAATAATATAAACGGGTAAAACTAATATGATTTTAAACGAAATCGTGGTTAGCAATATTTTTTAGAAAATTTTAATGATTGTCTAGATTCGAGGCCATGCCCTCAGAGAATAAAATATAATTTATGCTCTTTAATTCATGTCCAGATCATTTCTTATGAAAAACTAGTCATTTCCGTAATATTAATGTTTTTTGTTTAACCTATCCGATTTAGTCACCATTTTTCAAGATGGCGGCTTTTCCAGAGACAGTGGTAGACTTTTTCTCCATCGTTTTTGGCGCGTTTTTTTTTTTTACTATAAAATAGGTTAATGCCAATTATTTTACAATGAGTTCTAGGTTAAGCCATAGATTTTCATAATATGACTTGACTAGTGTGTGCCACCGGCACTGAGATTCAATCTAAACTGGATGGTGAAAGGGTGCAAAGGGATACGCATGCTATGGGGCACCAAGGTAACGTGGTAAAATGTTTCTATTTTTAGTAACTTTATAGACGAATGATTGCATAATCAAGTGCCTACAGTTTGAAATGAAATAAAAAAAATATTATTTTTATGCACGCTTGGCATTTGCACTTCAGCTTAGGACTAAGTCTAGAGAAAATTTGTTGTCTGCAGAACATGACTTTCCTTACTACTGATGAAGTCACTTCTAATTAATTTCGAAAACATTATATTTTCACTCATTTATATCAGTGTTCAAAACCTGTACCCAATGTTATTGGCATTGACATAACATCGCTTAAATTGAAATTTGGCGGTCCTGACGACTTTATTGACCAAAACAAATTATTTGTCGCGTACAAAATCAACATCAAACTGTCATTGGCACTTAATTGGGATTAAGTGAAATAACTGAAATTTGGCGAATTTGGAGTCAAAATCCAAGACTATCACAAAATGCTTTTTGCACACGATAGATCTCCGAGAATAAGAGTAATTTATCGTCTAATATTACAACAACCTTATTTAAAGATTCTTAATATTTTTTCTTTCCCCGAAATACATGGTAATGTATAGGGAAAGTATTGGAATCATGTCGAAAATCGCAACTCAAATTTTCGACGAATCTACACGTTTCGAGACCTCTAGAATACGAAAAAACTATTTTTAGCGTGACGTCTGTGTGTGTGTCTGTGTGTGTGTGTGTCTGTGTGTCTGTGCAATGCATGTATCCACTCTAACCCAAAAACTAATGGACCAAATTTCATAAAATTTGGTAGGTAAGACCCTTGGGTGTGACCCTGGTGCTGATTAGTTTTTGGTACAATTCAGTAAAGAACCCGCCTTTTTTTGCGAAATGGCCCGCAAAAATCTCCTGTATTCACTCTAGCTGAAATACAAATTGACTAAATTTCACAAAATTTGGTAGATAAATCACATGTGGGATACTCTGGGGCTGATTAGATTTTAGTACGATTCAGAAAAGGACAACCTGCCTTTTTTTGCGAAATGGCCCGCAAAAATAGCCAATATCTAAAAAAAGACTACGCATGTTCAAATGTACCAATTAAATGGTTTTTTATACGTAATTTTTGACGAGGAAAAGAATAAGAACAACTCTATTACTCTAGGATTAACCGTTCTCGAGATATTTGAGAATTTTCGCATTTTTTTTTGCCGCCTTTGGAAAAATGTCCATTTACCAAATAAAAGCAGAAATTGAATTAAAAATGCAAATTTAGTATCATTTTGTGCAATTAAACTCAATTTAATGAGTTCTTAAAGAAATAAAGAAGAAATGAATTTGAGTCTGCAGAGAAAGTCATGTGCTGCCCCCATCAGATTTTTTCAAATGTAATGTTACTCTTTTGTTAAATGTATTAAAAAAACCCAGAATATCTTAAGAACGGGTTCATGCTAGTGTTCTAAAATGAGTGCCATTCCTTTTCTATTGATAAATTACGAATAAAATTATCATTTGCTTAACACGGTTGACTGCTGTTCTGAATTTTTTTTCATTCAAAAATCATTCGAAATGTTGGCGATTTTCAAATGTTTGATTGCATTCAAATCGGTAAACATTCCAGCACTCATAGACTGCGGTAATATTAGAAAATTCCCTTCAAATAGGCAATAACGTATAAACCAGAGTTGATGAGCATAACCCCCATTGGCTGAATAATCACATTCTTTCCAGTTAAGGTCCATATTGGAAAAAGAAATCAACATTCTAAACTTCCCCTTTAGTCATCACCCCCCCCCCCCCTCTGAGATCCTGGCTACGCTACTGATTCAAATAGCTTCATCCGCCCTTGATATGTAGTGGCCACAAATTTACATACGAACATCCACACGGTCCCTGTGGATGCCTCCCCCACTGGGTTCCGGTCTAAATTGGGTGGCACTTCCCGGTCGTCCATACTGTTACCTTACACCTTTCTGGTAGGTCGGACGGTCTGGGTCTCAACAATCAACAACAACAACAGGCACCACCTCAAAATTGTTCTATTCGAATTAAGAAAAACTCAAAACGTATAAATCCATCCAAAATTAACATTTGAATTTCAGATTAGTCACATTTTATTTTTTTTTTCATACATCATATATGTTTGGAGAGTAAAAAAAACAATATATATATAAATATATATATCATCTTTAGTCGTATGTGTTATATTCACTCTCTTCCCTAAAATATATCTTTTAACAAAACCCCTAATATCCCCATACATTTCGTACAGAATCTAAGACGAAAAAGATCTTTCCAAAGTTCAAAGACCATCATCAGATAAATGCGAAAACCCAGAAGCTTTTTAACGCTTTTGTTTCTCACTGTTGCTCTCGGCCGTTCCAGGACGTCCGTTCTCCCCATATTCATCACGGTTCCGTTATTAATTCCGTACAACAACAAGGACGGCAGAGCGAGCGGCCAGCTGATTCTTCAGCCACATAACATGAGTGATGACGCCCCTGATGACGACCGTTTTTTCTCCGGAGTGGCAAATCAATTTAACCTAAACAGCAAAAGTGGGGCCATTTCTTAAATTTGGAGTGGAGTAAGTAATCAAAAAAGTGGGGGTATATATATGGATATATATTATATATCTATACACTGGGGCTGGAGTTCTTGTTCCAGCATGGCGGCGATGGTAAGACAGATGGATGTTCTTGATGGAAAGGGGGTTATTCTTTTCCTTTTTCCTCTCTTGGTGCGCACATAGAGGCCATAGAAGTTTGCCATATTTGGCGGGAAATAGCAACAGCGAAGTAAGGAGAGAAAGAGTGACCACTGACCTGTTTTGAAATTTAATAAAGTGAAGTGGCGTATGCAGAAACTTTTAACAGGGAGTGCAGAATCGATATAATACGATATAAAATAATTGTATAAACAAATTTCTTGTCTTTCCAGATCCTCTAGACCTAAATCTTTATGCGCTTATAAGGATCACGGAACGAAACCTAACAGGAACGAATTTTAGATCCTACTCCCAAGAGTGGAGAAAGGGGATTTTTCAAGGAAAAAAATTCTTTCCATACCCCTTTTAAGCTTCTCCGATGACCTAAAAAGCTTAATTTTTGAACACTTATAGTATCACCCATAGGATAAAGCCTGAGGTTTTTATATTCCACTTCCCGAAGGCGGAGAAAATGGCCTGTCTTAAAACAGGTTTTGCAGATCCTTTAAAAGCCCCATATTATGCTGGATTTTTACACATATATAGTTGACAGGACGAAATTTAACAGTGCTGAATTTTCGATTTTTCTTCCGGGTGCGGACAATGAGAAGGGAAAGGTCGAAAAGCACTTACTGCCCAGGCCCTCCAAAAGCCCTCGTGGTCTAGAAAAATTAAAACTTTGAACATTTATAATATATACCAAGCAAGAACTCATTAAGTCAGTGTTCAATTAAGAAGGCTATTTTCGACACTAAATACCATACACTTTTAAACGAAATATAACTTGCTAATAAAAAGTTGAGATCTTATTTTTAAGAATGTTGGTTTCCCTATCTCTTGCAGGCTCTAGAAAGACTGAAACTTCGAACACTTATAATATCTACGAGACAAAACCTCACTAAGCCAGTTTACAATTAAGAAGGCTATTTTAGACACTAAGCACCATACATTTGTAAATAAAATAAAACTTGCTAAAAAACAGTTGCGACCTAATTTTTTAAGAATTTTAATTTCTATGTCATTGACAGACTTACATACTAGTAATTGATAAAAATACTGGTTATCATATTGATCAGCATTACATTTCACCACGAAATATATTTGTGTGTGTGTGTGTGATGGATTTTCATTGGTGAAACACATTCGAATGAGTAAATACAATATTTATATCGCTCATAGTTTAAATGAAACCAGTTGATACCTCTGCTGAATTAATATATACAAGATGTCATGATGAACGAAATTGCTGCTGGTCAGAATCCAAATTGTTTCTACATGCTTGATAAATGCCAGCAATTTTCATATGTTTATTTCTATCAAATACAGTTAATTCAAATATCTTATAGTATTGTGTTTATAATACGGTTAATCAACTTCTGTCTGTAAAAAATAAAAAAATTATTTCCAGACCCTTTATAAGCTTCACCGAAATCGAGTTATAATATGAATTAGATTGAAGCAACGTTTGTAATTACGCGACCCTTATTAACAAGAATCAAAAATATAATTCTCACTCTATAAACAGATTAACAAATAGATGGATATTTTTTTCTTTTTTTTATTAACACTTTACAACATAGTTAAAAAGTGTTTATGGTTTTGTGCATTCATTCTGTCTGTCTGTCTGTCCGTAAAGCACGATACCTGCCGTAAAAATGACTTTATCAAAATGAAATTTTAGTATGTTTTTTAGACAGTCTGTGGGACCTATGGGAATATAAATGAAAAATATCACCCAATTAGTTTTGGATTGAACCCGGGTTGAAAAAATGAAATACACTGAACTCTATGGGACCTAATTTTTCAAACATTTTTTAAACGAATTTAAAATTAACAAATTGCTTCGAAAATTTTAGGAAATATTAAAATTATCCCACAATATATATAAAAAAAAATTCAGTAATATGTTAGGTAATTTTTTAAATAAAAATTATTTAATATAGGGAGAAAAACAAATTCAATTAAATTCTGACTCTTGTTATATCTTCCAGATAGAAAAAAGAGATATATTATATAATAAATATCTTTCCAAAAGTTGAATTATTTTATACGTAAGAGAGGTTTCACATTTTAAAATAAATATGGTAGATAACAATTTTTCAAATTTTTAAATAAAATAAATTATTATAGTATTGCGATGAATGAAACGATTGGAAAAATGTTTATGAATGAAATGCTGCTTTTATATAGAGGCGATTTATATTTCGATGACGTCATTTGAATAAAGTTAATTTATTTTCGATGAAGTTTTCAAATATAATAAATTATTGTAGAATTATGTTAATTTTTAAAATATTACCGACGAATGTATGGCATTTTAGAGATGTTTAAACCAGGCAATTTATATTTCAATGCCGTCATTTGAATGAAGTTCATTTTCTTCGATGAAGTTTTCAAATATAATAAATTAATATAGTATTGTGATAATTTTAAAGATATTACCGAGGAATGTATCGCCTTTTAGAGATGTTTATATAAAATTGCTTTGAAGTTGGAAAGTGTTTCACAATCAATGCTTTATGCATGATTCATCTTTCTTGTTTTGTTTTTTTGTTTTTTTCTTATTTCATATCTGTTACATTTCCAACATTATATAGGAAAAAACCTGTACTAAATAATGAAAGGTTGTTTTTGAAATATATATTTATGATGATACATAATAGTGTGTGAATTACCCGGGGGGGGGGGGGGGGGGGGGGTACTTTAAAATAAAATTGCGTATTTAATTTTAAAGGTACTAAATTTTAAAGAGGGACAATTTTGTTGTACACCTGTGGATATATAGATTAGATAAATACAACATTTAAAATCTTAGTAATAATAATAAATTATATAAATCTGTATTGTAAACAATATATTTTTTATTGCTAGTACAAAAGAATTGAAGTCCTTTAAATGATAACATTGGAAAAATCCTCTAAACTGGGAAAACAGAGCGCCAATGTTTACGTCAAATGATTGGCGCCAATCATCAACTTGGCGATGAAAATATCAGTGCCGTTCCAAAGTAAATTCGTGTCATTCGGAAATAATTTCTATCAGTTTTCATAAAAAAAAAATCCTATTTGATCATTCATTAGCCTTTATGATAAATGCCTTTCGATTTATTTACCATTTTAGCTTATGTTTACATAATTATTATAAAATGGTAAGATTTCCACTTGGCGACAGTTTGTTGACATTTCAAGTTTGGCGACAGTTTGTTGACAGTAGGATTCAACAATTTTATAATCTATTATACTCCAAAAATGCAATAAAGTGCATAAAGCTTCAAAGATATTGGTGTAACGTGAATAAATCTTTAATATATATATAATTTTAAGCTATTATACTTTTTGAGTCTTATATACTTAGAATCAGCTCTTATATAGAGGAGCCTTAGGCCAGGCCCTCCAAAAGCCCTGGTGATCTAGAAAGACTGAAACTTTGAGCACTTATAATATATACCAAGCAGAAACTCTCTAATCCAGTGTTCAATTAAGAAGGCTATTTTCAACAATAAGCACTATACATTTTTAAAACAAAATAAAACTTGCTAATAAAAAGTTGCAACCTTACTGAAACTTTGAACACTTATAATATCTATGAAACAAAACCTCACAAAGTCAGTGTTCAATTAAGAATGCTATCTTTAACACTAAGCACCATACATTTATAAATAAAACAAAACTTGCTAAAAAAAATTGGAACCTAATTTTTTAAGAATTTTAGTTACTATGTCATCGACAGACTTACATACTAGTAATTGATAAAATATTGTTTATCATACTGATCAGCATTCCATTTCCCCACGAAATATATTTGATGGATTTTCATTGGGTAAATGTTCACACATTCGAATGAGTAAATACAATATTTATATCGCTCATAGTTTAAATGAAACCAGTTGATACCTCTGTTGAATTTAATACATAGATGTCATGATGAACGAAATTGCTGCTGGTCAGAATCCAAATTGTTTCTACATGCTTGATAGATGCCAGCTATTTTCATATGTTTATTTCTATCAAATGCAGCGAAGTTGATAGTATTATGTTTATAATACTATTAATCAACTTCTGTCTGTAAAAAATAAAAAATCTATATTGATAGATCGCATATGTCTGTCCACCGGATTTTCTTTACATCTGTATCATATGGCACATACCTTGAAAATCAAAAATGTACCTCTATATCCTCCAGTAAGATAGGGTAAGAAATATATGTGTAACTAGCCTTTATCATCCATATTTCGCATGAACAAAATGGCTAGTGGTCACTATATGTGATGCTAAAACACTAAATAAAAGTTCTGGCTATCAAAAACCGTGTCAGATTTAATCTTAAAAATGGCGCACATTTAATAATCATGTTTATTCGCATTGAAATTGTGGTATCTAATACAATACGTCATCTTTGATCAGTGTATTTTACCTTATTTTCAACGTTTTCAGACATTCTAGTTTAAAAGCAAGTCATTATCAAAAAATGTTTTCAATAGTTTAATATAAAAATTTTGCCAACAGACGATTTTGTTATTTAAATTTATTACTTTGAGGACTTTTCCGTTGCAGATATCAGCATCCACTGACCAGTTTCGCGCTAAACAAGCGCTCACCAGCATGGAATTAGACGATATCTGCAATGTCAGCAAAATTTTTGCCAACTTCCGAGAGAACTGATAATTTTAGTCCTTCCACATGACCAGCATAAAATTCATTTACAATTTGGTTCAGGTCATACGAGGCTGCAAGGTAAGGTTCATAAACACAGAACCCGCCTATAAGGAGCATTCCCAAACTTCGGAAAACACTATCATTGTTTCCCGAAATTTGGGATCCCCCTTATAGTTGGATTTTGCGTTTGTGGACTATTACTTTGGTTACAAATATAACCCAAAACTGTATGAAAGTTGGATTATAAAATATAATAAAAATATCATCTGCGATTTTCTGCAAGATTATAGATTTATCTCATTACTTATAGATCAAGTCCCACATGTATGCAATGTTTCACATTTCTATCTTCAGCAGTTCGGGCTCTAAATATATCACTTGTAAATATATCACTTAGCCTCATTCATCTGTATGATATAAGTAATACAAAGCACTACGTGTATATTTTTCAAAAAATAAATTAAAATTCATGTTAGTCTTCAAAAAATATTGTTTTTCAAGCAGTTTCTATTGAAATTTACCTCTATGTGTTTCAAATAATTTTACATAATTACTTTCCTTATATACATAATGTATAAGGAAAGAATTGTGACGGGGTCGAAAATTCGAATTCGAGTTTTCGACGGGAGAGCACGTTTCAAGCATCCCTGGTCACGAATCAAACATTTTTGAAGTGATGTCTGTGTGTTTGTGTGTGAAAGTATGTGTGTGTGTGTGTGTGTGTCAGTGAGACTGTGGAGACGATAACTGACGAACGAATGAACCGATTCGAACAAAATTTGGTACAAAAATCACAATCCTTAAACACTGGAAGTCTATTGTTTTTATACGCAATCGAATGTTCAGAACCCCCATAAATTTTCAAATGAAATTTTGAAAAAATCGTCAAAAAATCAAAACCGCTAATACAGTTACGCAAGTAGACATTTCTTATGTAATTTTTCATTAGAAAACGATTGACATAAATTTTAGAACGCTAACATGAACCGTTCTCGAGATATTGCACATTTTTTAAAAAAATTATCAAAAAGTCATATAAAATAAAAAAAAATATTTCCTATTGAGAAACATGTTCACTTTTTATATGTAGTACCATGCGATAAATTGGGTGACATCATTCTCGTGGATCTAGTTCGTTCCATTCATAAAAAAGGATACTTTAATACTTTTGTATTTGAACGTCAATAGTCATTTATCTGCTGTAAGAAAAACTTATTTCTTCGTCCATAACGCTTGGCGAGATTTTGGCGACGAATTTGGTGAAATGTCGCCAACTTGGCGACGTTTTGAAATGTTGCCAAATTAACGAAAATCTCGCCAAATAAATAAAAATGACGCTAAATCAATGAAAATGACGACTAATTGTCGAAAATTCAATATCTTGTAAAGAATATTAGTATCTACTATAAGAAAAACCTATTTTTTTTACTGTAAAAGTAGTAAATTCATTACATTATATAAGGAAAGTCATGTGATGCCCACAGCAGATTTTTTTTAATTGAATTCGTCCTATTTTCACAATGGTGATTGATGGGGGTAAATTGGTTGCCATATTTAGTTACAGTAATTTTAAAAGATAACAAGAAAGATCAATCATGCATAAAGCATTGATTATGAAACACTTTTCAACTTCAATGCAATTTTATATAAACATCTCTAAAATTTGATACATTCCTCGGTAATATTTTTAAAATTATCACAATACTACATTGATTTATTATATTTGAAAACTTCATCCAATAAAATAAACTTCATTCAAATACGGCATTGAAATATAAATTGCATGGCATAAACATCTCTAAAATGCAATACATTCCTCTGTAATATTTTTAAAATTATCATAACACTACAATAATTTATTATATTTGAAACTTTATCGTAAACAAATGAACTTTATTCAAATGACGTACGTCATCGAAATATAAATCGCCTCTATATAAAAGCAGCATTTCATTCATAAACATTTTTCCAATTGTTTCATTCATCACAATACTATAATAATTTATTCTATTTAAAAAATTGTTATCTACCATATTTATTTTATAATGTGAAACCTCTCTTGTATATAAAATAATTAAACTCTTGGAAAGATATTTATTACATAATATATCTCTTTTTTCTTTCTGGAGGATATAGCAAGAGTCAGAATTTAATTGAATTTGTTTTTCTCCCTATATTAAATAATTTTTATTTAAAAAACTACCTAACATATCTTACTGAAATTTCTTTTATATAATTTATGGGATAATTTGAATATATCCTAAAATTTTCGAAGCAGTTTGTGAATTTTAAATTTGCTTAAAAAATGTTTGAAAAATTAGGTCCCATAGGGTTCAATGTATTTCATTTATTCAACCCGGGATCAATAAAAAACTAATTGGGTGATATTATTTATTTATATTTCCATAGGTCCCACAGACCGTCTGAGAAACATACTAAAATTTCATTTTGATAAAGTCATTTTTACGGCAGTTATCGTGCTAACGGACAGACAGACAGACAGACAGAATGAACAAAGTCATAAACACTTTTCAACTACGTTGTAAAGTGTTAAAAATCACAATATTTCTTAACAGGGAGTTATTTTTTTTCCTCAAACAGAGTTATATTTAATTATAATTAGACATAATAAGCAATAACTGATAGTAGCTGATAAATTAATTAATATTTTATAAGCAAAAGTCTTTGTTCATTAATAGTTCATCCAAAAATATCAATTGTAACAATACCGTTAAAAGCGCTACTGAACAAATTCGAAACAAGCTTTATTAAAACATAACACTTTTAAAAATTAACTAGAGAGTGGCTCAACTCGACCTTCTCATATCAGAATGCATTTTTAAATAGCTTGTAGGTTCTTTTTTCTTTCTTTCCCCCCCCCCCCCCCCAAATTTTGAAAGAAAAAAAATTGAAAATTTTTGTATCGTTGATAACATTTCTCAATTTTAATATGTTACCCTTCATTTTAAAGGACTTGAAAAAAATCCTTCGATTCATATCAAGTTTGATAATGTACCCTCTCGGGGGAGGGAGTAACTTGTCCCCTCTCCCAAGGAAACTAATGACGTCAAGAACACAAAAATTGCATCGCAGCTATTTTTTATTACAATGATTCAATAATTGAAACTGTTAGGTTTCATAATTATTGAGCCACAAATAACCTCTTTAAAGCATATTTATGTCAAATTTTGTCTTATGCTCCCATGTTAAGAAAATATAAAATTTCGAATAAATATCGCTCGAATTACAAAAAAAAAAATTCTATCTACTTCTAGAATTTTCATTAACAAAACCGGATTTAAAGTTTTGTGAAAATCCATTATTATTTGTGGCAGCTATTATGTACACAAGAAATCGACCACAGACAGACTGTCATCACTCTAAAAATTGTCAAAACGTGTTCGGGAGGTCCTAAAACATGTATTAACATCCAAATATCGAAGTGGGAAATTTTCGTGAAAACAGTACTTTCCCTATTCTATATGCAATAGTATCAGAAAGCAATAATGTTGCAACTTCGTTCAATCATTGTTACTTTCACGTACTATTGAATATTATTTTCACAAAATTTATTTACACAAAAATTATTCATGCTATTATTTTCCCAAAAATTTCCTATTTCGAGATTTGGACGCTAATGTATGTGTAAGGACCTCTTGAACAAATTTAGACTATTTTTAGAGTGATGTCCGTTTGTCTGGGTGTTTGTTTGTCCGTTTTTATTTCCAACATCTCGAAAGTATTTCTTTTTTTTTTTTTTTTTTTATCTTCAATTTATTTCCCTTTACAAGGATTTGTCTATTTTACCTCTCCTCTAAATTCATTCATTTTTTTTTATCAATAATTTAAATGTTTATATTTTTTTAGCATTGTTGTATTTCAGATCTCATATCCATGCTTAAGATTTCCAGTTTCCCTAGACATCGTGTGTGAGAGCGTGTGTGTGGGGGGGGGGGGGGAGGACACATTATCGGCCCGTATTGATATGTTTATGATTGTTTTTCAATGGCTGATCTCACCCGCAAACTCTGTTTCTTGCTCTGTTTAGATTTCTTTTTGCCTGCCTTATTGCAGTTCGTTCTACCGGTTCCTGCTGATGTTCCGGTCCCACTGGGTTCCGGTCTAAATTAGGTGGCACTTCCTGGCCGTCCAAACAGATAACTTACGGCTTCGGGTAGATCGGACGGTCTGAGTCAAAGAAGAAAAAGAAGCGGTTATTAAAAGCGAATAATGTTGTTTTTGACCTGAGGAAGAAATTATCCATCTGAAATGTACCTGTTTTCGTCAAAAAAGTCTTGTAAGTTATTACTTTTAATATTATTACTCTTGTCGGCCGTCTCTTGTGACTGCTTTACACCCCTTAGACGACCTGAGTAATAAAAATGAATAAGTTTTGAACAAAGTTTCATCGCTAATTTTCACAATTTTTTTTTTTTTTTTGCTTTTTTTCTTGAGTGGATATTAGATTCAGATCATAGATCGAATTTAAGACTTCTTCAGTTTTCTCTTATTCCTCGCATAATCAATAGGCACATATATTTTTTTTCTTCTTTAAAACCCAATTTTCAATTTTAAAATTCAAGAGTTAAAAATTGAAATATCGTCTCAATTGAAACTTCACGCCGAAAACATCTTCTCACCTCCCATCATTCCAATCTATACTGCATAAAAATCTATCGCAGCAGGATAAAACAAACGAGAAACAATCCAACTAATAGCAAAAACCAAGACGTAAAAGAAAGGAAAAAAAAAAAAAAAAAGACCGAGAAGAGAAAAATGAGAAAACAAGACAAGCAGTGGCTGAACTGTTTTTGTGCAAAAGCTATCGACTATTAGTTAGTGTTTCAGCCGCGTGTAAAATTAACTTGTCAAAAATATAAATTAGCGGATGGGTGGGGGGTGAAGCTTGCTGAAGGGGGGGGGAGAGAACGACCGAATTCGATCAATGGAAACATCTGGCGTTTTCAGCCCTTGTCAAACCAAGGGGGCATTAATTAAAACTAATCAATATCTGGCACAGGCAACCGACAGTTGTTGCTCTATAGTGATGAAGGGGGGTTGAGTTGAGTTGTATGTTCTCCCCCGCTCCCACCCACCTTCCTTTTCGATAGCTTCAGGGGGGCTTTTGAAGCCCATAGGCAAGTACGTAAATGGTTTCCGATACTCCAATAACATTGGAAATAGGTAAGTATTTTGTATTATTAGATTTCATGACCGAAGCGTCCGGATTGAAAAGAAGGAGATTTATCGAAGAGGGGCCTGGCTCGGAGAGGGGAACACTTAATCTCGATTTCTTAATGTTTTAAATCCAAGGGAGTGATTATCATGCGACTGGGGGTCGAACTTTGAGGTCTCAGGTTTACCCTTTGAGCCCTTACAACTTTGAGCGCTTTGATCCTAGTTTTCAGAGATTTTTATCAGTAAAAAATATATCTTCAGACATTTAGTCTTTATACCATTACATTGAGAACGTTTTTTATTTACCGAAAAGTTTTCAAATTAGATATTTTAACGGATAAGCAAGTTTAAAGACCTCTTTAAGAGCTTTTCCAACTTTTTTTGGAAAAATGTCTGTCTGTGTGCTTGTGAGGGGTGGATACGATTTCCGAAAACCAAATGCATGTGCTGCTTTGAAATTTTGTTTGGAGATACGTTATGCTAAACATTTGAACTCAAAAGGGTTTCATTATTTTCTAAAAGTTAATAAAGTGAAATTATTCGGATTTAAAATTTTTCAGAGCATTATTTCATATGAAGTAACAGGATAATTTCAGGGATAGTGGTTGTAAGCCGACGCTAAAAAATAACTGTTTGAATTACTCTATGGATGTAAATAGCACATATACACATATCAGCCAAGTGATTCCAATTCATAAGTATCAGTGGGACAAATCAACTAAGAAAGATAGTTTTATGAAGAATTTTTAGAAGCGTTTTGAAATAATTTGAAGAAAGCTATTAAAATGTATATACTTTCTCATATGTAGTATTGAGAAAGTATTGTTCTTACGAAAACTACTAATTTCAAGATTTTGATGCCAATATATATTTTAGGACATTCTGAACATCTTTTGGCTATTTTCGGAGTTATATCCGTCGTCTATCTGTGGTCGAATTTTTGTGCACTCGATAACTGCTACAAATATTACTGGATTTTCATGAAACTTTTTTTTCCCTCTTTCTTGACGAAAAAATCTAGAAAAAGATATTTTTACTTTCCTTATATACATAATGTATAAGGAAAGTATTGTGACGGGGTCGAAAATTCGAATCCGATTTTTCGACGGGAGAGCACGTTTCAAGCATTCCTGATCACGAATCGAACATTTTTGAAGTGATGTCTGTGTGTGTGTGTGTGTGTCAGTGAGTCTGTGCAGACGATAACCGACGAACGAATGGACCGATTCGAACGAAATTTGGTACAAAAATTACAATCCGTGAACACTGGAAGTCTACTGTTTTTAAATCGAATGTTCAGAACCCCCCCCCCCCCCTAAATTTTCGACTGAAATTTTAAAATAATCATCAAAAAATCAAAACCTCTAATAAAGTTACGCAAATAGACATTTCGTATGTAATTTTTCATTAGAAAACGATTAACATAAATTTTAGAACGCTAACATGAACCGTTCTCAAGATATTGCACATTTAAAAAAAAAATTATCAAAAAGTCATATAAAATAAAAAAAAATATTTCCTATTGAGAAACATGTTCACTTTTCATATGTAATACCATACGATAAATTGGGTGACATCATTCTCGTGGATCTAGCTCGTTCCATTCACGAGAAAAGATACTTTGAGTAATGCTTTTGTATTTGAACGCCAATAGTCATTTATCTGCTGTAAGAATAACTTATTTCTCTGTCCATAACGCTTGGCTAGATTTTGGTGACAAATTTGGTGGAATGTCTCCAACTTGGCGACTTTTTAAATGTTGCTAAATTAACGAAAAACTCGCCAAATGGATAAAAATGACGCTAAATCAATGAAAATAACAACTAATTGACGAAAATTCAATATCTTGGGAAGAATATATATATCTACTATAAAAATAATCTATTTTTTGTTTACTGCAAAAGTAGTAAATTCATTGCATTATATAAGGAAAGTCATGTGCTGCCCACATCAGATTTTTTTTTTTTTTTAATTCGAGGGAAAACTTCGAAATTTTTTTCAAATTTTATATTTTCTTAACATAGCAGTCAAAATTTGATTCGTAAGGAGGTGATCCGTGGCGGAATGTTCATGAAACTTAACAGTTTCAATCATTGCGGTGAAAAATAGCAGCGATACTATTTTTGCATTTGTGACATTGATACGGCCACTTGGGGGTGGGGGCAAGTTATCCCCTCGGGTACTTTATCAAACTTGGTACCAATCGAAGGATTTTTTCAAACCCTTTAAAATGAAGGGCAACACGCTATAATTGCGATCAATTGGAATAAAGTTACAATTCTTTTTTTCTTTGAAAATTTGCAAAAAAAAAAAATGGTTGCTTAAAAATTGATTATTGTATGAAAGAGTCGACTTGAGCTACACTGTATGTGTGTGTGTGTATATATATACAATATTCTCAAAACTGACAGAGTAAGTCAGATGAAACTTGGTGTGATTATCACAATCTGTGTGTGAATACAGTTGGTCCCGCTTAAATGAATATTGGCGGTTCCAGAAAATATCACTGCATTAAGCATACGATTATCCGAGGAAACAGATATATACTATAGTTACTCTTAAATTTCCTAGTACATCAATTGCATATATAACAAAACAGGAAATATTGAAAAAATTAATAACAAAACAAGAGTTATATTTTTTAATGACATAAAACAAAATTTCTAGACTAGCATATTCATAGTATTTACAGCATTTTTTATACAAAATAAAATATGTCAAAACTGATTGTTTGAGATTCTTTGAGGTGTACTCTCTTCAAGGAGGAGCGAAGATGCTTGTAAAACCAAATTTTTATATGAAAACATTTTTTCCTCGGTATTCATTTTCATGCTAAGATTGCCCAGTCTTTAATCGATTATTCAGGAAGAGCCCGTTAAGATTATTCGTTAAAGCGAGGAAATTTAACATTGATCCTAAGGAAATAATTTTAGTTTTATAAGATTTTATTCATATAAGCAGGGTATTCAATTATCCGTGACCTGAATAACAGGAACGACAGTACCAGTGTTTCTTTCAGGACTTTTTGGCCGGATGGGAAGAGGAGCGAATGAAACTTTAGTGGGAAGTTTTCCCTATATAGTATGTGCCCTATATAAATATATATCTAAATGCTATCACATAAACAGAAACTAGGTTAATATGTCTCTGGGGGCTTTGATCCCCCGGAAGTATGCCTGAAAGAAATACCGACCAGTACTCGAACATTTCCACCCCCTCCCCCTCCCAATTTTTTGAACAAAATGTTAATTATTTAAGCAAAAAATCAAACAGTCAATCATCAATATAATAACAATTGTGAAATGTGTTTTTGCTTTTCCACACTCTCCAAAAGCTTCCGGTAACCTAGACGACTAAATCATTGCACACTTACACCGTCCATGGGACAGAACTTAACAAAGTCGGATTTCTCTATCTCCTTCTAGGGGGGGGGGGGGGAATAGGGTTTCATGAAGCCTTTTCCATTCCTTCCACATGCCCCCCGGAGACCAAGAAAGCTAAATCTTCGCACACCTAAAGTACCGGGCGCGGCAGCCCAGTGGTTAGCGCGCGGGAATTGCACTCGGTAGACCCGGATTTGATTCCCGCCACTGCCAAAACTGCCGCCGTGTTCACGCGGAGTACAATCACGTTAAATATGTGGTCCGTAAGTCCTTCCGAGAGGTTGGGGGTAGAGGAAGGAGGGTACGATCCCTGTGGATGTCTACCCCACTGGGTTCCAGTCTAAATTGGGTGGCGCTTCCCGGCCCAAACAGATACCTTACACCTTTGTGGTAAGTCGGACGGTCTGGGTCTCAACAACAATACTAAAGTACCGTCCACGGGATAGTACATAAAGAAACCGGATTTTCAATCCCTTTTTTCCCCTAGGTCGGACAAAATGAGGAGGTCGAAAGTCTTACTAGACACTCTCCTCTGGTGACTTAAAAGGCTAAAACTTTGCTCACTTATATCATCGACAAAAGCGCCCTATACTGTTAAACAAACTGAAACAGAAAAATGCATCTTAAAATTTTAGAATTGTTAGCTTCCCTGTCTCTGACAGGCTGAAATACTAGTGTTAAATAAAAATATCCTTTTAAGTTTAATTTACCCTAAGAAAAGGTGAAACGTAATTTACCATAAGACCCAGAAGCTCGTTTGCGATTATTTTACTTCATTTTCCTAAACAAATTTTTATGCAAAACTAGAACCCTTATTTCAAGAACGATTAAAAATTGCATGGTATTGATCAAAATTCTCGAGAAATATATATATATATATATATATATATATATTACTTTCCCTACATACAAACACTGTAAATAGAAACGTCTGAAATTCACATATAAAAGTAAATTAATGAGTGGCACAGATTTTACAACATTTTTCGCGATTTTACAATATTTTTACAATCGAATTATCGTTTGAATTTAATGTATCATAAAACGCCTTGAAAGATACGTCATCTAAATGCGCCCTTCCGATTGGCTGGTTCAAAGACGCATTTTCACTCCCGTTATACCGTTTTAAAAGATGGAGTTTGTTGTCATCGTGACATAATGCGACAACAAAATTTTAGAGGTAATGAACTGTAAAATGAGTTTAGTTCATTTGAAATAGAAATTATTTATCTGAATATAGTATAATGTATATATACTATAGTAATAATGTATAGGGAAAATATTGTGACGGGGTCGAACATTCGAATTCGAGTTTTCGACGAAAGAGGATGTTTTAAGCATCTCTGAACTCGAATCGAACGATTTTAAGGTGATGCATATATGTGTGTAGATGCTATATATCATGAACGAATATAGAGTTTAGAACGTACGATTATTACAATCCGTAAATACTGGATTCCTATTGATTTTAAATGCGATCAAACGTTCGGAAGACCCCCGTCAAATTTTCGAATGAAATTTTGGAAAAATCATTAAAAAATCAGAACATTCAATAATGTTAAATAATTAATCATTTTGTGAATATTTTTTTATCTAAAACGAATGACATAAACTTCAAAACGCTAGCTTAACCCGTTCTCGGGATATTGCACATTTTCAAATAAATGTATCTAAAAAATGCATAAAAATGAACAGTAGTAAGTATCGTCAAATATGTAACACATGGCGATTTTATTTGGCGACCTTGGTGTCTAATTTGGCCAAACATCGTCAAGTTGGCAACTTTTTAATACGGTGCATTGGCAAAAATGACGGTTAAGTTACGAAAACGACGCCAAATTGATGAATTTACGTATTTTAATATCAGAGTATATTGCTTAGCAGATGTTAGCAATATTTCCAATTGTCAAGTTAGATTTCCACGAAATATATGTTCATTTGGTGCTTCAAAATAATTTGACATGGTGTCATCCAGAAAAGCGGCAAATGTCAGTGTACTTTTCAAGATTAAAAACAATGTGATGTGGATATTGTCCATCCTTATTTCGTATTGAAAGAAGGACAGTACGTGCATTATGTAGGGAAGTCATGCGCTACCCACATAAGATTTTTTAAAGATAAGATGAAGCGTCCATCTAACCAGTCAAAAGTTTAGATACAAAGATAGAGAGTGCCTTAACTATAGCTTCTGAATGGGAGTCTCAGAGAGATAGATGTTTACTGTATTATTAAGAACTAGATTTTAAGATCTAGATTTTAAGTATAAACTTAAATGCATTCATACCAATTTGTTATGCATCAATACATTTGCGCAGGACATTTTGTACAGGACATCCTGTATTTCACTTTCTCAATGCAAATGGAATTTTTTTTTAATTTTCTTTCACCATGTTAATATATGGAAAAAGTATTACGACTTTATAAATCAGTTAATATTTTTATATATTTTAAGATTTTTTACAACCTAAAAAAAGTTAAAAATTAGTACTTTTCTAAAAATTTCAATAGGCTAATTAGTATTATGTTTCAGATTTATTTAAAGTAGTGTGTCTTGATGTATATTTTATACAACTCTAACATGTTTATCAAGTGTTTAAAAATGCACACTCTTTACAGTATCTATACTTTTCCAAATAGAGCAAAAAATATACTTCAAAATCCAAACGAAGTTTAAAAAGACACAAATCCTTCTTTTTACAGTACCTATTGTTTTTTTTTCCAAAATAGACAAGAAAAAAAAACATAACATTCAAACGAAGTTTAAAAGACACAAACCATTCTCTTTACAATACCTATACTTTTCAAAATAGATCAGAAAAAAAATATTACAAAATCCAAACGAAGTTTAAAAGACACAAACCCTTCTCATTACAGACCTGTTTTTAACACTTTACAACAAAGTTGAAAAGTGTTTATGACTTTGTTCATTCTGTCTGTCTGTCTGTCTGTCCGTTAGCACGATAACTGCCGTAAAAAGGACTTAATCAAAATGAAATTTTAGTATGTTGTTCAGACGGTCTGTAGGACCTATGGGAATATAAATGAATAATATCACCCAATTAGTTTTGGATTGAACCCGGGTTGAAAAAATGAAATACATTGAGCCCTATGGGACCTAATTTTTCAAACATTTTTTA
Source organism: Amaurobius ferox (assembly GCA_951213105.1). Classification (NCBI taxonomy): domain Eukaryota; kingdom Metazoa; phylum Arthropoda; class Arachnida; order Araneae; family Amaurobiidae; genus Amaurobius; species Amaurobius ferox. The sequence goes on along the minus strand of OX578143.1, from coordinate 74,074,170 downwards.
AGCGGATTTAAAATTCACAAATTGCTTCGAAAATTTTAGGTAATAGTCAAATTGTTCCATAAAATATATAAAAAAAAATTCAGCGAAATATATTCAGTAATTTTTTAAATAAAAATTAAAATAATAATTACACATCTTATATGAAACGATCACGTGACCATGATATGAAACGATCACATGACCCACTTCAAAATGATATATGGCATCCATCTTGTTTCAAAATCGTGATTTTTTAAAGTTCTTTTTAATTCATATTGAGTGTTGTATCCGTCCTAAAACTACTTTATTTTTGCTTAAATTCTGTGCATCTACATACTAAAACAACACAATGACAATATATTTGAGTTTAAATTCTCATTCAAATTTGATTATTTCTACAACTAAGCCTATTTTTCACCTATGTAAAATGTAAACAGCAAAATATGTAGAATGAGTTGTATTAGAATTACTTTATTTCTTTAACACAAAATAATTCAGTCCATGAAGTCTGAATGGCTGATATGAATGAAATATTAATTGATTTTATAAACAGAAGGACGATTTTTTTCGATGAAGTTTTAAGCATAGAGTTTATGAATTGTAGCTCCATGGTCTTAATTTTTAAATAAAATTAATTATTATAGTATTGTGATGAATGAAATGAATGAAATCCTGCTTTTATAGAGAGATCCAGGCGTGTTATTTTCTTTTCTATGACGTCATTTGAATTTATTTCAGTTATTTTTGATGAAGTTTTCAAATATAATAAATTATCGTAGTATTATGATAGTTTTAAAAATATTACCGTGGAATGTATTGCATTTTAGAGATATTTAAACCAGGCAATTTATATTTCAATGCCGTCATTTGAATGAAGTTCATTTTTTTTCAATGAAGGTTTAAGTTTTCAAATATAATAAATCAATGTAGTATTGTGATAAGTTTTAAAATATTACCGAGGAATTTATTGCATTTTCGACTTTTTTAAATAAAATTGCATTGAAGTTGGAAATTGTTTCATAATCAATGCTTTAAGCATGATTGATCTTTCTTGTTTTTTTTTCAAAATAGACCAGAAAAAAATATTACGAAATTCGAACGAAGTTTAAAGGACACAAACCCTTTTCCTTGCAGTAACTATGTTTTCTTTTCAAAATAGACCAGAAATAAAATATTACAAAATCCAAACGAAGTTTAAAAGACACAAACCCTTCTCTTTACAGTACCTATATTTTTCAAAATAGATCGGAAAAAAAATATTACAAAATCCAAACGAAGTTTAAAAGACACAAACTCTTCTCATTACAGACCTGTGTTTTTTTTTTCAAAATAGACCAGAAAAAAATATTACAAAATCCAAACGAAGTTTAAAAGACACTAATCCTTCTCTTTACAATACCTATACTTTTCAAAATAAATCAGAAAAAAAATATTATAAAATCCAAACGAAGTTTAAAAGACACAAACCCTTCTCTTTATAGTACCTATACTTTTCAAAATAGATCAGGAAAAAAATATTACAAAATCCAAACGAAGTTTAAAAGAAAAGACACTAACCCTTCTCTTTACAATACCTATACTTTTCAAAATAGATCAGAAAACAAATATTACAAAATTCAAACGAAGTTAACAAGACACAAACCCTTCTCTTTACAGTACCTAATGTTTTATTTTTCGAAATAGACCAGAAAAAAATATTACAAGATCCAAACGAAGTTTAAAAGATTCAAACCCTTCTCTTTACAGTACCTGTTTTTTTTTTCAAAATAGACCAGAAAAAAATATTACAAAATCCAAACGAAGTTTAAAAGACACTAACCCTTCTCTTTACAATACTTATACTTTTCAAAATAGATCAGAAAAAAAATATTACAAAATCCAAACGAAGTTTAAAAGACACAAACCTTTCTCATTACAGTACCTGTGGTTTTTTTTTTTCAAAATAGACCAGAAAAAAATATTTCAAAATCCAAACGAAGTTTAAAAGTCACAAACCCTTCTCTACAATACCTATACTTTTCAAAATAGACCAAAAAAAAATTACAAAATCCAAACGAAGTTTAAAAGACATAAACCCTTCTCATTACAGTATCTATACTTTTCAAAATAGGCCAGAAAAGAATATTACAAAATCCAATCGAAGTTAACAAGACACAAACCCTTCTCTTTACAGTACTTTTTTTTTTTCAAAATGGACCAGAAAAAAAATATTGCAAAATCCAAACGAAATTCAAAAGACACAAACCCTTCTCTTTACAATATCTCTACCTTTCAAAATAGAGTAGAAATATCGACAAAATACAGACAAATTAGGGACAACACATATTTTTGCATAGTATAAAGTTAAAAAAAAAAAAAAAAAAAAACACTCACTCGGAGGGACGAACGTGTTTTCTAAACCTATTCGCTACCGGTATTCAAAGGGCTAATTTTTTTTTAAAGAGTTATAATTTTTTTAAACACACTATACACCTATACCAACCTAAATAAGCATAAATAATGATAGAGATTCTAGCATTCTTAAAAACCTAGGCTGCAACTTTTTTTAATTTCGTTAAACAATGTATGTCGCTTAGCATCGAAAATAGCCGTTTTAATCGAAAATCCAGCTCAGTTAGGTTTTGTTCTGTGGTCGACCCTTTAAGCGTGCAAAGTTTCAGCCTTCAATGTCAGGGGACTCCAGAGTACGTCTAAAGACATTTTAAATTTTATCCGCTTCCGCACAAGAAATCAGAAACCTAGTCCCATCGTCGATAATAGTGTGCAAAGATTTACCCTTCTACGTCAGCATGGGGGGGGGGGGGGGGGGTCCTTCTGCGAAACCTGAAAACTTTTCTAAAACACCGCATTTTTTCCATCCAAGAGTAATAAAAAATCCGGTTCCTTTAGATTCTGTACCTTAGTTGATGCTATAAGTGTGCAAAGATTCAGGCATCTAAGTCACGTTGGGATGGGGTTTGAGAACGTCTGGAAAGACACACAATTGAATGTTAGAAAATCATTATATAGATACAGAAAATTGACGATAGTGGTTGCAAATTTAAATGCATAATTATGAAAAAATATTTAGACAGTTGTTCATAATCATGAGCTGACTCCTGTGGCGAAAGAATTAAATAAATGTACAAAAAGTTATTTTCTTTTGTATCCATGAAGCTTACAAAAAAGCCTCCTGAATCGCACAAAACTATCATCAGAGGACTTAAAGTATCTTCATTATAAACTGCGCTTTAAATTCATCTGCTTCATTTTTTCACTTCACTTCGAAACCCCCACCAAGCTCGTAAAAATTCCTTCGTGCTTTTGGCAACATTTCGCTGGAAGCTACCTTGTGCTCATGTATCCCTTCATTAAATCCCTGTGTCCACCGCTATGGAGTATGAAGCCATAAAACTAGGGACCGGTATTGTGTTGACATAGCAAACAAGAGCAGACGATTTGCCGAAGTTTCAGCAGACTTTTAAGAGCTACCTAAGTGCTGGCGAAATTGATGTTGCGTCGCTCGGGACATGGTCTTTATTTATTGCAGTAATATATTATGGCTTTTATTCGGCAATAAATTTTATTGTTTGTTGAGGTAGCGCGGCGTTTTAAACGTTCTGTGTGCTCAAGAAGGGGTGGGAGGGTAAACTGGCCCGAAACGATCGTCTGAAGTGCATCGGAAGTTAATCACGGCATTTTAGAGGACATTCAAAAGTTTCGAGAGATTACAGCGAGGACTTCTTGAGGCTCTAAATGGGATGGGGCAAGAGTAGATAAAAACGGACATGTGACTTCAGAAAACGTGCAAAATAGACAGTAACTTGCAGGCTGCTGGTACAATAATGTGCAATATTGTATAAAAATAGCTCTCTGTACTGAAGCAATGCAGATATTTATTGCACCGACAGTTTTCCAAAGGTCCGTCTCGGCTGAGAAACACCCTTGAGCAACAGGCACATCAACACCCACTCAAGCCATTTTAAACTGAATAAAAGGAGAGAACTATGAACTCGACAAGGTTAATGAATTCTGCTCTTTGGGCATAGGCACTGAAGGAACAGGCTGATTTCAAAGTCTCCTTTCCTTTATTATTGCAAGTCCTTAACGAAATGAAACAAATAGCCGATGGCGGAATTTATGAGTTTAATTACAGCTTCTGTTTTAAAAGTTTCACAGATGGCGGATTTATATTCCTGTTTTTAATGCTTCGTATGGTGAAACAGTTTGAATACAGATGTTAGCTGTAGACATATCGATCATCGAAATACGCTACTTGTTTAAATCTTTCCGTCCAAAGCCTTAATGTTACATGCCATCGTTCATTTCCTTTCAAAATTATTTTATAATTCATTATTGCATATTATATATATATATATATATATATATATATATTTAAAACCTGCTTATAATTTGTAGCGAGAACACAAAATCACTAACTTTGTAGCACCGAGTTTGATCCTGGACCAAAACGTGATAGGCGAGTGTCATAGCTTTGAGCTAAAAACGTCTTCCTCTCAAGGTAGTTAATGATTTATTTCTCAATGATGAATGATGCTGTAATGGTTATGGTATGTAGCTCAAGATACCTTATGAGCGTTCGCTAGAGTATTTCCTCTCCGAGTGAGTTTTGTCGACATAGAACGAAGTTACAGTTGGGTTGCAGATGAGGCGTACGAACTAAAAGTTGTGAATGAGAATATTTGTCTATTTTAATCTTCCGTTCAACCACCTCCTGGTGTTATCTCATGAGGAGTACAGAAGGCACATTTACAGTGCATATATAGTTTTCAGAAAAGTGAATCATTAGAAATAATAGCGAACGAAAAATATTACTCGTCTGAGATTACCAATGCAGCGAGAATGTGAAATGACCAACATGGTAAAGCCAGGACCAAATTGTAATGAGTGTTAAAACAGTTTATTTTGCACTTCTTTGTGCTTTTATCATTCTTTGTACTTCTGCATATGTACTTTTATCTTTCTTTAAAATTGCCTTTCTTTGTACTTATATTTTTATGTGTACTTCAAAATCGTTTCTTTTTTCATTTAATGAAACAATTTCTAAATTTTAAATAAATATACTTTTAGGAGATAGAGATCTAGTAACTCTTCAAACCATTCCTTGGTAAGGGTGTCTATTCTCCCAAGAAAAGTAAAAAAAGTATGTGAGTATTAAAGCGCTGAGCTAAAATTATCTACGGCTTAAGGTATTTAATACTGCTTTATGAGCGTTTACTGCAAATCTTTAAAAATATTTTTCAATTATTTGTTGTACCATTGTGATTGGCAGTTGAAAATCTTACAAAGAGGGTTGGCTGGTTTTTAACATTTTTCTCTCATGCTTTGGATGATTCAATCGTTTTGTTCCAATACATTTTGTCTAATGGAAAAAGAATTTCCTTATATGCTCTTTTGTAGCATCACAGTGTTCTCTACCCGTCAACTATTTGATCGAGGTATTTCTTATCCTGTTACAGCATCTTTGTCGCTCATAGATCGTTATGATATTTCAACAGTAGCATATATGAGTCCACTATATAACCGCGTGATCATGTGTAGACTTGTCATGTTGCTCAATTAAATTATTAGATCAAGTATTAGCCTGGTCTTGAAATCAATCAGATTCCACTATTTATCACATTAAAAGAAATGTTCTTACAATCCCTTACAAATCGAAATGAAGATCTATAAGTTAGAAGCCGCGTGGCACAATCAAGAACGATTTTAGAGAGGGCGAAGGGGTGTCTCACCCCCTTAATATTAAATAGTTGACTATTTGGAAAATATATACTCATTCATAGAATAATTTTACATAAAGCAGTAGATTTTTTGTTGCAAGTCGCTAAATTTTATTAAAAAGTCAGTGAACTTGCGATTTTCACATATTGATTGACGTTCAAATTATTTTCTCGAAATATTTCTAAGCCTATCACCAAATCTTGGTTTTCCGTGAATCACTATGGAATCTGAACAATTGCATATTTTAGTCCACTTTATAACTACGCGAGCATGTTTAGACCATGTGATATTGTGTCGGATCATGTTGTTGAGACCCAGGCCGTCCGACCTACCAGAAAGGTGTCAGGTAACTGTTTGGACGGTCGGGAAGTGCCACCCAATTTAGACCGGAACCCAGTGGGGGAGGCTGTGTCGGATCATATGTAGGCCTTTTCTAAGCATTGGTCCTAGACATTGCTGAACCTCACAGGTTTACATAATGGTGGTACTTTAGACATTTTGCTTTAATACTATTGGCAGTTATTTATTAAAGATCTCAAAGAAGAGCAATGTTACTGCCACCTTTATTTGGAACATTTCTAAATTTTGAACACCTCATAACATAGAGTTATCGGATAAAATATATAAAGTTCCTGATATTCCCATTGTACTCTACTACCACCTTTGTACGCCCATGATTAAAAACGATGTTCTATTCAATGTTGTATTCATGTTCTATTCTATATCTGAACCTCACTGATTTGCAAAACTATAGTACTTGGGATGTTTTTTTTCAATGCCATTAATAATTATTCCCTAAAGACTTCAAATAGTGCCAACGATACTTTCAGCTTTACTGGGAGCACTCACAAGTCTTGTTACACATTTTATCACCGATTTCACAGATAATTTATAAAAGATTCTTGATATTTCCATTGCACTAAAACACCATTTGTGCGACTATATTTCAAAACGATGGGCTTTTTATTCAATGTTTTATTCTATGGATGAACCCAATTGACTTGCAAAACGATGGTTTTTGGGACATCTTACTGCCAAAGCTATTAACAGATATTTGCTGAAGAACTGAAATAAGATGATATCAACGATACAGATTGTAACGATTTATCAAGAACACTCCAAGTTTTGGTACACCTCCTACCATGGCATTATCAGTCAATATAAGAAAAAAGATTCTTGATATTTCTATAGTACTAAACCATCTTTGTACACCCATGTTTAGAAACGATGTTCTATTCAATGTTGTATTCATGTTCTGTTCTGTTCCATGGATGAACCTCACTGACTTGTAAAACTTTAGTACTTGGGATGTTTTCCTTTCAATGTTATTAACAAAGACTTCAAATGGGACCACCGATACCTTCAGCTTTAAAGGGAGCACATCCAAATCTTGTTACAGATTCTATCATCAAGTTCTCAAATAATTTATAAAATATTCTTGATATTTCCATTGTATTAAAACACCATCTGTATGCTCATATTTCAAAACGATGGTCTTTCTATTCAAGGGTTTATTCTATGGATGAACCCCATTGATTTACAAAACGATGGTACTTGGGACATTTTGATACTAAAGCTATTAGCAGTTATTTGCTGAAGAACTGAAATAAGATGATATCAACCATACAGATTACAATAATTTATTAAGAGCACCCCCAAGTTTTGGTACACCTACTACCATGGAATTATCAGACAGATGTTCTGTTCAATATTGTATTGTTCTATGGCTGAAGCTCACTGACTTGCAAAACTTTAGTACTTGGAATGTCTTTCTTTTAATCCTATTATAAAATACTTCACATGGGGCCACCGATACCTTCAACTTTATTGGGAGCACATCCAAGTATTGTTACAGATTCTATCAAGTTCTCAAATAATTTATAAAAAATTCTTGATATTTCCACTGTAGTAAAACGCCATTTGTGCACCCATATTTCCAAACTATGTTCTTTCTATTCAATGTTTTATTCTATGGATGAACCCCATTGACTTGCAAAACGGTGCTACTTGGGCCATCTTGCTATCAAAGCTATTAACGGTTATTTGAAGAACTGAAATAAGATGATATCAACGATATAGATTACAGCGCTTTATCAGGAGCACTCCAAGTTTGGGTACACCTCCTACCATGGCATTATCAGACAATATAAAAAAGGTTTTTGATATTTCCGTTGTAGTAAACCATCTTTGTACGCCCACGTTTTGAAACGATGTTCTATTCAATGCTCCATTCATTCTGTGTTGCACTTACATCGGGCATTGCCAAGCCTATTTCTATGCATATAACTGCCTCTTCCTTTCAGAATATAACCATCGATTCAAACATAACAACGAACGATAAATGCCACGCAATCCGTCCCTCTCCTCTTGTGACGGACACCCTCAAGTAAAAACGTTCACCCTCCAATCATTCAGAAAATCTCAACAATCTGCATTGCGAATTCTAGGGCATGATTAAATCGTTCTATAGCCAAGAGGAAAGGGGGGGGGGGGCGCAGATCGAATCTCTCTACCCTCCCTCAATCCCCCTGGGCACTCTGGACAGACAATAGGATGGAAACGGGAGAGATGGTAATGCATTGCAGAGATAAATTTCCCCTTTTATTTTTCCGCATTTGAAACTCAAGACCCTATATATTACCAGTAGGGGCGAGGGGTGGTGCTGGGATAGCTTGACCCTCGGCATTTTTGCTTTTTATGTTTATTATTTATTTTTTTCTGTGGCAATACATATTCGCCCAATGCCGGCCCATTCTGAGTAATATGATGCGATATCGATGTAATATCGCATCGAAGTGAGTCAGTTTAATGGATTGATGTTGATGTAGAGGTTGAATAAGATTTCGAGAATTACCCCTATCTATGTTTGTCAACAAAGATGCTCCGTGTAATATTTTCATGTTTGCATACATACATGTTTTACTTTCCCTTTAATACAAATGGCGTTTCGCGGAGAGTGAATGATAGGAATAAAACATCCACGATAGGGCATAAAAATAAAGTGGAATGTGAGGAAGTAATCAGCAAACAAAAGAGAATTTAGCTGTGATGAACGGAACTAAAAATTTCATTAAAAAATATTTTTATACAGCTTAACTCGAATTTCTCATAATCCATTTTTAACAGCTATCCCCCCCCCCCCCCCAAATTTTACAAGAAAGTTTTTGAAAAATCGGTATCATGTGTCCAAATTATTATAATTATAACGTGTTACCCTTAACTTTAAAGGACATGAAAAGATACTTCGATTGATACCATATTTGACAATGTACCCCGGGGGGGGGGGGGGAGGTAACTTGCCTCCCGAGGAGTTAACGACGTCACGAACGAACAAAAACTGTATCGCGACTATTCTTCACAGCAATGATTGGAACTATAAAGTCTCGTGATCTTTAAGCCTTAAATAAACCCTTTTAGCATCATTATACCAAATTTTGCACTATGCTGCCATGTTAAAAAAATATAAAAATTTCAAATAAATTTCGAAGTAATCGCTCGAATTTAAAAACAAATTTATCTAGTTCTAGATTTTCGGATAACAAAGTCGGATATAAAGTATCGTGAAAATCCATTAATATTTGTGGCTGCTATCAATCGCAAACAATGGCATCAATCGGAAGAAATAGACCACAGAGAGAGGGACAGACGGGCATAACTCCAAAAATAGTCTAAACGTGTTCAGGAGGTCTTAAAACATATATTGGCATTAAAATCTCGAAATCGAAAATTTTCGTGAAAAAACAATATTTTCTCAATACTACGTATGAAAAAGTAAAAATATGAATTAATAAAATTTTTGCCTTTCTTAATTAGGATGAGATAAGTTTCCCCAGTATATGTTGATGAAAAATTCGCTGAAACATTGCAATTACTACTTTTAAGTATTTTTCGTTAGATATTACGGGACCAGCAACACAGAAATTACTCAAAATTAAATGGCAGCGAATTTCAATTGACAGGTTTTTCTGCTTTAAATAGATTTGTTGATGGTCACCATGCGGCTGATATAAGAGTGTAACGAAAAATGGAAACACTTTGATCACTTATATCTAATACTAGATAAAAATCTAAACAATTATGCATTAGGTGCAATAGAGTGCCATTTATGAATATACTATAATAATTTCAATATTTTAATATGAACTTTTGAACTTTAAAATAATAATAATAATAATAAAAGTTTTTGTCTGAGCGTGTTTTAGCTTCACTTTGCTTACTTTTACTCTAAATATCTTCTATAAAATATAGATATACACAATAAGCAACAAAATTGTTTAGTAGGAAATCCAGTTTCTAGATCAATAATTTGTTTTAACAAAGCTTTTACAGTTTTTGAGAAATTATTTTGTCAATTTGAAGAATAAAAAATTTTCGGTTTTAAAATATTTCAATGCTTATAATATCGAAAACTACAAACACTAGCTATAAACAATAAGCAAATAAATTACAGCTCTTTTAAAGCCAAGACGTATAATTATATTTTGGAATTCTTAGTTTTAGGATTACAGTGGTTATAATTTCAATATTTTAATATACTGAACAATTGAGAAAAGTGGTTCTAATTTCCATATTTTCAGCTAGTCATGAAGAGTAAGCCAGTGATTTGTAGTATTTCGAAAGTCCTATACCAAAAGAATATATAATTGGAATATTTTTGGAATTTTAGTTTATAAGACGTTATTCACCCAAAATTAGTTCCGCTTCATCGGTGATTTGTTTTATATGAGATTTTTTACATATTTACTTTCTCGTACTACGTAACATAGTACAGAGAAAGTATTGCTTTTTGTACATTTTTTTAATTCGAGATTAAATGCCAATATATGTTTTAAGACGCCCTGATCACGTTTTGACTATTTTTGGAGTAATGTCCGTCTGTCTGTGGTCGATTTCTTGTGTACACAATAGCGGACAGAAATATTAATGGATTGTCATGAAACTTTATATCTGACTTTGTTATCGAAAAATCTAGAACTGGATAGAATTTTTTTTTAATTCGAGAGAAAACTTCGAAATTTATTCGAAATTCTATATTTTCTTAACATGGCAGCATACGACATGCATGAAAGGGTTTAATTGGAATGTGGCTAAACTCAACATTCTCATACCAGAATCCATTTTTATATTTATTATCTATTTATTTATTTATTTATTTATTTTCAAATTTTACAAGAAAATTTTTTAAAAATCGGTACCCTCCCTAACAGGATTTTTTTTTCACAGTGATGTAAGATTTACGTCACACTGTGACTTTGGGACGTCACAGGACGTCGCAGCACGTCTCGGCAATGTCACATTGAGGTCACAGCGATGTCATTTTGGTCATTTTCATGGTCGTTTGTGACGTCGCATATTAACTTGTTTGTGACGTCACATTGTATTTGCCATTGTAATGTCGCCACATTGTTACGTGTTGTAGAAACGTCACAGAATATAGTCACAATGTAGTTGCAAAGTAATACGCAACGTCGCATGAAAGTCACAAAGATGTCACATTGTGACCCAGGTGCCACGTGACTACAACGTCACTCTCACACATGTGACGATCTTTGCTGTGAGCTGTTGTTGTTGTTGTTGAGACCCAGACCGTCCGACCTACCAGAAAGGTGTAAGGTAACTGTATGGACGGCCGGGAAGTGCCACCCAATTTAGACCGGAACCCAGTGGGGGAGGCATCCACAGGGACCGTACCCTCCTTCCCCTACCACCAACCTCTCGGAAGGACTTACGGACCCACATGTTTAACGTGATCGTACTCCGCATGAACACGACGGCATTTGTGGCAGCGTGCAAATCTAGCGCGCAAACCACGGGGATACCGCACCCGAGATGGCCAACAGCACGCGGCGTTCCGAGGTGGTCACCCACCAAGTACTAACCGCGCCCGATGCTGCTTCACTTCGGTGATCTAACGAGAACCGGTGTTTTCAGCACGGTACGGCCGTTGGCCCGTTTGCTGTGAGCTGTGTCGAAATAATTACAATTATATCGTGTTACCCTTAACTTTAAAGGGCTTGAAAAAATATTTCGATTGATACTACACTTAACAGTATACCCCCCGGGGGGGGTACACTGTTGCCGAATTCAAGGGGGCTAATAACGTCACAAACAAAAAAACTGTATTGTGGCTATCTTTCGTAATAATGCTTGAAACTATTCAGTCTGGTGATCATTAGCTAAACAAAGCAGAGACAGGTTTGATATGTTAATTAAGTGACTATAACTGTATCGAGGAAGTTATAATCCCCCTTCTTCAAAGTATAATAGACAAGTATATTCGAACAAAGTGTATTCGAACAGTATTATTTACACCAATCTTTCCTGCAAATAATACTGCTCGTAACAAAAATACATAAAAGAACATTAAACTGCAGAATGTGATTAAACTACTTCTAGTTTCTGCCCCCTTGGTTCCCGAGTTCAAACATAACTCAAACATACGATATCTAACACATTTTTATGCTACTAATCCTTCCGCTCGCATATTACATAACTTTCGGACGGAAACTCCTCGTGGAACTAACTGGCTATTGAAACATAAAGACCAAAACAAAAAAAAAAAACATATTTTCCGCAACATAATTAAGTCTCGATTTTGTGGAGCGCGAAACTAGAAAAGGGCGATATACGCTTTTAAAAATCACGTGGAGTATTTTGAGGATACTGCAAGAAAAACTGGGAGAGAAAGGAGCACGGCTTCTAAAGTGTAAAAAATTAATGCGGATGGGTTTAAGGAACAAGAAGATTATAGAGTATAACTGACGATCCGGGGGATGCATGTGGGGGTGTAAATTATTATCGAAGTACTGAAGTGAGCCGGAAAACAATTAAATTTCACACTCGTGTTGAAAGCACTTGAATTCTATGTTTCCTGTAAGTATCATACAGACATAGCGGATTTCAAACTTTTAGCAAATACAAAAAAAATCTGATGCGGACAGCACATGACTTTCCTTATATAATGCAATAAATTTACAACTTTTACATTTAAAAAATAGATTTTTTTTATAGTAGATATGTATATTCTTTCAAAGATATTGAATTTTCGTCAATGCTTGATTTAGCGTCATTTTTATCCATTTGGCGAGCTTTTCGTTAAATTAGCAATATTTAAAAAAGTCGTCAAGTTGGCGATATTCCACCAAATTCGTCGCCAAAATCTCGCCAAGCGTTATGGACGGAGAAATAAGTTATTCTTACAGCAGATAAATGACTATTGGTGTTCAAATACAAAAGTATTACTCAAAGTATCTTTCTTGATGAATGGAACGAGCTGGATCCACGAGAATGATGTCACCAAATTTATCGCATGGTATTACATATGAAAAGTGAAAACGTTTCTCATTAGGAAATATTTTTTCTTTTATTTTATATGACTTTTTGATAATTTTTTTGAAAAATGTGCAATATCTCGAAAACGGTTCATGTTAGCTTTCTAAAATTTATGTCAATCGTTTTCTAATGAAATATTACATAAAAAATGTTACTTTATTAGAGGTTTTGATTTTTTGATGATTTTTTCAAAATTTCACTCGAAAATTTAGGGCGGTTCTGAACATTCGATTGCGTATAAAAACAATAGGCTTCCAGTGTTTACGGATTGTAATTTTTGTTCCAAATTTCGTTCAAATCGGTCCATTCGTTCGTCAGTTATCGTCTTTCCCCTCCCCCTCCCCCCCACACAGACATCACTCACTTCAAAAATGTCCGATTCGTGATCAGGGATGCTTGAAACGTGCTGTCCCGTCGAAAACTTGAATTCGAATTTTCGACCCTGTCACAATACTTTACTTATACATTATTGTATATAAGGAAAGTAACAATGCTTAAATTATATCGATAAAGAAAGAACCTTAAATGACATTGCTAAGAAAAGAGCTAACCAATAGGCGATAGATAAAATAATAAAGAATGAACAAATGAAACATTCCGAAATTCCCTCGATTTGCGCTTGTGAATGATTCCAAAACAATTTTAATCAAACAACTGCTTGAAAATCACGGGTTTAATTTTTCAATATTGTTTGCTTCCTTTTGTCTTCGTAATTTTCTACCTGTTTTCGAAATTTTTGCTGGTTTTCGAAATACTTGTTGACAAAATTATTATCTCTTATAGTCTCTAAAACCTGTTTGTTTCTTCATTTTCTATTCTACTTATTTTTCATATTTGTTTATAAACTTATCTTTACAACTGGCTGACTTATGTGACTTCTGAAACCCCGTTATGTGCCATTTATAATTTAGTAAAACACTTATGTTCGCCATTTTACTCACTAAACAAGTGCTTTGAATCTTTTTGTTGAACGTTTACCTTCCCTTTTTGTATTTTACCATTCATTCGTAGTATCCTACTGCTGCTCGTTCCTTCTTCCATGGTTTTCACCATTTTTTTTCTCTGGCCGTTAGCAACACCCTTTCCCTGCTTTATCCATGTTTACTGCTCTCAAGACTCCTTGGCTTTTTTATCAGAAGTTGTCGGTCTTGCTTTAACGAATACTGCTTGTCTAGACGAAGAAGGCTGTTTTTGTCTTCGAAACCGGTTGTTACTATTAATTTTGAGTTGGATGTTACTTTAAATGAAGTTTATTAGTTTTATTAATTTTATTTCACTAACAGCAGTTTGATTTGCACATATTTTTAAATTTTACTGTTTGCATCTTTTTACAATTTACACATTTTCGATGTTCTTCAGCAATGAAAATGTATTAATTACTCTCCTCCAATACATGGTAATGCATAGGGAAAGTATTGGCATCATGCCGAAAATCGCAACTCGAGTTTTCGACGAACGTTTTACGCTTTTCGAGATCTCTAGAATAAGAAAAAAACATTTTTAGCGTGACGTCTGTGTGTGCCTGTCTGTCTGTCAATGAATGTATCCACTCCAACTTAAAAACTAAAAGACCGAATTTCATAAAATTTGGTAGGTAAGTCACTTGGATGAGCCGCTGGTACTAATTAGTTTTTGGTACGATTAGTAAAACCAGAACCTGCCTTTATTTTGCAAAATGGCCCGTAAAAATTTCATTTTTTCGTTCTAGCTAAAATACTAATTGACCAAATTTCACAAAATTTGCTAGATAAGTTACTTGTAGGATACTCTGGTGCTGATTAGATTTTGGTACGATTTGGAAAAGAACAACCTGCATTTTTTTACGAAATGGTCCGCAAAAATTTGATGTATCCACCCTAGCTAAAATACTAATTGACCAAATTTCACAAAATTTGGTAAATAAGTTACTTGTGGAATACTCCTGGTGTTGATTAGATTTTGGTACAATTCCTGCCTTTTTTTTACGAAATGACCCGCAAAAACCTAAAAAAAAAAAAAAAAAAAGACTACGTATGCTTAAATGTATGAATTAAATTCTTATTTTATACGCAATTTTTGACGAGGATAAGAATATAACACACTCCATTATGCTTTAGGACTAACCGTTCTCAAGATATTTGAGATTTCTTGTATCTTTGTTACGCCGATTTCGGAAAAATGTCCAAGTACCAAATAAAAACAAAAATTGAATTTAAAATGCAAATTTAGTGTTATTTGGTGCAATTAAACTCAATCTAACGAATTATTAAATAAATAAATAAAATATGAATTTGAGTCTGCAGGGAAAGTCATGTGCTGCCCACATCAGATTTTTTTTTTTTATTATTTTAATTTCTCATATTCATAGAGTTTCGTCCAGAACAGAGCACCAGGCGCGAAGCGCCTTTAATCTCCAATCTCTAGGTGTGGTTCTTATCTTCATACTGTGACATTATTTCATTGGTCCATAGTTGGAGGTTCGAGGTTTTTGATTTACTGTTTTTATTATTTGTCCTAGCTCCTAGTGTGGCAGTTTGTTGCACATTAAGAGTTTAAGCAGTTTGGGGGGTTGATGCAGATCTGAGGGTAACCTAGCATTTTAGCAGTTTAGGATTTTAAACATTTTGTAGAAAACCAAAGATCGTAAAGATATTTATTTTTCCGCTGCCGAGGACTGGGATCGATCCCGGGACCGTTAGATTACGAGCCTCTCACACTGACCACCGTCCCATCGGCGCTTTAAGTTCTCATACTTGCTTAGTGTGACCAATGGAAGGGAGTCCCTAGTCCGAAGACTTTAACCTCCGGTATAATGCCTATATTTGATATTCATGACATAAGTCTCATATTTTCTTATACTTTCTTTCTTATATTTTTATTTTCTAATATTATTGGTAATTATCTTTTGACAAGGATAAACTTCTCTGTCACTGATTTTGGCGTAATTTATACTTCTGATGTCTCTCTCCTGTTCGACTCATATTACAGACATTGTGCCGACAGATATTTTATAAAAATGTTAGAGATGAAAAAGGACCACTCAGTATTTCATAAATGTGGATACTGTTATTGTTCTTTTTAATGCATTTGTTAGATCAAGGCTTGAATATGCTTCCATTATATATGGAAGCTTTTTTACCAGGTTTATACTAAATTATTTAAAATAAACTTTTGTTGTATTTATATTATAAAACAACTGGTACTTATTGTACTGCTTTATCTACTACCTTTCTCCGAAATATATTTAATATTAAAAGCTTAAAGGGATTATATTCTGCTTTTTTTTTCTTCAATAACATGTTCAAATTGATTGTATCCATGTCTCTAATGAAATCAGATTTCAAGTTTCTCAGTACTCAACTAGTCCTATGAATGTATTTGCTAAATGGAATTTAACACTGATATTGAATGTTGTACCATTAATAACATTTAAAAAATTTACAACAGCTTTTCTAATATGGTCTTGATCTTTTTCATTCATCTGGTACTTTTAAGAATCATTTGCTGTAAGTATCTTGCATTTTCCTTGCAATCAAGTATTGGGACTTTATCCTGTTGTTTTTATTCTCTTAAATAAATAAATAAATAAAATAAATAAATGTCAGGAAATGTTAAGAAAATTTTATAAAAATATGAGCTATATATTTTTTATTATTATAAACAAAGTATGGCAAATTTAATATGTTTCTCCTTTTTACAGCAAAGTTAACTATACTTTGCAAACTAACTTGACAACAAAAGAGGTACAGCTAAAAGTGTGAGTTTCGTTATTGATAGTTAAAACCAACATTTTCTGTATAAAACCAGTAGCTTAAGTCAAAATAAGTCGGTTATTAAAACTAAATTTCAAAATTCTTCTATTTCTCATATTTCAGTGAAAGATGTTCTATATTCCAATGCTAGTCTGTCCCTATGGCAATCATCTAGACCCTATGGTAATCATTTAGACCCTATGGTAAGCATCGATAACTTAACTGCTTCTGAAAACCACCCCAATATTAAATTAAGATATTTTTTATATTACCTGAAAATAACCAATCCTTTAATATAAATTACTCATATTCTGTAGTTAAATTTATGAATATTAAACTTACCTTGATGAAGTTTACTCTTAGAACAGATGCATAAAAAAACAATAATAATAACATACACAAAACACAATTTCTATTTATTGCACAATATTTGGCTCACTCGATGTAAGGCTACTCATATTTGGCTCACTCGATGTAAGGCTACTCATATTTGGCTCACTCGATGTAAGGCTACTCATATTTGGCTCACTCGATGTAAAGCTACTCATATTTGGCTCACTCATTCTTAAATGTGCATTAAATCAAAGACAACAAATCATAGATTAAAAGTTCATTTAATAAAAATCATCCTTTATGACGTACAAATATTAGAAAAGGCCAGAGCGGTTTCGGGTATCACCGTACCCTTCATCAGTGGCTATAATAATTAACTATTCTTAAATGTCTTCAGTATTAGTACAAATTTAATAAGCTGGTGAATTGTCCATCTCTGCATCATGTGATTTTTTATTGCAGTCTAGTAAATAGTTTGCTAGGGCCATACTTAAACAATTAGAAAAGTGAGCATCAGTAAGTCTCATGCTGTACTTTGATTTCATAATGTCCATAATGGAAATGCTTGAGTCGTATACGTACAGCCAAATATTGATAATTTTTGGTGTAATTGATAATTTGTATAATTTCAACGCTAAAGGGGTTGCCAAATTTTTGCCTTAGAAGGAAACAACTTTGTAGAGCTTATAATGCCTTACTCTCGGATTCTGAATTTAAAAACAAAATCCTTTTCAAAAACAAATGAAGATCAACTTGAGATGTTGCGGCGCTCGGCAAGTCAATCGCGCTCGACAAGTTAAGCACCATTAATCTAGACAATCTATACATAACAGGCATTTGAAGGCAAAAGTGTGAAGGGGAGGGGGGGGGGGGGGGTCCTCATTGGTGTGTACTCAATTTTGCACCAAGTAAGACTCCAATATTATCACGTAGCTGACTGACTCCATTGTTGATATTCTGGCTGAAAATATTTTAATTACAGCATATATGAGTAGTATTATCTACACCAGTCTTTCCTGCAAACAATACTGCTCGAAACAAACATGTGAAAAAGAACATTTAAATGCGAATGTTTTAAAACTACTATAGTAGCTTCTGCCTAATTCTTACCTCCCGAATTCAAACAACATACGGTATCTAACACATTTTTTTTCTGCTGCTAATCCTTCTGCTCACATAATATACAACTTTCAGACGAAAATTCCTCGTTGTACTCGCTATTGAAACATAAAGCCGAAACAAAAAGAAAAAAAATCATATTTTCCGCAAGATAATTAAGTCTCGATTTTGTGGAGCGCAAAGCTACGAAAAGGCGATATATTCGCTTTTAAAAATCGCGTGGTATCATATTTTGTGGAAATTGCAAGAGGAAATAAAAGCTGGAAGAATGCAACTCCCAAAGTGTAAAAAATTGATGCGGATGAGTTGAGGAACAATATGAAAATTATAGAGTAGAAAATATTACTGATGCCTCGGAGGACGCATGTGGGTGCAAATTGTTTGCAAAGTACTTATCTGTGAGTCAGAAAACAATTAAATTTCACACTGATGTTGGGGGGTTTGAGTTTTTCTGGTTTTTGCCATTATATTAAGTCTAAATGCGTAATTAAGCGTCGTTTACGCACTTTAATGAGATTTTACATCTTGAAATTTAACAGATACGTAAAACTATGCAATCTGATTTTTAAAAAAAAAATCCTCCAATTCTTATAATTTAATTTATTCACATATCTTTCACACGCGTTAATTTAAAAAAATCTGATGTGGGCAACACATGACTTTCCTTATATAATGTAATGAATTTACTACTTTTACAGTAAAAAAAAAATAGGTTTTTCTTATAGTAGATACTTATATTCTTTCCAAGATATTAAATTTTCAACAATTATTCGTCATTTTTATTGGTTTAGCGTCATTTTTATCCATTTGACGAGATTTTCGTTAATTTGGCAATATTTCAAAAAGTCGCCAAATTAGCGACATTCCGCCAAATTCGTCGCCAAAATCTCGCCAAGCGTTATGGACGAAGAAATAAGTTATTCTTACAGCAGATAAATGACTATTGGCGTTCAAATACAAAAGTATTACTCAAAGTATCTTTTCTCGTGAATGGAACGAGCTAGATCCACGAGAATGATGCCACCCAATTTATCGCATGATATTACATATGAAAAGTGAACATGTTTCTCAACATTTAATATATTTTTTTAATTTATGGTATTTTTTTATACATTTATTTGAAAAATGTGCAATATCTCGAGAACGGTTCATGCTAGCGCTCTAAAGTTTGTGTCAATCGTTTTCTAAGGAAACATTACATAAGAAATGTCTATTTCCGTAACTTTATTAAAGGTTTTGAATTTTTGATGATTTTTTTAAAATTTCACTCGAAAATTTAGGGGGGGTTCTGAACATTCGATTGCGTATAAAAACAATAGGCTTCCAGTGTTTACGGATTGTGATTTTTGTACGAATCGGTCCATTCGTTCGTCAGTTATCGTCTCCACACACACACACACACACACACACACACACACACACACACACACACACACACACACACACACACACACGCACGCACGCACGCGCGCACACACACACACACACACACACAGACATCACTTCAAAAATGTTTGATTTGTAATCAAGGATGCTTGTAACGTGCTCTCCCGTCGGAAACTCGAATTCGAATTTTCGACCCCGTCACAATACTTTCCTTATACATTATATATATATAAGGAAAGTAACTAGGATTTCTCCCGCGACTCGAAACAGTGGTGCCCGAACACGAGTGCATTTAAGATGCATCAAGAAATTAGAATACAGGACCCATTTCACGCAAACGTAAATATCAAAATTCCCAAAACTTACAAAGTTCCATATGCACTGTAATCAAACGATTCGGATACTTTAAGAAATCCACGTGTTGTGAATTCAGAAATATTTTGTTGCAGTTGCATGTGACTCAATGCGTAACATTTTGTGCTGGGATTTGGCAGCATGGGATTTGACGAATTTTTTAATATGGAAAACATTTCGAAAGTTGTTTCATTGTGTCCCTTTTATGGAAGGTATAGTTATTTTTTTTTCAAGCTCAGCAGAAGCTGTGTTTCCTCAATCTTCACGGAGTGCACAGGGATGGTCTATAAAACCTGATAAGAAAATGTTGGACTGGTATACTAAAAGATCATATCTAAACACCACAAACACATCTGGAACAAATTTAGCTCCTATTTTGATTGTCGGCAGATAATCTTCCAAAGCATTTGCTAGACATGCTTTGAAAGAAGATTGTCCAAGCTGCAGTTTGCTCCAGAGTGCTTCACTGGACTAATGTGTGGGCATTGGACTTGGAAATGCCTCGCCTTACATTACCTTACTTTGTCTTACATACCGTTTGGTATCAGCAAAATACTTTTAATCACTGATGTTTGTCCAGACTCAAAAGCTGGAAAAAGCTAACAATCCATTCCATAAAAGTGACAATGTGCAAAACTGCTCAGAATAACTGAGAATACGCTGAACTCAATTTTACGGGTAAAAAAAAAATCAACTGGTCAAGTCTATGCTGCCAAAGTGAGACATTCCAGGATTACAATATACACCCCTAATTCAAATTAATATTTTTTCGTTAATCTGCAAGCTAAGGCGGATAGAATTAGACCAAAACTGAGATTCTGACCAAAACCGATCATTTTAAAAAGTGGTTTTGAATTTTTTTTTTTTTTTTAATTATTCCTTTACATCGTCAGCACCCAATTCAAATTATCGAAATGTTAGATTTTTTTCATTGCCCTAAAAACTAAGACGAATCGAATGAGAACAAAAATTTTTGAAATGTTAGATTTTTTTCATTGACCTATAAATTGAGACAAATCGAATGAGACCAAAGCCAAGATACTATAGATAGAGTGGAGGTGTTCGATAATTAAGAAAAGAGGTTTTGAATTTTTTTAATTATTCTCTTACATCATCAGTACCTAATTCAAATTTTTTAAATGTTAGATTTTTTTCACTGACCTATAAATTGAGACAAATCGAATGAGACCAAAGCCAAGATACTATAGATAGAGTGGAGGTGTTCGGTAATTAAGAAAAGAGGTTTTGAATTTTTTTTTTTAATTATTCCTTTACATCGTCAGCACCTAATTTAAATTTTTGAAATGTTAGATTTTTTTCATTGACCTATAAATTGAGACAAATCGAATGAGACCAAAGCCAAGATACTATAGATAGAGTGGAGGTGTTCGGTAATTAAGAAAAGAGGTTTTTAAATTTTTTTTTAATTATTCTCTTACATCGTCAGCACCTAATTCAAATTTTCGAAATATTAGATTCTTTTTCTTTAACCTATAAACTGAGAGGAACCGAATGAGACGAAAGATACTAGCTAGATGGAAGTGCTCGATAATTAGGGAAAGCGGTTTTGAATTTTTTTTTTATTATTAATATTATTATTCCCTTACATGGTCAGCACCTAGTTCAAATTTTCGAAATGCCAGATATTTTCATTAACGTATAATAAGCTGAGACCAATAGAAAGTCAAGATACTAGCTAGAGTGGAAGTGCTCGATAATTAAAGAAAATGATTTAAATTTTTTTTTATTATTACTTTACATCATCGTCTCTAATTCGATTTTTTGAAATTTTATATTTTTCTCCTTGCTTTCGAAGCTGAGGCGGATTGAATGTCACCAAAACCAAGATTCTAGCTACAGTGAAAGTGCTCAAATTTTTTTTATACATCGTCCTCTCACTTTATCAGTCAGTTCAGTGCACATTATCTTATATACTGTATATGAAATTCACGTATAATAGGAAACCACGGCTGTAAAAATATTCATTGAAACAAAAATGCGTAAAGGCATGTTAAATACAGAATGCTATTACATCTATTTTAATTTCTGCTGTTTTAACTCCAGAGTTTAACAAACGCAAACATTATCTAAAACATTCTTTTCATATAGTTAATATTTTTGCGTTTACATAAGCTACAAACTCATCATGAAAATTGCCGTCGAAACGTAAAACGTAAACGAAAAAATGTGCTTTAGGGAAGCATTATTATTTCGCGATTCTGTGTACCACGGAAAGAAAAAGAAACTAAATATACTTTTAAACCTCATTTGGTGTCTTTTGCAGAAGTTGCAGGAGAAGCTAGAACAGAAGCATGAGTGCAGTCTCCACAACGTGGAAAATTAAAGTGGGTGGTATGGGAAACAATTAACGTTACAGGGTGGTGAATATTATTTACGCTCTGGGAGATACACGTGGGTGTAAATTATTGCAAAGTGCTTGAACGTCAGTCCAAAAACAATTAAATTTCCAACTCGCCTAAAGAAAAAACATTAAGTTTCTCAACTCTATAATTATTATTATTTGAATACTGAAAAGTCCGAAAACCGTTAAATTGTAAACTCATGCAGAATTTTTTTTAAATTTGTAAGATTGAAGATTTTATCCAGGTATTCTTTTTCAATCCGATAATACTATAATTAATTTTTATGCCACTTTCATGCCACGTGTTACGCAGGCGTAATACGTCCTTTGGGGGCCCACCATTGTTATCTGACATTCACCAGTTCTGGCATAATTATTTTATTATTATTGTTATAATTTAACCAAATTTTATTCGATTTAACAATTTCCTAGAGTGATATCATGCCCATACTCACACACAAATACCTACAAACCATGCAAAAATGATTTATTTATATTCAGCGATGTTTTAATCAATGTAATACCATCAAAATATGATTTGAAATTTTGACCCCATGACAATACTTTATCTTTATACATACTATATATTGCCAGGGAAGTTAACAATGAATTTATGAAATATACGTCAACCCACCATCAACGTATCTCACAAAAAAATTATTGAATCGAAAAAAATAAAAATGTGTCGTCAGTAATATTCCTTCAACTTCGGCAATATATAAATACAAAATGTGATAAAACCCTTTTGTTCCTACCGTCTAACCTAGTTCAAATCGCACAGAAACGCAGTATATCTAGCATTCCTTTTTACAGCTTATACTTGCGAAGCACAGTTTTACACACCTTTAAAGCAGATTTACACACCTTTTAGACATTTGCACGCTACCACAACTGCCGCCGTGTTCATGCGGAGTACGATCACGTCAAACATGTGGGTCCCTAAGTCCTTCCGAGAGGTTGGTGGTAGGGGAAGGAGAGTACGGTCCCTGTGGATGCCTCCCCCACTGGGTTCCGGTCTAAATTGGGTGGCACTTCCCGGCCGTCCAAACACTTACCTTACACCTTTCTGGTAGGTCGGACGGTCTGGGTCTCAACAACAACAACATCTTTTAGACGAAAACTGATCATGAACCCTGCACTCCAAACGAAAAAGCTCGTCTTGCAGCACATAATTAATTCCCTATTTTACGGAGTTCGAGAAAGGAAATGACGAAATACACTTTTAAAAATCACGACGTCTTTTGCAGAAGTTGCAAGCGGAATTAGAAGCGGGAGAGTGAAAACAACTTCCACGATATTGGAAATTAAACCAGATGAGTTGAGGAAAAAGATAAACGTCATGAGGGAGGAATCATCGCATACGCTCCAGAGAACGCATATGGATGTAAATTAATACAACGTGCTGCAGTGCGAATTGGAAAATCAATTAAATTCCGCACTCATGTTGGGAAAAAAACTCCTTAAAACTCTCCTTTTCTCATCATTATGCGGAGACCTTTTAAAACTGTAACTTCTCGCGGATGAAGGGCTATAATTTTAGAACTGTAATTAAGTTGATTATTTTTGAAGAGCGTAAGATCTTTAAATAAATGATAAAAAAAATCGCTGAAATTAACTGTAGGTAAAAAATGACTGGGAGTTTAAATCTTATAATATTTTTTTCTAGAAATTAAGAGTAACTTAATTGAAGTCACAATATTAAACTGTGCTAACGGGAGATGTACTCTTATATTAAGGTCATAAATGCTTAGGATATGAAAACGCTAAACCAGAATTTTTATTTCTCAAACATCAAAATACTACTTATTTCATTTTTTATTTATTTTATTTTAAAACTAATAAAGTCTCGTAATTTTTTATACAATTTATCAAACATTCAACATCAAAATTATCAAACATATGATATATTCAAATATAGTTATGACATAAACATATGAAAATATAAAATATGAACATATAATGCAGGGTGTATATAAACTGTTAAGACAAAATAAGAGGGGTGATAGTACCCATCAAGACGAACAATATTTACAATGGAACATAGGGCCGCATTCCACTCTAAGTGTTAGAAAAGCGTAAAGTTAAACTTTCAGTGAAAATAAGGAGAATTAACGTAATCATAAATTGCACAATCCCATTTATTTACACCAGAGAAAGATCCAAAGTAAATGCTCAAAGTGACAACCAAGGGTGCCGTTGCACAATTCACACCGGCGAATGAATGACTGGCGCACCCTCTTGAAGGCACCTGGTGTCGTTTTTATCCTGTCCGCTGCAACAACGATTCTCGCGACGACATTTTCTACGGAGTCCACAGGCGTCTCGTACACCAATGATTTCATGTGCCCCCAGAAGAAGACGTCCATGGGTTGAGGTCCTTTGAGCGTGGAGGCCAAGCCACAGGTCCACTATGTCCAATCAGCCAATCATCTTAAACTGTCGCTGCTGCTTCTTGTCACTGGAAATTTGCACACAGTACATGCTTGATGGTGATGGAGGTGTAATACTTCTTCGGCACGACAGCTATGTCGTCCAAAGTGGCGACTTGTGCTCGTTGGACGTGTTTCGAAGTTACTCTTTTCTGACACTCAGAGTGGAATGCGACCCTAGGTTCCATAGTAAATATTGTTTGTCTTGAGTACTATCACCCCTTTTGTTTTGTCAAAACAGTTTATATACACGCTGTATAAAATAATATAGTATAATAAACATATAATATAAAATGAATACATGAAAATTATGCAAGTATTTTTCAAAGATATACAAAAATTTTCATTTTTAAATTACTTTTAATAGTTACATTCTATATATTAAAAATATTTGTAGCCAGTTCAAACTTATTTTTATATTCAAGAAATATTTTTAAAGATTTAAATCAGTGAAAATAGTTTTTTCTTATCTTTCAAATATTATTATTCTTTAAAAAAAAATTAAATTAAAAAAATATACATTTGCTTCATTTATTGGAATATCTAGTTTTTCTCATATTATTTTGTGTTATAATTTTGTTTTTAAAATGGTCACAGAAATTAATTTTAAAATAGTTGATTTAATTTCTTCTTCAATATCATAGTTTGCTTAAATTTTTTTTTACCCCAAGAAGTAGCCGATAAACGTGTTAATTTAAATTGCTTAATTATTTATATCTAAGCGTAAAGTCACAAAATACTGCTGGCCCAACGTTCTAAAATTCTTAATTTCGCACTATCAGTACGGAATAAAAGTTTTTAACGGAATTTGCAATCCAAACGAAAATACCCGTTTTGGAGTATTTAATTATTTCTCGATTTCGTAGAGTACGAAACACATTTTTAATTAACTGAAGTGTGGCTGAACTCGACTTTCTCATGTAAAATTAAAAAAAAAAAAAAATTGGTGAGAAAAAATGTGAAAAATCGGTATCGTGTGTCCAAATGAATTCAACTATAGCGTGTCACCATTCACTTCTTTCGGTTGTCGAAAAAATCTTTCGGTTGATACCATATTTGACAATGGACCCTCAGGGGTACCTTGTCCCCCCCCCCCCAGCAAGGGGCTAATGACGTCATGAACAAAAATAATTTGTATCACTATTTGTCACCCCAATGACTGTAACTATTAAGTCACGTGATAATTGAGTCACAAATAAAGCCTTTTATGCATAATTATATCAAATTTTGTCCTATGCTGCCATGTTAAAAAAAATTTAGAGCAAAATTCAAAGATTTCGCTAGAATTTAAAAAAATCCTATCTAGACGTCCTAGATCTAGAGTTTTTGATAACAAAGCCGGATAAAGTTTCGTGAAAATCCATTAATAATTGTGGTTGCTATTGTGCACACAAGAAATCGACCACAGATAAACAGGCAGACGAACATCACTTCAAAAATAGTCAAAACGTGTTCAGAAGGTCTTTAAACATATATTGGCATCAAAATCCCGAAATAGAAAACTTTGGGGGAAACAATACTTTCCCAATACTACATATGGGAAAGTAAAAATCAAGTGACACCTTTAGAAGTTGCAAGAAAAACTAGAAACGGAACAAGGGAAATGACTTCTATAATATAGACAATTAAGCTGGGTATGTTGAGGCAAATGATAAACGTTATAAGGCAGAAAACATTACATATACTCTGAAGAACATGAGTATAAATTACTAAAATTACTAAATTACTGAAGTGCGAGTTGCAAAGGCAATTAAATTTCACGCTCCTATTAAGAAAAAATCTGATATTTTTCCTTATCTCATCATTATGCTGAGACCTTTTTATATAATAGCGGATCTTATACTTCTATCAAATGGAAGGTTATGATTTGATAAAGCGTCATAAGGTTGGTGTTATTTTTTAAGAGCACAAGATCGTTAGATAAATAAATGATTGAAGTAAAGAATCTCTGATATTAACCTTAGAAAAACCATAGATTATAAAGACCGGGAGATAAAATCTTAAATTAGGCTTCTCTTAATTCCTATAAAATATAATATAAGTCATAATATTAGACTATGATAGGTTTATGTATTTTAAGATCATAAATATTTATAATATGCAAATTCCCAAAGCCTCAAGACAGTATTCACTGCTTTATCGGAATATCTTTATAATTTTCATTCATTTCCAAAAATTTAACTCCTAAATTTTTATTTTTACTTTCCTTATATACATAATGCATAAGGAAAGTATTGTGACGGGGTCGAAAATTCGAATTCGAGTTTTCGACGGGAGAGCACGTTTCAAACATCCCTGATCACGAATCAAACATTTTTGAAGTGATGTGTGTGTGTGTGAAAGTATGTGTGTGTGTGTGCGAAAGTATGTGTATGTGTGTGTCAATGAGTCTGTGGAGACGATAACTGACGAACGAATGGACCGATCAGAACGAAATTTGGTACAAAAATCACAATCCGTAAACACTGGAAGCCTATTGTTTTTATACGCAATCGAATGTTCAGAACCCTTCTAAATTTTCGAGTGAAATTTCGAAAAAATCGTCAAAAAATCAAAACCGCTAATAAAGTTACGCAAATAGACATTTCTTATGTAATTTTTCATTAAAAAACGATTGGCATAAATGTTAGAACTCTAACATGAACCGTTCTCGAGATATTGCACATTTTTCAAAAAAATTATCAAAAAGTCATATAAAATAAAAAAAAATATTTCCTATTAAAAAACATGTTCACTTTTCATATGTAATACCATGCGATAAACATGTTCACTTTTCATATGTAATACCATGCGATAAACATGTTCACTTTTCATATGTAATACCATGCGATAAATTTGGTGACATCATTCTCGTGGATCTAGCTCGTTCCATTCATGAAAAAAGATACTTTGAATAATTCTTTTGTATTTGAACGCAAATAGTCATTTATCTGCTCTAAGAATAACTTATTTCTCCGTCCATAACGCTTGGCGAGATTTTGGCGAAGAATTTGGCGTAATGTCGCCAACTTGGCGACATTTTTAATTGTTGTCAAATTAACAAAAATCTCGTCAAATGGATAAAAATGATGCTAAATCAATGAAAATGACGACTCATTGAAGAAATCAATATCTTGGAAAGAATATAAGTATCTACTATAAGAATAACTTTTTTTTAACTGTAAAAGTAGTAAATTCATTGCATTATATAAGGAAAGTCATGTGTTGCCCACATCAGATTTTTTAATAAATTTTAAACATTTAATATTAAAATTATCAAACATGTTAAATATTCAATTTCAAAATAATGCAATAATTTAAGAAATGTACATATTTTAATTTAAAATTTTACTTTTAATGTTTACATCATATATTTCAAAAATAATTATCGATAGATAAAAACTCTTTTAAATACTCGTGAAATATTTTCAGAGTTTTAAATCCTTTAAAATGGTTTAATGTATTTTTAAAAATTTTGTTAGCAGAAATTAGTTTTAAAATATCATTTGTTTCATTTATTTCAATATTCAGTTTTTCTAATGTTATTTTGTTTTATAACTTGTATTAATTTCAAAGATACCCCCAAAAAATTAATTTTAAAAATCGTCGATTTCAATATTTCATTAATATTACGTGTTTTTTTTTTTCAAGAAACTGCTGGTAAATGTGATAATTTAAATTACTGAGTTATATCACTAAAGTATAGCTCCGGCCGTCCAAATAGTTGCTCTTAGTCCTCTGGACGAGTCGGACGGTCTGGGTCTTCAACTAAAGTATAGCTGACCCAACGTTCACAAATTCTTAATTTGGCACTACTTCACATGACACTTAAATGAAAACTTATCATGAAATTTGCAATAAAAACGAAAAATCTCGTTTTGGAGTATTTAATTATTTCTTGATTTTGTATAATGCCAAGTTACACTTTTAAAACTCCTTTAGTAGAAACTCCTTTAGTGGCGCCTTTAGTAGAAACTGCAAGAAACTAGAAGGGAAACAAGGAAAACAACTCCCACAATGCAGACAATTAAACTGGATGGATTAAGGCAAAAGATAAACGTTATAAGGGAGGAAACATTACATTCACCTCCGTGTGCTCCATTAGATCACCCCATACGGAGTGTAGAACACATATGAGTGTTGTTGTTGAGACCCAGACAGTCCGACCTACCAGAAAGGTACACATATGAGTGTAAATTACTAAAAAGTACTCAAGTGCCAGTCGGAAAACAATTAAATTTCACACTCTTATTGGTAAAAAATATCATTTTCTCATCATTATACTGAGATCCTTTACATAATAGGGATTTTTAGCTTCTCTCAAATGAAAGGCATAAAGTTCAAAGCCGTAATTAAGTTGGTTATTTTTTAAGACAGCAAGATCTTTAAATAAATTGTAGAAATAAAAATTGCTGAAATTACCTTTAAAAAATCTTTGATTAAAATAACTGGAAGTTTAAATCTTTTTCCCCGTGGAAATTAAGCGAAACTTCTCAAAATTAGACAGGTAATGCGCGATATATATTTGTAACATGCATGTAGTATTCTTGAAATACGCAAATGCTAAAAGCTGCAGAATATTCTAAGCTTAAATTTTAAAATATTTTTTATTTATTAATTTATTTATTTTTTTAATTTTGTATATTTATTTAAACATTTAATATTAAAATTATCTGGTATATAAAGTATTCAATTTGAAATTGATACAAGTATTTAAAAAATATATTTCAAATCTAAAATTTATTTTCATATAATGAATTAAATTATTATTTGATATATAAATTATTTTATATCGTATAATAATTTAAAATAACTGCTGCTAACAAAAAAATGCTATTAAATAGCTTAAAAATATTTTTGAAGATTTAAACCATTTTAAAGCGTAACGATTTATTTATAATTATTTTCCTTTCAAATGAATACATAAAAATAAGTTAAAACATATTTGCTTCATTTATTTGAAATTTAGTTTTTCCAATATAATTATTTTCCATTTGTTATAAAATTTGAAATATTTTCAAAGAAACTCTGAAAAATTAATTTCAGAAATATTTTATTTCAGTTTTTCCATATTGATGTTTCAGAATTTTTATTTTTATTTCACGTTGGACTGTAAATGTAGGAATTTATTAATTTTTTTAATTACTTATATTATAAACAAAAGAAGCCCCCAAATACTGCTACACCTGAACTCTAAAATTCTGGCACGTCAATGCATACATATTAAAAATTCCTTTTACTGCAGTTGCAAGACAAACTAAAGAAGAACAAGAAAGATCAATCATGCATAAGCATTAATTATAAAACACTTTCCAACTGAAATGCAATTTTATTTAAAAATTTCTAAAATGTGATACATTCAGTGGTGATATCTTTTACATTATCACAGTATTACAGTAATTTATTATACTTAAATATTTAAAACTGTATCGAAATATAAATCACCTGATTCTCTATGCAAAATCAATGAATATTTCATTCATATAACTTGTATTCCAGACTCCAGAGCTAAATAATGTTGTGTGAAAAAAATTCAGCAATTCTTATGTAACTCACCTTACAATCGCTTGAGATATTTGCATTCTGCAAAAGTTAAAATTAGGCTTCGTTGAAGAAATAATAAAAGTTTAGGGATCATTTAAAATCATAACTATTGTAATTGCGTAGGCACGGAATTTAGATACACAGATAATACACAGATACACAGATAATATATGTGTGTGTATGTGTGTATGTATTCAAAGTATTGAAATCGTGCCGAAGATCGGAACTCGAATTTTCGAAGGATCTACACGTTTTGGGACTTCTAGAACACGAAAAAACTATTTTTAGGAAGATGTCTGTGTGTGTATGGGTATATCTGTGTATGTTTCTGTGTGTCTGTGAGGATATTACATACACTCTAATTGAAAAACTAATGGACCGAATTTCATAAAATTTGGTAGGTATGTTTTTTGTAGGATACCCTCATGTTCATTAGATTATAGTACGATTCGTAATAAAAGAATCTGCCTTCTTTGCGAAATGGCCGGCAGAAATTGCCTTTATCCACTCTAGCTAAAAACTAATGGAACAAATTTAACAAAATTTGGTGCATAATATTTCAATAACCTACAAGTGATTTATACACCGAATTTAACAAAATTTAGTATATAAATCATTTGTAGATTATTCTAGTACGATTCGGGAAAAAGGAACGGGCTATTTTTGCGAAATGGCCCGCAAAAATCGTTAAATATAAAAATAAAAGACTACGTGTGCTCAATTATATCAATTAAATTCCTATTTTATACGTGATTTTTGACAACAAAAAGAATAAGACTAACCACATTACTCTAGGACTAGCCGTTCTTGAGATATTCTAGTTTTTTCGCGTTTTCGCTACGCCACCTTTGACAATAAGTTCAGCTATCAAATGTGAACCAAATTTAAGTTTAACGTGTAAATTCAATGTCATTTAAAATACTTATGGCTGTTATTTTGTGCAGATAAACTCAAATTATTATTGAAGAAATAAAGAGAACGTGAATATGAGTCTGCAGGGAAAGACATGTGCTGTCCACATCAGAATATTTAACAATATTACAACAATGATTTATAGAAGTGAGCGAGGATTATTTGCAAATGTAGGATATATATTTGTAGGAAAGAAATGTAGGATATATATTTAAAGATCCACCAAATTTTGGTAGAATAAAATGTTCAACAAATTTAAGTTGAGTACCAAATTTTAACTCTCTAGGTAGGACGTACGAAAGTGCATTAAAAATGCCATCAAATAAGTATATTATGAAGAGTTATATAAAATTTAAAAAAATTTGAAAAATTGTTATCTACCAAATTTATTTTAAAATATGAAGCCTCTCTCATATACAAAATAATTAAACTCTTGGAAAGATATTTATTATATAATATATCGCTCTTTTCTTTCTGGAGGATATCCCAAAAGTAAGAATTTAATTGAATTTGTTTTTCTCCCTATATTAAATAATTTTTAATTAAAAAACTACTAACATATTTTACTGAAATTTTTTTTATAAATTTTATGGGATAATGTGAATATTTCCTAAAAATTTCGAAGCAATTTGTGAATTTTAAATTTGCTTAAAAAATGTTTGAAAAATTAGGTCCCATAGGGTTCAATGTATTTCATTTATTCAACCCGGGATCAATAAAAAACTAATTGGGTGATATTATTTATTTATATTTCCATAGGTCCCACTGACCGTCTGAACAACATACTAAAATTTCATTTTGATAAAGTCATTTTTACGGCAGTTATCGTGCTAACGAACAGACAGACAGACAGACAGACAGACAGAATGAACAAAGTCATAAACACTTTTCAACTATGTTGTAAAGTGTTAAAAAACAAATTCCACAATACAGAAAATTAAACTGGATGAGTTGAGTTAATAGGCAAAGTGCTATAGAGAAGAAAACATGACATACACTCGGTAGAACGCATATGGGTGGACATTACTTCAACGCAATGAAATGCGAGTCGGAAAACAAATTTCATTCCTGCTGAGACTCTTAACTCAAAATAAAAAAATTTCTTAAGTTTCTCCTTCATTTTCTCATCTTCAACTTTTATCCCACTGAATCTCAAACTTGTTGAAAATGAAGGGCTATAATTTAGGAGAATTTTAATCAAGTCGGATATTTTTGACGAACACTATATCTTCGGATTAATAAACTATACAAACAGTCGCTAAAATTAATTTTAGAACAAAAACTTACGTTATTATTACTGGAAGATAAGTTACTAATATTTTCATTTTATTATTTATTAATTGTAAATTTCTTTTAAAGTTTTTAAACATTAAATATTAAAATTGCCTAACTTTGTATATTCTTTTTAACTCCGTAGAAAAGGAAAACTCGTAAGTATCTATATTTTAAAAATAGCTTGTTTTATCTCGTCATCAATATTTTATTTATGTTTTACATTTAAATTTACTTTACTTTTTCAAAAAATAGCCTGTAAATATGAAATCAAGAAAGATCAATCATGCATAAAGCATTGATTGTGAAACACGTTCCAACTGAAAGGCAATTTTATTTAAACATCTCTAAAATGCAATACATTCAGCGCTGAAATATTTTAAATTATTACAGTACTACAATAATTTATTATATTTGAATACTTAAAACTTCATAAAAATAAAATGAACTTTATTCAAATGACGTCATCGACATATAAATCGTCTGACTCTGTATGTAAAACCAATGAATATATCATTCATATCACTTTTATTTCAGACTCCAGATTATAATAATTTTGCGTGAAAAAAAAATCAGCAATTCTTATACAACTCATCTAACCATCGCTTGTTTACATTCTGCATCCATTAAAATTAGGCTTCGTTGTAGAAATAATCAAAATGCGATGATCATTTAAACTCAAAAATATTGTAATTACGTTGGCGCAGAATATAGATGCACAGAAAATACGCAAAAACAAAGCGGTTTTAAGATGGCTGCAACACTAAATATAAATTTAAAAGAACTTTAAAAATCACGATTTTTACACTGAGAAAAAAAGATGGATGCCATATTTTATTTTGAAGTGGATCACGTGATCTCTTCATACAATATGGGTGTAATTATTATTTTAATTTTAAAAACTACCTAACATATTTTGCTGCATTTTGTTTCATATATTTTATGGAATAATTTGAATATTTCCTAAAATTTTCGAAGCAATTTGTGAATTTTAACTTTGCTTAAAAAATGTTTTAAAAATTAGATCCCATAGGGTGCAATGTATTTCACTTTCTCAACCTGGGTTCAATTCAAAACTAATTAGGTGATATTATTTATTTACATTTCCATATGTCCCACGACCGTCTCTACAACATACTAAAATTTCATTTTGATAAAGCCATTTTTACAGCAGTTATCGTGCGAACAGACAGAGAGATAGACAGAATGAACAAAGTCATAAACACTTTTCAACTATGCTGGAAAGTATTGAAAACAATATAGAAAATTACAC
Source organism: Amaurobius ferox (assembly GCA_951213105.1). Lineage (NCBI taxonomy): Eukaryota > Metazoa > Arthropoda > Arachnida > Araneae > Amaurobiidae > Amaurobius > Amaurobius ferox. Next base: position 74,040,444 of record OX578143.1, on the reverse strand, counting down.
TGATTAGGTAGAGAGAAAATATGAATGTTACAAAGGAGAAAACACCACATGCATTCCGGGGAACGTAATATACATACGCTTCGCGGAGTCATACATACGCTTCGCGGAACATATATGGGTGCAAGTGGGTCTCAAAACAATTACATTTCACATTGATGCTGAGGGTAAAATAACCTCTCAAGTTTCTCATCGCAAACTCACATTTCGTCATTCTTCATTTAACAGAGCTGTTATCCTCTAGGACTCTAGTTAGGCTCTCCAACCACTATCCGGCAACCAGAGAAACAATGGTGGCCGGATTCAAGGGATCAGGGCGCTTTTAAAAGACCTAACGCACGGAATCACTTTACAGTGGGTGCCTGCACATTGCGGAGTACCAGGAAATGAAAAACCGGACTTTTTGACCAAAAAAGGTGCTATGGTGGAGCAGAAATTCTCCAAGCCCATGACTTTTCATTCAGCACAACTGTACATTAAAATGCTACACAAAAAAGAAATTGAGGCAGAATCTCTGGAGGCATCTAAAGGAAAGTAAGTCATGGAGCGTCCTCAGCAGGAATAGTTCAGTTATTCCAGAGGTTCTTCGACGAGAAACTATTGCCAGATTCAGACTTGTGACTGGTCATGACTGTCTCATGTCTCATCTCCCGAATTGGACCTGCTGCTTCACAACGAGAAACATTTCGCCAGTTTCAGACTTGTGACTGGTCAGTCATGACCGTCTCATGTCTCATCTCCCGAATTGGACCTGCTGCTTCACGACGAGAAACTATTGCCAGATTCAGACTTGTGACTGGTCATGACTGTCTCATGTCTCATCTCCCGAATTGGACCTGCTGCTTCACAACGAGAAACATTTCGTCAGTTTCAGACTTGTGACTGGTCAGTCATGACCGTCTCATGTCTCATCTCCCGAATTGGACCTGCTGCTTCACGACGAGAAACATTTGCCAGGTTCAGACTTGTGACTGGTCATGACTATCTCATGTCTCATCTCCCTCGAATTGGACCTGCTGCTTCACGACGAGAAACATTTGCCAGGTTCAGACTTGTGACTGGTCATGACTATCTCATGTCTCATCTCCATCGAATTGGACCTGCTGCTTCACGACGAGAAACATTTGCCAGGTTCAGACTTGTGACTGGTCATGACTATCTCATGTCTCATCTCCATCGAATTGGACCTGCTGCTTCACGACGAGAAACATTTGCCAGATTCAGACTTGTAACTGGTCATGACTGTCTCATGTCTAATCTCCCGAATTGGACCTGCTGCTTCACAACGAGAAACATTTGCCAGATTCAGACTTGTAACTGGTCATGACTGTCTCATCTCCCATCGAATTGGACCTGCTGCTTCCCCGGGTTGTACTTTATGTGACCTAGACTATGTTTGGAAAACATTTAGATGACAGAATTTCAATTTAATCATTGAGAAATACCGGAAAGCTTGCTGTCTAATGGCCAAACGACCGGCATTTGTCAACAACAATAGTTTTTTATCACTATGCTAAGACCTTTTATCACATTGGGTCTTAAACTTCTCGTAAATGAAAGTTTATAATTTGTTAACCATAATGACATTTGTTATTTTTGAGGAGCGCAAGATCTTTAAATATATAACAGAAATATAAAAAAAAAAAAACACTTAAATTAACTTTAGAAAAACAGATTATAATTACTGCGAGTTATAAAGCATTTTATCCTTTATACTTTCCTTATATACATAATGTATAAGGAAAGTATTGTGACGGGGTCGAAAATTTGATTTCGAGTTTTCGACGGGAGAGCACGTTTCAAGCATCCCTGATCACAAATCAAACATTTTTGAAGTGATGTCTGTGTGTGTGTGTGTGTGTGAAAGTATGCGCGTGTGTGTGAAAGTATGCGCGTGTGTGTGAAAGTATGCGTGTTTGTGTGTAAGTGTGTGTGTGTGTGTGTGTGTGTGTGGCAGTAAGTCTGTGCAGACGATAACTGACGAACAAATGGACCGATTCAAACGAAATTTGGTACAAAAATCACAATACGTAAACACTGGAAGCCCATTGTTTTTATACGCAATCGAATGCTCAGAACCTCCCTAAATTTTCGAGTGAAATTTTGAAAAAATCGTCAAAAAATCAAAACCGCTAATAAAGTTACGCAAATAGACATTTCTTATGTAATTTTTCATTAGAAAACGATTGACATAAATTTTAGAACTCTAACATGAACCGTGCTCGAGATGTTGCACATTTTTCAAAAAAATTATCAAAAAGTCATATAAAATAAAAATAAAAATATTTCCTATTGTGAAACGTGTTCACTTTTCATATGTAATACCATGCGATAAACTTGATGGCATCATTCTCGTGGATCTAGCTCGTTCCATTCATGAAAAAAGATACTTTGAGTAATACTTTTGTATTTGAACGCCAATAGTCATTTATCTGCTGTAAGAATAACTTATTTCTCCGTTCATAACGCTTGACGAGATTTTGGCGACGAATTTGGAGGAATGTCGCCAACTTGGCGACATTTTTAATTGGTGCCAAAGTAACAAAAATCTCGCCAAATTGATAAAAATGACGCTAAATCAATGAAAATGACGACTCATAGACGAAAATTCAATATCTTGGAAAGAATATAAGTATGTACTATAAGAAAAACATTTTTTTTAACTGTAAAAGTAGTAAATTCATTGCATTATATAAAGAAAGTCATGTGTTGCCCACATCAGATTTTTTTTTTTTTTTTACAGAAATTAAGCTAAACTTATTTGAAGTCACAATAGACTATGCTAATGAAATATGTTATGTCGTAAATGTGGTAACATTGAAATATGTAAATGCCGAAAACTGCATGAGTATGCTATGCCTAAATAGTGGAATATATTTGTTATATTTTACTTTTAAGCTGTCAATATTAAAATAATAATTGGTAGCAAAATTCGGCTATATCATTATTGTTATCAACTTTTTTGAACATATATTTCTCAAGATATTTTTAAACATCTGTTCCTATTTATAGAGCTTACATAATGATTGACATGGATCTCGTATCAAATTCCGGAGGAGGTAGGCGAGTTAACTTTGGATTTCTAAAGCAATTTCATTTCTTTGAAACATATGTTTTTCAAGATTAGCTACAGCTACTTAGATAATAATTGATACGGATTCAATATCGAATTCTTGAGAAGGTGGGGTGGTTGACTAAGTATTTCCACTTCTGGTTCAAAATATTTCCTTTAAACATCTGTATCAGGATAGGATATATATATATATATATATGTGTGTGTGTGTGTGTGTGTTACGATATGAATACAACATCGAATTTCGAAAAGATTACAGGGTTTTCTAAGGATTTCAATGAAGTATTAAATTATTTTTCCACTGCCTGTAAAAAATTTTCGTTACAATGTTTTTTTTTCCTTCGTAATCATCTTTAGAGGTTATGTGATGACTGATATAAATTCAGCATTAAATTATAAAGGATAAGTGGTCTCACTAAGGATTTCAACTTCCGGATCTAGATGTTACCTCAGATAAAAAAATTTACATTTCCCTTGCAACATCTGTCTTTAAGGATTAGCTATAAATATAACTTAGATGATGGCTGATGTGGATTCAGCATTGAAGGGGATTCACTAAGGATTTCCCCTTCCTGTTTTGGAGATGCCACTTCCGGTTTTTCCAAAAATTCGTATGACTGTTCAAAATAAGCGTGCAAAATATAAAAATACGTAATAACTCAGTGAAAAATGAAATGGGCACAACACTTGCCACCTTATAAGGGCTACTTAATTTCTTAACTAAATATTTGAAGTCTAAATTTATTTTTAATAATTACATTTTATAATAATTTACACATAATTTGATGTAGCTAATAAATATTTTAAATCTTAATATAGTTAGATATGCTTATATAGTTTAATTATTATTTTAAATGTTTATATACGAGTAGTTAGATTCAAACTATTTACAACATTTTTAATTTAAAAATATTTTTAATGAGATCATTTTAAATTATACGAAGCTTTAAATTTTTACAAAAAGCAAGCTAAACGTTCAATGCTAAACGCAATCTTAGTAGCAAAATTCAAGTGAATTTCCCATATATATATTGGAGTACCTATGCAATAATAGTTAAAGATAGTTATGGGCCTAAGTTTAAATATTGTTTGTAAGTCTTAGTATGCTTTTCACTTATGATGACAACAATTTACCGCATTTATCATATAAAAATTATTATAACTTCGAATAATATAAAAATTTAATCGATATCTTTTTTAAAATTGATATTTTTCTCGTATTTAAAAAAGCTAGTTTACTGAGTTTGTTTATTGATCAGTTTATTGAGCGAAGTAGTTTATTGAGCTATTTTAATGAGTTAGTTTATAAGGTTAGTTTATTGAGCGAAGTTAGTTTATTGAGCTAGTTTAATGAATTAGTTTATTTAGTTTATTGAGCGAAGTTAGTTTATTGAGCAAAGTTAGTTTATTGAGCTAGTTTAACGAGCTAGTTTATTTAGTTTATTGATTAGTTTATTGAGCTAGTTTATAGAGTTTATTTATTGATTAGTTTATTGAGCGAAGTTTTTATTGAGCTAGTTTAATGAGATAATTTATTGAGTTTGTTTATTGATTAGTTTATTGAGCGAGGTTTTTATTGAGCTAGTTTAATGAGATAGCTTATTGATTAGTTTATTGAGCGAAGTTTTTATTGAGCTAGTTTTAATGAGATAGTTTATAGAGTTTGTTTATTGATTAGTTTATTGAGCAAAGTTAGTTTATTGAACGAAGTTAGTTTATTGAGCTATTTTAATGAGTTAGTTTATTTAGTTTATTGAGCGAAGTTAGTTTATTGAGCAAGGTTAATGAGTTAGTTTAATGAGTTAGTTTAATGAGTTAGTCTATTGAGTTATTTTATTGAGCGAAGTTATTTTATTGAGCGAAGTTAATTTATTGAGCAAAGTTAGTTTATTGAGCTAGTTTAATGAGCTAGTTTATTTAGTTTATTGATTGAACGAAGTTAGTTTATTAAGCTAGTTTATTGAGCTATTTTATTGAGTTTGCTTATTGATTAGTTTATTAAGAGAAGTTAGTTTATTGAAATAGTTTAATGCTGAGTTAGTTTATTGAGTTTGTTTATTGATTAGTTTATTGAACGAAGATAGTTTATTGAGCTATTTTAATGAGTTAGTTTATTGAGCGAAGTTAGTTTATTGTGCAAATTTAATGAGTTAGTTTAATGAGTTAGTTTATTGAGTTAGTTTATTGAGCGAAGTTAGTTTATTGAGCAAAGTTAGTTTATTGAGCGAAGTTAGTTTATTGAGCGAAGTTAGTTTATTGAGCAAAGTTAGTTTATTGAGCGAAGTCAGTTTATTGAGCAAAGTTAGTTTATTGAGCTAGTTTATTTAGTTTATTGATTAGTTTATTGAGCAAGTTTATAGAGTTTATTTATTGATTAGTTTATTGGGCGAAGTTTTTATTGAGCTAGTTTAATGAGATAATTTATTGAGTTTGTTTATTGATTAGTTTATTGAGCGAAGTTTTTATTGAGCTAGTTTAATGAGATAGTTTATTGGCTAGTTTAATGAGATAGTTTATTGATTAGTTTATTGAGCGAAGTTTTTATTGAGCTACTTTAATGAGATAGTTTATTGAGTTTGTTTATTGATTAGTTTATTGAGCAAAGTTAGTTTATTGAACGAAGTTAGTTTATTGAGTCAGTTTATTTAGTTTATTGAGCTATTTTAATGAGTTAGTTTATTTAGTTTATTGAGGGAAGTTAGTTTATTGAGCAAGGTTAATGAGTTAGTTTAATGAGTTAGTCTATTGAGTTATTTTATTGAGCGAAGTTAGTTTATTGAGCGAAGTTAATTTATTGAGCAAAGTTATTTTATTGAGCTAGTTTAAAGAGCTAGTTTATTTAGTTTATTGATTAGTTTATTGAACGAAGTTAGTTTATTAAGCTAGTTTATTGAGCTATTTTATTGAGTTTGCTTATTGATTAGTTTATTAAGAGAAGTTAGTTTATTGAAATAGTTTAATGATGAGTTAGTTTATTGATTAGTTTATTGAACGAAGATAGTGAGCTATTTTAATGAGTTAGTTTACTGAGTTAGTTTATTGAGCGAAGTTAGTTTATTTTTCAAATTTAATGAGTTAGTTTAATGAGTTAGTTTATTTAGTTTATTGAGCGAAGTTAGTTTATTGAGCAAAGTTAGTTTATTGAGCTAATTTAATGAGCTAGTTTATTTAGTTTATTGTGTCAGTTTATTGAGCTAGTTTAATGAAAGTTTATTTAGGTAATTTATTTAGTTTATTGAACGAAATAATCTTAAAACCATCTAAATATTCCAATTAGCTATGAGCTCCGAATTAGATTGGTATGCGTATCTTTTCATTGCGACCATCATTAGATTTTAATAAATATTTTTTTGCACCTTCTTCCACAAAATCCAACCTTCGGCTGCAAAATGAGCTTTCCTAATTACCATCTCGAAAAAAGTAATATTTAAAGGATTTAAAAAAAATTTAATGCAGTAATTATCGGTCAAATGTGTGTAAAATATCATTAGAAAGCTTGAAATGTTTTACATTTGAGGATACTAATTGAAGTTTAGAGAAAATAGTGTATCTTTAGAAAAAAAAACCCATTAAAAATCTCAAAATTTGCGTTGAAAAGCATTATACGGTAAATTAAACGGCCTAGCTTTAGATGATCATGAAGTGTAAAAATTGAATTTTGTAGATTTGATTTGAAAATGGAAGTGCTCGTTTGAAACAGTTGAACAAACAATAAAATTTTAACACTAACTTTTAACTCAGTTACATATACCAGTTTTCTTTTTCACTGCTCTTCATATAACTAAGGCTAAATGTAGACTAAATTTAATAATAGAATACTAATAAAATTATATTTTGTATTAAAATTTGATGTACAGCTATTCTTTATGTACTGTCCAAATGACCAGAAACAAGTGCTGGTGATATATAAAGAGCTAATTGTAATTATATTTTACAATACTGACAGACCTTGAAGAAATAAAAAATTTCCTTTTATATGAGTAAATGTTTTTCTTTTACATTATTTATAAAAATATATTTTGTTATAGTAACTAACAACTTGGTGAAAAGGTAAACTTCATGTAATGCGATCAAGAATTCAAATTTCAGAAACGAAAAAGAAATGACTTGATTCGTGGTCAAACATTAAAGAAACCTATCGTCTAAGTTAGAAAAATTTAGAAATATATCGCCTACGATAGAAAATTTTGGAAATATACCGTTCACATTAGAAAAATTTGGAAAAGAGCAGTCCACATTAGAATAATTTGTAAATATACCTTGAAAATACAGTGCGAAAACGTGCGAAATTTTTGGAAATATAGTAATGAAATTTTTGAAAATACAGTAAACGTGCAAAAATTTTGGAAATGTGGTAACGAAAATTTTGAAAATACAATAAACGTGAAAAATTTTTGGAAATGTGGTAACGAAATTTTTGAAAAAACAGTAAACGTACGAAAATTTAGGAAATGCGGTAACGAAAATTTTGAAAATACAGTAAACGTGCGAAAATTTTGGAACTGTGGTAACGAAAATTTTGAAAATACAGCAAACGTGCGGTAATCCGGAATCTAATGATTCGGCACGGCTGGTAGTCAAGCACGGATGACCTCTGGAACGAATTCGGGTCTATTCGTCTGCACTGAGCTACATTTACGGTAATAGACGAAATGATTTTATATGTAGATTTCTGTTTATTTACCTTACAATTTAAAAATTAATTTAATAAGTTTACCTTACAATTTAAAAATTCATTTATTTTTTTTCCCCGAATACAGTACGTGTACATTGTAATCCAGTCTGTGTAACGTTTCAAGCAGATAAATATCCCATTTATTGTCCATTATTTTGTTTTAATTTTTTTTAATTTTTAAGATTTCCATTAGAGCGTGAGACTGTGAGAATCTCTCGTTTTGTTTCGGAGAATCTCACACAAAAAAATTGTGTGAGATTCCCTTTAGGTAGCAAAGTATCTTTGCTACCTAGCGGGAGAAAGCTTCACACAACAATTTTTTTGTGTGAGATTTTCTGAAACAAAACGAGATATTCTTATGGCCTCATGCTCTAGTGGGAATCTTAAAAATAAAAAATAAAATTAAAACTGTCACTCTTTCCAACCTCTCCTTTCTTTCTCGTTTGAGTTCAATGATGATCACAGGGCAAATTCGTTACACTAAGATCCTGTTACCAAAAATCAAAATTAATATTTTTTAATTTTCAAATTTCAATAACACAGAAATTAAACTCATTTGAGCTATTCTTTACTAAAATGCTTAGAAAAAATATTATTTGATAGAAAATCAGATTCAAGTCTAATTTCTGTAAATTCGAAACTTTCGAGATAAAGCAGATTTCCAGCATTCACTGTATAAAAATACGTTTTGCTAAAGATGCAGAGTCCACTTCGACGATAAAAACTTGCAATTTCGTCCCAGTAGCTCATTAGTAGAGAGTCGGCTAGCCGGTTCGGAGATTAAGGGTTCGATTCCCGGTTGGGACAGCAAGGCTCTTTACAATAGCTGCCGAGCAAATCAACCCTGCAGGTTAGTGTAAAGATGACAGAGGTCTGAAGACCCCAAACCGTGCGACTCACATAGTGGGTTTAGAGTAGCTAGCTGCACGGCCGGGAAAGGATACCTCCTGCACTCAGGAGGCACCCAAAGTCTACCCTCCCGCCAAACGAACATTTATTTAGATCTAAAAAGATAACAATGGATGAAAAATATTGTGATTAAACTGTTGTGATACAACCATTCAAAGAACTTAATTAAAGAAAATAAAATCAATTGAACGATCATATCTCAACACCTGATTGGGTCGGACACTCACATACAATAAAAAAAAGGGGAAATTAATTAATTAAAAGTTAGTTACTTAATGGAAGGGGATCATATAGTGGGAAATAGAATTTAGAATAAATATAACATTGCGTTGCGTTTTTTTTTAAATATTAAACCATTTTGTATGTGAGCGCCTTAGATTCTACAAATGCATAAGCAACATAATATGAATTAAATTTAACATTCTAGATAGAAAATATACCTGTTTCAGGATCTGAAACAAAAATATTAATAATGTAAAATAAATTGTCTCATTATAAATGCTGAATATGCTTCACCAAGCGGATGTGCAAAGTCACATGTTCCATGATTATGATGATCACATTTTAGGACACCTTTTCTGCTACACTCAAGTTTCAACTCACATTGCAGAATTAAAATGAAATAATAGCTGGGCACAATTCCGAAATGTAAATTGATAAACTGCATTCAGGAATACCAATATGCACTTTGCTGTTGTAATATTCTTCTCAATGTATAGATCAGATGACAAAATATTTTAATCTTCATGATGACTTATTAACTCGTTTTTATATTCTGAAAGCAAATCGTTTAGAATAATCCACAAAAGGCAGTTGAAAGACGGTTATAATAATTATGTCGATTAATCACCAACTTAACGATTCTTTCATAATTCAAAATTGCATAGTAACAGACATTACTTTCCTTGCATGAGACAAGAATTGCATAGTAATTGTCAAAAATTTGAAATCCACTGAAAATATCTATAGAGACACATGCTGCTGTCAAACTGTGAAATAAATAATATAATCCTCTCAACTTGGCAAAAATAGCTTTAATAAAATGATTGGTAGATACTTGCACAAAAAATGACTTGATGCGTTAATATTTTATCATGCCATATAAGAAAAAATCATCAGCAGAACAATTTCTTTTCACAACTTCATATTACAGTCAGAAAGTTCAGAAGATTGCATTCTTTTCACACACAAATAATACATATATATACTTAACTGAGTGTCCTTGATGTATTTAGATTAAAATATACCTTTATAGAACTTATATTAGAGCTAGGAGTGCCGAAAAATTCACACCTTCACGTACCAAGAATTTTTGAGAGAAGAGACGAGTCAGCACTTTTCACACCAGAGTCAAATTCCCGCCTAACCTTATGTTGCCATACCAGATAAAACAAACTCCTGCTCAACCAGGGAGGTCAAAAGTGAGACAGAAGAAAACAAGTTTCCGTATCTCGCCTGAAACGAGATCTCACCAATTGAAACAGTGTGCGCATATCCAGTCATTTTTAAAAAGGGCGTACACTGTACAAATAAAAACATGAACTGATAGCAGCACATTATAATTTAAGTTAGTAAAAGAGTCAATTGGCCTATTAATGAATATATAAAATAAAAGCAATTTTGAATAGAATAATTTGGAATAATAAAATTAAGTAAAATAAAATATTTAATGATTTATAAAAAAAAATGTTAATTTGGAATAATAAAATAAAGTGTTGTGACATGTCACAACATAAACAAACAATTTTACATTATATTTGAACTTGACAAGTACGTCCATTTTTCAAAAATGGGAAAAGGGTTAATGGGAATATAGATAAAAAGATCATTGAAAAATAAAATTTAGAGTCAGGTATAATAACATAATGAAAAATAGATTAAAATTAAAGAAAATAATAAAATTTTAAAAGTAAAATTTAGAAAATATATGAAAAGAAAAAAAAATTAGGCACATGAAAAACAAAAACAGAAATTTAGAATAAAATTTAGAAAAGAAAAATTAGAAAAAAAACACAAATAAAAAGGGTCAAAAGAAAAAGAAAGAACCGATAAAACCGAGGAACCGATGACAGAGGTCTGAAAGTGACCCTAGTTACGACTAGGGCAGATTCAATGGATTAGAAGATTGAGAGCTGATTTCAAATTAAGAGGATAAAGACCACGCAGAATAACCTGAGTAAAAATAGTAGTAGCAGGAGGCTAACCTGAGCTAAAAATAACAGAAGGTGGTCAGTTAGATTGTCAGTTGCCCACCAATCTGACAGTAGAAGGTGGAAAATGCAGAGTCCACTTCGACGATAAGAACTTGCAATTTCGTCTTAGCTCAACGGTAGAGCGACGGCTGACCAGTTCGGAAATTCAGGGTCCAATTCCCGATTGGGGCAGCAATATTCTTTACAAAGTTTTTTACATATTGTGTACAAAATTGAAATTTTTTACATTATACAAATATATGTAAATTAAAATTGTTTCATTGAAGCAAAGCAGTTTAAATTCTCACTCAGTTTTTGATAATCTCACTCAAATTTTCTGTTAAGGTGAGAAAATCTCACACAATATTTAGAGTTTGTGGGAACCCTCCCACTTTAATTTAACATCTGGTAATTTGACAAAGTTATTAATCCGGTACCGCTGATGTCCTGAAGTACCGGATAATCAGAAGTTTACTGTATGTCGTTCACATTAGAAAAATTTGGAATTATACCTTTCACGGTAAACATTTTTGGAAATGTACTGTCTATGTCAGAAAAATTTTGAAATATACCATCCACATTAGTTGGATATATATCGTCTAGGCTAGAGAATTTTGGAAAATACCATCCACATTTGAAGTAATCTAATGTTAGCAGCACAAGATTTTCCTTGCATATGCAATGACTTTACTTCTTTCAATGCGAAACATGATGACAAGATTCACGGCACCATATTTTTAATGTTGAAATTTTAATGTCACTGACATTTGGCGCTTTTCTTTATTATAACATGTAAAATTATTTTGGAGTACCAAATTCACTTATATTTTACTCAAATATAACTCGACAATTGAAAATATTTCTAACATCTGCCAAGCAATATACTCCATTATATTAAAATGAGATAATTCTTAATTCATCAAATTGGTGTCATTTTCGTAACTTTTGTATCAGTTCTGCAAATTTGACACCATATTATAAAAAATTACCAACTTGGCGATATTTCTCGAAATTAGTGGTCAATGTTGTCAAATAAATCGCAAAGTATTTAGTATTCAAAGATACTCCTTTTTATGTTATTTTTTTTTTAATTTTTTTGGAAAAACGTACACAATCTCGAGAACGATTCAAACTGGAGTTCTAAAGTTTATGCCATTCGTTTTAGAAAACAAAATTACTTATAAAATGATTACTTATTTACATAATTGAACCTCCTGATTTTTTTTCAAAAATTTATTCGAAAATTTACAGGTCTTCTGAACATTCGATCGCATTAAAAATTAACAAGGTTCTAGTACTTTTGGATCGTAATAATCGTACCTAATTCGGTATCAAATGTTGTTCAAAACACTCAATTGGTTCGTGAGATATCGCATCCACAGACTCACAGAGAGAGAGAGGGGAGAGAGAGGGGAGGGAGGAGAGGGGGGAAGAGGGGAGAGGGAAAGAGAGAGATCAACTCAAAAGCGTTTGATTCAAATTCAGGGATGCTTGAAACGGGATTTTCCGTCTAAACCTCGAATTCGAATTTTCGACCAAGTCACTATACTTCCTCTATTCATTACTATGCATCCAGGAAAAGTAAAAATTGGAAATCCACTGTACACACACTAGAACATTTCGGAAAACTACCTGTCTCTGATTCAGTTTGGATTTGAAATTCACTGATACATATTGAAGGGAAAGTAGAAATGGAATATTCACAACACCCCGCTTTCTCTCCATCTGTCAAAAAGACTTGTGACATTTCGTCTCTTCCCATATATGCTCTTCTCAACACATTTCTTGTTACTATCACAATACAACTCGGAGCATAACACCCTGTTACGTTGACATACAACCTGTTATACAATTTGTTATATTCTCACCTCCGCATTCTGATGGGATGCTAGTGGGTGGCGCGGATGGTGGTGCTAAGAGGACACATGAGACCCTTAACTGTCATCATGGTCTCTAATGCAGGGCCCGCAGATAATGGAAGGTGGGAAGTGATATTTATTACCATTCTATCGCATTTTCATTGGTTAACCTAAAAGCCTTCGGTCCCCCCAGTTCCCTATAGCATTGTTAAGAGAGATAGCGAGTATGAGGAATCCCAAAAGGAATATATAGGCAACCGAAGTACGGGATTTTCCTATTACGTCGATGGGGTATCCCTGTCGAAATTACTTGGGAGTGGGTTTTTGAATAGAATGCTATAGAGCTGTATCACTCTGTATATGGGATATTGTACAAATCGTGTGAATAATTTATTGCAATGGGAAGACACAATAAAATGGATATAAATGCAGGTTGGTTTGAAAGTCAAAGCGTCGGTCAATTTTGACTCTAGCCCTATACGATTTTGTAATACCAATCACACAGTATGAGTCCTGTGTGGTATTATAGCACGGCAAAACTTTTTACAAATTACTAAGGAGTGGGTTTTTGAATGGAATACTATAGAGTTGTATCACTCTGTATATGGGATATTTTACAAATCGCGTGAATAATTTATTGCAATGGGAAGACACAATAAAATGGATATAAATGCAGGATGGTTTGAAAGTCTAAGCTTTGAGGATCGGTCAATTTTGACCCTAGCCCTATGCGATTTTGTAGTACCAATCACATAGTATGAGTCATGTGTGGTATCATAGCACGACAATGGGCGAATGCTATCCTCGAATATAACGAATATTGAAACATATTTGTTGTACGTATTTAGATATACACTATATGATCAAAAATATCCGGACACTTTGGATGTCAGAATGTTTTTCGAATTTCTGAACAAATACTTGAACGAATACTGTAACTTTGGCGATATGAAGCACATGCTTGAACGCATACTTTCCAGTAAAGTTTCAGTGACTTGTTCATTTAGGGGACCACCAAGATATTGAAAGAGGGGGGAAATATATTTGATCACCCTGTATCATAAAAAGCTGGAAATGATTTGTAACTTTCACAAAATAGTTAATTAACTTTGCTCAATGTGTAGAAGCATTTTTCATAAAAAAAAACGTATATTCATGAAGATATAAACGTATCTTTAAAAAAACAAATTTCGTTAGATGTTTTTTGCTTACAATATCTGTAGGTTTCAATCAAATTTCACAAAACTTACAGAACATTTGTCAACGTCCAAGCAGAACATTATACTCCAATTGAAAATTAAAGCATTGAATATACGATGAGATATAAGCATTTGAAGAAACTAAATTTTACAGCGCAGGCGCGAAACATAGCAATAGTTTTCTTTCATGATTTTGTAGTAAATACTGTAAGGCAACTTCTATAAAAAAAATCCACTGGAATATCATGAAAATTCACAGATATCGACGATATAGTGATCAGTTTTTCTCTGACTCTCTGAAAGTACCTGGATGATAAAGGAGTTTCCACAAATTGACATTTTACAAATTCAACGGACATCCCTGTTCTAAAAATGAACTATTCCAATTTTATACAAATAATGATCAAAAGTCTCCGGACCAGGGTAAGAAATTAGAAAAAAAAGGTAGGGGCCAAATGGCCCCCAGCATCAATTTTTTATGGGCCATTTGAAAATTTCTAAGGGCCAAAATAAAACAATTTAATGAAATAAAAAATATACACGATAAAACCACATAGGCCTAATCAAAATATTTTATTTACTTGCCAAATATATATATACTTTAAAAAAAAAGACACTAAAGTGCAAGTTATAATTTTTAAATTGACTTATCATTTAATTCCCATTTTTAGTTAATAACCACTGGCCGGTAGGTCAATGAAGTTTAATGGCCAGTTGTTGACAGCTGCAAAATGTGCTATGCTTTCTTTCAACTTGCTTAATGTTATGCAAAATTGTGTTTAAGTATGTTATTTAATAATTTAGGAATTTGCTGGTATTACCTATTTATTTATAGATTTATTATACAATAAACATAAGTCACTATATGTCTATTATCAAGAAAACTCCTTAGCGGATCTACTTTTGTACAATCTATTATTTGGATGTTGATGCAAAGGAGGAAGATTTTAAAAATTGGGGGAAATTTAAGAGATTGGCAAGTTACACAATTTTTTATTATTATTTGATAAAAAAAACAAGACAAATTCACAGAAATATTTCAAATTTTTAATGAGTAATATTGTTAGCAATGCATTTATTATTGCTAACATCTCATTATTAACATTTAATAGATTTTCAAAACTTATTTTTTTTAAGTGTTTTTCTAAAACTAATTCTTTTCTATAAGTTAGTGTCCCTATCCCCATCTTTTCCATTTCTTAAAGGTTTTTCAAATTTAAATTTTTTATTTATCCCATTTTTGAATATTTTAAATATTTATATTCACTAATGTTTTTTAATCCTGTTTTAAATCTTATCAATGACTTTTATTATAAGTCTTTTCAGCTGTTTTATAATATTTGTTTTCCAATGGATTATAAAACAAATAATTTATCATGAAGCATTCAAATATTTTTGGAGGCAATTTTAAATTCAATCAATTAATTTAAGCAATTTCAAGTTTTCTCATCCTGATGTTTTTATTTTTTACTTTTCCAAGCTGACGAAGCATTTACTATTATTTATTCCTCCCTATTATTTTTAAAAAGCCCGAATACTAATTTTTCTTTAATTTAGAGGGTTTTACCAATGATTTTCAGTGATTTTTAATAAATTTATAATCTTTGTTTTATTTTTTTGATCATTTACTATGTAAATTTTCCATCATCGTGATCGCGATATTTCGGTCTTTTTTCCCGTTATATTATCGGACGTTATGAACGCTTTTATTTTAAAATTTCCCCAATATATGTATTTCATAACAAGGAAATTCGTTATCCTCTTAAGGAAATTTGATCTTTTTAATATTTCGACGTTTTTGAATTTAAGAAAGATCATCTTATATCGCTAGAAGCATGATGTTTTATACTCGAATTTTCCGATCCACGGGGGACGGAGGGGGGGGGGCATGAACAGCTCTTGACCACGGATAAGTTGAAAATGGAACCAATTTAACTTTGAATTTATAATAATTGTTAACAGTTAGCACTTCTAAAAACACAACTATGCAAACATTTTAGGAATCCATACATTTTTATTTTTATGCATCATCGATGAGAGATTAATAACTTAAAACAGGGTATAATCTATAAAAGGAAATCTACAATTTCTCTGAACAAAAAACTGTAGTGCATCGAGACTTTAAAAATTGTGAAATTCTCGCGATCTAGCTTTAAAATCAATACGAAGTATGTCCGGGTTAGTATCCTTCAAACGCCCTATTTTAGTCAATGCTACACACATTCATAATTTCCATAGGGTCGTTTATGGACCGTGAATATGTAGATTAAAGTAAAACAATAATATATAACATTGCAATATCAGCAATTCAGCTCGGAAAAGAATTCCCTCTTCCCCAAGGTTGATGTCCTTTAATGGTCATTTAAGTAATGGTCCCGAGCCACAGCGAATTCCCGAAACTCTTTCTTATAGATTACTTCTTTTAATTTTCTATTATGAAAAACAAGCTATAATGAATATTTAACCAATAAATAAATTCAAAATTCACCAAAAATAGGGCGAATTTCACGAAATATTTTTTTTAAGCGAGTGATTTCAATTCCGTTCGTGCATACGCTTTAGGGTACCCTTTTAAATTTGAGGTAGGTGTAAAAATGATGAAAGACCTATTAGTACCAAAGATCTAGATTAGTCCTCGAAGCAGAGTAGTTATATTTCATACAGCGCTGAAAAATGGGGGGGGGGGGGGTGCAGGTCAATGCATAGAGCGCGGCAAAGACGGACGCTACACCACGGCATGTCGCAAAACACATCAGTGATTAAGAGGAGGGGTTAGACAGGAATGTGGACTACACTTATTCTTCGTTGCAAATGCAATAAATTACGATCGCCTTGTAGGGGAGAACAACTACGGAAGAGCCATAGCAGTATCGTAGCGATTGTTGACAGATTTTTGTTACTCCCCAGGTGGCATTGTTTAAGGAGAAGAGTCATTTTTTAAGCTATCACAGAGTTTGGCCGGTAGTCAGGATTTTGTTAATCGCCAGTTTTTGAAGTTTAATCGCCATCTGGCGAGTAAGAATACTAAGCTTGTTTTATATTATTATATTAATTTTAAATTGACTTATTGTTTTATACAAGAAAAAAAGAGGTTTTTTTTTTTTTCTCGGTTATTTTTGATAAATTATAGCGGTTTAATTCTAGTCGGGATTTGGCCCCCGATTCCGAAATTATGGTCGCAAATGATAAAAATTTGGTCGCATTTCGCGCATGGCCCCCGCTAATTTCTTACCCTGCTCCGGACACCTCTGTACGTGGTGGATTCTGCCAGTGACTTCAAATTTCTAGCTCTCAGACAAGTATAAAAGAAGTCAGACGAGTTAATAAATTT
Source organism: Amaurobius ferox (assembly GCA_951213105.1). Classification (NCBI taxonomy): domain Eukaryota; kingdom Metazoa; phylum Arthropoda; class Arachnida; order Araneae; family Amaurobiidae; genus Amaurobius; species Amaurobius ferox. The sequence goes on along the minus strand of OX578143.1, from coordinate 74,023,209 downwards.
CATTTCAAAGCCAGAAAAGTGAAATGGGACGAAAACGCGAGCTAAATCAAGTTGAACGTGGTGAATTGATTGGTTGGTTGTCACCGCTGTGGAAATCTGTTCGTGAGATTTCTGTCATATTACGAGTGACCCGTTCCTCCGTAAATGATGTTATCGTGAAGTGGAAATGTACAAGCGCTACAACTGTGCATGCACGACCTGGTCGACCATTCTGTCTAGTAGAAAGCGACCGCAGAGTGCTGAAGAGAGTTGTGAAAGCGAACTGCATGCAATCGGCGGAAATAGTTTGTTCGGAATTTCAGGAAGCCTCTGGATGCAACGTCAGCACAATGACAGTTCGTCGGGAGCTGTCTTGGTTTTCATGGGCGAGCAGCTGCATATAAACCAAGCGTTACCGCAACCAATGCCAAGCTTCCCTTACAGTGGTGCAAAGCGCGCAAAAAATGGAGCCTTCAGCAATAGCGTCAAGTGTTATGGGGCGACGGATCACGGTTCACTCTCTGGCAATCCGATGGTAGAGTCTGGGTGTGGAGAATGCCGGGTGAACGCCTTTTACGTGACTATATTGTGCCGCAAGTTAAGTTTGGTGGAGGAAGTATAATGGTTTGTGGCTGTTTCTCATGGTTGGGGCTTGGCCCTCTTATTCCTGTGAAGGGAACTCTGAAGACGGAAGGATACCTCGGTATTTTGGACAATGTCATGCTGCCAGCAGTATGGCAACAGTTTGAAGGGGGTCCATTCTTGTTTCAACAAGATCTTGCTCCTGTCCACAAAGCACAGGCTGTGCAGAGCTGGTTTGCTGACATGGATATTGAGAAATTGGACTGGCCTGCTCAGAGTCCAGACCTCAATCCCATAGAACACCTGTGGGATGAATTGGAAAGTCGACTGCGAGCTAGGCCAAAACGCCCCACATCGGCGGCAGAGCTGACTAGTATTCTTTTAAAAGAATGGCATGCAATTTCTGCTTCAACATTCCAGAAACTAATGGATAGCCTTCCTGTTAGAGTGGAAGCAGTCATTGCAGCAAAAGGTGGCCCTACTTCATACTAATTTGCGACTCTTCTGAAGGAGAAGTAAAACTTACAAGTGTCCGGATAGTTTTGATCAGATCGTGTATATGTAATTTAGTATATTAGTTAATTGTATTTACTCCAGTTTAATTATCCTATGATTTACGATTTAAAATGTCAATTTGTGGAAATCCACTTATCATCTAGGTACTTTCAGAGAGTCAAAAAAAACTGATTACTATATCGTCGATATCTTTGTGAATTTTCACTATATTCCAGTGGATTTTTTTATAGAAGTTGCCCTACAGTATTCACTACAAAATCGTGAAAGAAAACTATTGCTATGTTTGCAGTAAAAACTTAATTACTTCAAATGCTTATATCTCATCGTATATTCAATGCTTTAATTTTCAATTGAAGTATAATGCTTTTCTTGGACGTGGACAAATGTTCTGTAAGTTTCGTGAAATTTGATTGAAACCTATGGATATTGTAAGCAAAAAACATGTAACAAAATTTGGTTTTTTTTTTAAAGAAACTTTATATCTTCATGAATATAAGTTTTTGTTTTACGAAAATGCTTATACACAGTGAACAAAGCTAGTTAACTATTTTGTGAAAGTTACAAATCATTTCTAGCTTTTTATGATACAGGGTGATCAAATATATTTTTCTCCTTTTTCAATATCTTGGTGGTCCCCTAAATGCACAAGTCACCAAAACTTTACTGGAAAGTGTGCGGTCAAGCATGTTCTTCACATCGTCAAAGTTACAGAACACTTCGCCAAGTATTTGTTTAGAAATTCGAAAAACATTCTAACATCCAAAGTGCCCGGATCGGATACTTTTGCTCATATAGTGTATTACTAGATTAGTTGTACGTTATTAGTTGTGCATTAACGAATATAGAATAAAAACGAATAGAGAATAAAGTACAACTTAGTATTAGTTATACGTTACAACGAATATTATAAAATATTCGTTGTACTCGGATGTTATATACCAAATCCGAGATCTCGAATATCCCTAGCACGTTACTAGGTACATTACTAGAAAGTATTCATTGCACGTTACAACAAATACTAGAAAGTATTCATTGTACGTTACAACAAATACTAGAAAGTATTCATTATACGTTACAACAAATACTAGAAAGTATTCATAGTACGTTACAACAAATACTAGAAAGTATTCATTGTACTTGAACGTTATACTCGAGATCCGATATCTCGAATATAGTATTATTATCGAATATAGAATGTTGTTGTTGTTGTTGTTGAGACCCAGACAGTCCGACTTACCAGAAAGGTGTAAGGTAACTGTTAGGACAGCCGGGAAGTGCTACCCAATTTAAACCGGAACCCAGTGGGGGAGACATCCACAGGGACCGTACCCTCCTTCCCCTACCACCAACCTCTCGGAAGGACTTACGGACCCACATGTTTAACGTGATCGTACTCCGCATGAACACGGCGAATATAGAATGTGTATTAGTTCATTACAGAATTTATTAAATTATGCGAGTGCTAATATACACACCATATAAATGTTCAGTTAATTTTTTTTAGTAAAAAAAAATCTCGGAATCAATTAAGTTAGTCAATATATATATGCTCAATAATATGAATGATGATGGTGAAATTGAGATAATTTCAATTTTATGATCACAGCCATTTACCCATTATTAAGAATCTAGCATTTGAATTTGACTGATCCATCTGATTAATCTTAATTAACCTTTCATATTGCTGTAAATTGTGTCAGAGTTAGACAGGGATATGATGCTAATAATTATTTTAGTGCTGATTTACAAAATAAAGATATTTTATTTTACAAAGATTTACACAGATTACACAGATTATATGTGTTATTGAACTTTCCTTTCACAAACACTCAATCTGAGACACATTCTGTTCTGTTGATAAAGATAAAGTAGTAATACATTCATTATATTATTCAAAATGATAATAATAATATTTATAATAATAATAATAAAATTAAGAATTAGGTACGTCTTCCATGTTATTATTATTACTATTATTATTATTATTCGAATTATTATTATTATTCGAAAAATTTATATTGATAATTTAGTTAGAGTCCAAATAATAATTCCAAATAGAGTCCAAATAATAATAAAAAAGATAATTTAGTTAGTTTAGTTTTAATGATTTTTCATGCAATTGTATTTTATGTGCTTCAGGCGTCCACATGCAGTTCTATCAATAAATAACATTTATTTATAAACAACGTTCTTTGATTTTTACTTTCTCATGCGTAGTATTGAGAAATTACTGTTTTCACGAAAATTTTCGATTTCGAGATTTTAATGCCAAAATATATGTTTTAAGACCTCCTGAACATGTTTTGACTATTTTTGGAGTGATGTATGCCTGATGTCTGGGGGTCGATTTCTTGTATACACGATAGCAATCACAAATACCAACAGATTTTCACGAAACCTTATATCCGGCTTTGTTATCAAAAAATCTTGAACCGGATAGATTTTTTTTTTAATTCGAGCGAAATCTATATTATTCTAAATGTTATATTAAATATGTATTATAAATATTAATTATAAATATTTATTCTAAATATTTATTATAAATATATAGCTATTATAAATATTTATTCTAAATATTTATTATAAATATATAGTTATTAAAAATATTTATTCTAAATGTTATAATTTTTTTTAACATGGCAGCATAGGACAAAATTTGACATAATCATGCAAAAAAAGGTTTATTTGTGAGCCCTTTAAAGTGAACACGCTATAATTATAATCATTTGAACGCACAATACCGATTTTTTAAAAAAATTTCTTGTAAAATTTGAAAACAAAAATGATTTCTGGTATATGAGAAAATCGAGTTAAGCCCCACTCCAGATAATTTATCATTATTCTAATACAATTTTTCCCACTATACTGGTCCACTATTATTAAAATTTACCATTTTAATTTTTCTCAATCTTTCCTTTGACTGCATATGGGTGATCGATATAATTAGGTGTTGTGGTGAGGCAGAATTAGTTTTAATTTCCTTGTTTGTAAAAGCATTTAATTGTTGTTTCTGTGTCTAACGATTGTTTAGTCTTTGCAAGATATTTAGAAAGTTAATACTTGCTAAATCTTATTGCTGCTTTGAATAAGCTAAATTTATCTAGATCATCGACTTCAATTCTTGTAGCTTGGAACTACATATGGTGGTTCAGAGATTAATACAATATTACAATATCGTCTCTAAGCATCCCTTTTTAAAGTTCCATTACAATATATCAACAACGAAACGGAATGTCATCACATATCCATAACAATGTCCTATTGTTTAGACTTTGCAAGATAATTAGAAAATTAATATTTGTTAAATCTTATGCTGCTTTGAAAGAGCTAAATTTATCTAGATCATCGACTTCAATTCATGTATCTTGGAATTACAGCGGTTCAGAAAATATGACATAGCAATATCGTCTCCAAACATCCCTTTTTAATGCTCCAGTACAATATATCAACAACGGAACGGAATGTCATCTCATATCCATAACAATGTTCTATTGTCTAGACTTCGCAAGATATTTAGAAAATTAATATTTGTTAAATCTTAATGCTGCTTTGAAAAAGCTAAATTTATCTAGATCATCGACTTCAATTCATGTATCTTGGAATTACAGCGGTTCAGAAAATACGACATAGCAATATCATCTCTAAACTCCCTTTCTAATGCTCCATTACAATATATCAACAACGAAACGGAATGTCATCACATATCCATAACAATGTCCTATTGTTTAGACTTTGCAAGATAATTAGAAAATTAATATTTGTTAAATCTTATGCTGCTTTGAAAAAGCTAAATTTATCTAGATCATCGAATTCAATTCATGTATCTTGGAATTACAGCAGTTCAGAAAATACGACATAGCAATATCGTCTCTAAACATCCCTTTCCAATGCTCCATTACAATATATCAACAACGAAACGGAATGTCATCACATATCCATAACAAAGAAGCAGAAAACTTCGGAAGTGATATTTTCAAACAAGAAAGTGCTCTGCCATCCCTTCTTCTTTTGACCAAGGATGGTGAGGGGCGGATGAACCCGTGAGAACTTCCTTGTCCACATTTGCATTGCCCAGATACAAAACTCATATGCCTCGCTTCACTGTTATACTAAGAACCTAGTGTGGATGTTTTTAACCATTTTATATATTCACGCGTCCTTCTGAAAATGAACTCATGTTCATATTGTTATCAATATGCACAAAAATTCACTATGCATTTCTATTCAAATTATACATAGCGGACCATTGATTCTATTCAAAACCTTTCATCTATTCAAGGAGAAAACACCTTTACAGGCAGCCATTCTAATTACACGAATGTAAGGTTGTCATATATAATTTCAGACGGCGTTACCTGATTTGGTGATTTATCGCCAACTTGACAATTTTTTAATGTACTAGAACTTTCTCGAAATAACAACTATTCTGGGAAATAGAATCCCCGTCTGGAAGCTTCTACAATGAGTATATAAAAGGAGTCATCGCTCAGTTGGGGAGTAGTTGACATGATATGAGCTATATGGAATTGTGAAATACGTCAGTGTTTTGAGAACAGTACCGGCTATTTTTGTGAATTAGTTGATTATTTATATGCTGTTTAATGAATTTTAATTTAAATTGATAATTTAAATACTGTTAACCGTTGTTTAATGATCTTGTAAGACAGTGATCGAACTATTCGCTGTATACTGTTCCTGTTTACGCTTATAAGTATGTACTTTGGAATAAAACTGTTAGTTATCCAGACATTTGGACCCATTCTTGTATCCTGTATTCCATTACAGATACCAGCATTACTGATACCAGCATCCGTGGACCAGTTTCGCGCTTATTATGCACTCGTCAGCATGGAATAGCCAATATTTGCAATAGCAGCAAGAAACTTACTGTAAGCCAAAAAATTTTCACACTTTTATGGAAACTGAATTTTAGTCCATCCACGCAACTAGCATTAAATTTATATACAATTTAGTAAATTTGTATACAATTGTGATTTTGAACTTGTGAAATGAGTAAATTTAAACTGTGACACTTATGATTTTGTAACTGCGGAGTACATAATTTTACAGTTTGTGAAATGTAAATTTTTAGTTTGTGAAGTACATAATTTCAGTTTGTAAAGTAAAAAAAAAATTAGTTTTTAAAATATCCATTTATGATGCATTAAATTTTAGCTTATGATGCACAAAAGTTCAATTTATAATGCATTAAATTTCAATTTATCACGTAAAAAATTTCCATTTACGATGTATAAAATTTCAGTTTACCATATACAAAATATCAGTGTATCATGTTGTTGAGACCCAGACCGTCCGACGTACCAGAAAGGTGTAAGATAACTGTTTGGACGGCCGGGAAGTGCCACCCACTTTAGACCGGAACCCAGTGGGGGAGGCATCCACAGGGACCGTACCCTCCTTCCCCTACCACCAACCTCTCGGAAGGGCTTACGGACCCACATGTTTAACGTGATCGTACTCCGCATGAATACGGCGGCAGTTGTGGCAGCGTGCAAATCTAGCGCGCAAACCACCGGGCTACCGTGGCCGAAATGTGCTAACAGCACTCGGTGTTCCCAGGTGGTCACCCACTCAAGTACTAACCGCGCCCGATGCTGCCTGACTTCGGTGATCTAACGAGAACCGGTGTTTTCAGCACGGTACGGCCGTTGACTTATCAATGCATCATGTATAAAATTTCAGTTTATCATGTATAAAATTTCAATTTATCATTTATAAATTTCCCGTTTATCATGTATACAATTTCAATTTATCACGTATAAAATTACAATTTATCATTTATAAATTCTCAATTTCTCATGTGTTAAATTTCAATTCATCATGTATAAAATTTCAGTTTATCATGTATAAAATGTCAATTTATCATGTATAAAATGTCAATTTATCATGTATAAAATGTCAATTTATCATGTATAAAATGTCAATTTATCATATATAAAATGTCAATTTATCATGCATAAAATTTGAATTTATTTTGCATAAAATTTAAGTTTATCTTGCATAAAATTTCAATTCGTGAAGAGTGTACAATGTTATATTTGTAAAATCGGCAAATAAATTCCTAATACACAATTTTGTTATAAACGAATATATTATTTGCTCAAATGAATCCTCACTACCGCTACCTCTGTTTAATAAAGCTCTCAAAGACAACTCATCTAAAAGACGCCCACACTAAGCGAAAAAAGATCTGATAGATTAAACCCGTATCACATTCCATTTCCATTGGCACTCATAATCGTGTGTCTACATTAGAAACGTCCTCCCACCCCCTTCATCACCCTCAGAACCCCCCCCCCCCTTCTTCTCCATCCGCATCCTTCAAGGGATAGACAATGGGGGGAGGTAGGAGTGAGAGAAATTAGCAGGATACGGACACCTGAAAGAAACCCAGCAAAGACTACCGAGAAATAATTAATTTTCGCCTGAGCCGAGTGTTCATTAATCAGGGCTTGCGCGCGCTCGGGTGATTAAATTTCATTAAAACACAAAACTTTTCCTCGGCCCGCCATCCATTCTGGGTACGAGATTAAGAGGCGGGAAAGAAAGTTATGATGCAATATTTTGCAATTTGCCCGGTCCTAATTTCTGTCCCCTTTTTGCATGCGGTGCTGGGCTCCGTTTTATTGGATCCTGTGCACCCCTTTTCCACTACCATCACCACTACAGGCACCACCAAATCAGAGTAGTGACACTTGCGAAGAAAAGTGGTTTCGGGGATTTCTCGACATATCAAATATTCGGATTTTCTTTTTTGTTTTGCTTTGTTTTGTTTTTCTTGCGCAGAAAGGCCTTGAGGTTTCATGGATAAGTTAAGAATTTCAAATTTCAGCATTTTTCGCTTTGCTTTAAAACGTTATGTTGGAGGGAAATTCTAGGGATGCAAGATAGTGTCCCAGTGTCCCTCGGATAATTTCTGTACAATCAACAATCGCTAGCGTTTTGAAATTCAACAATTTAAGAAATATCTATTCCTGTATAACGAATTTAGTTCTAGAATAATGGGGTTGGTCTTAATATTTTTGCCGTCAAAAATTACGTATTAAATAAACATTTGATTGATACATTTGAACATGGAGGGGTAAGGCCGAATGGGGAGGGGGGGGGGGGTAGTGCTGAGTCTAGTCTTCCAACATGAACCCTATGGAAAACTTATGTAATTTTTTAACTAGGGGTGAGTTATATTTCCAACACCCTCGTCTACATCACTGGAAAAAAAAGCTATTATATCTAGCTAAGAGTACATTTTATGCAACAGCGTCGCGAGAAAAAAAATATGATGTGGGCAGCACATGACTTTCCCTGCAGACTTATATCCACGTTCTCTTTATTTTAATTAAATTTATTTCACTTTTAATTCAATTTTCGTTCTCATTCGGTAACCGGACTTATTTTCAAAGGTGGCGTAGAGAAAATATGAAAAACTAAAATATCTCGAGAACGGCTAGTCCTAATGTAATGGGGTTGTTCTTATTCTTTTCTTCGCTAAAAATTACGTATTAAACAAGCATTTAATGGATATATTTGAGCATACGTAGTACTTTAGTTTAGTTTTGGACGATTTTTGCGGACCAGTTTACAAAAAACTGCAGGTTATTTTTTTTCCGAATCGTACCAAAATCTAATCAGCACCAGGGTGACCCACAAATGACTCATCTGCCGAATTTTGTGAAATTTGGTCCATTAGTTTTTTAGTTAGAGTGGATACAAAATGTGCACAGACAGACAGACACACAGACAGACACACACACAGACGTCACGCTAAAAATGGTTTTTTCGTATTCTAGAGGTCTTGAAACGTGTAGATCCGTCGAAAACTCGAGTTGCGATTTTCAACATGATTCCAATACTTTCCCTATACATTACCATGTATTGCAGGGAAAGTAAAAAAAATTGGAGATGGGGATATTTTAATTCCCATTTGTTCAAATATAATTTCTCCAAAACTCAATTGGAGCCGATGGGCTCCTGGAGGCGTTAATAACACCAACAACCCCTCCCCCTTGTAAACCCAGACAGCATGACTCGCAAAAATATTTAGAGTAGTGTTTCTTAAGGGTGAGCGTCAGTAAATCTTCTGCCCTATCCGCGGTTTGTTAACTTTCGCGGCACACATTTTTCGACGAAATTCTGCACAAACAGTTGCGAAATATTTTCTGATAGCTAAAATGCAATGTTCAGATTATATTAAAACTAAATTTATTACCCAATAAAACATAGAATATATTTTTTATTTTAATTCAAAATATTTTTGGTGCTGCTATCTGTTGTCGTAATTTAATTCATACCGACTATTTTTATTTTTAATGGGCATTTCTAAATGTCTATTCCTTCTAATACGCTATTAAATACAACAATAGATCATATATAATAATGCCACAATCACGGAAACGTAATTGAAGAAACTTGAAGACAAAACTGCAGTCCTCAGTGATGTACATTCAGTTCCCCTTATCAAATTTATTGAATGAGAAATTACCTTTCCGTGATTGTGGCATAAGTATATATGATCTGTTGTTGTATTTAATACTGTATTAGAAGGAATAGATATTTGAAAATGTTCATTAAAAAATAAAAATAATCGGTATGAATTAAATTACGACAACAGATGGCAGCACCAAAAATATTTTGGATTAAAATAAAAAATATATTCTATGTTTTATTGGGTATTAAATTTAGTTTTAATATAATCTAAGCATTGCATTTTATCTTTCAGAAACTATTTCGTAACTGTTTGAGCAGAATTTCGGCGAAAAATGTGTGCCGCGAAAGTTAACAAAGCGCGGATAGGGCAGAAGATTTATTGATGCTCACCCTTAAACTGTTTCCCGCGGAGCCCAAAGTGTTCCATGCAGCTTGGTAAAAGACTCTGTGGAAGCATTCAAAATAAAAGGCGCTCACACAAATTGGTTCTGTAGTTCCAACAAACATATAGGCCCGCATATTAAAAGTAAAAATCCCTTGTGAGTATCACGTGACTTTCTCTAGAAACTCAAATTTTGTCTTTATTTCTTTAATAATTGATTAAATTGAGTTTAATTGCACAAAATAACATGGATAATTATTTGAAATGACACTGAATTTACAGTTTTAATTCAATTTTCATTTTCATTTGGTGACTGGCCCCATTTTCAAAGGCGACTTTGCAAAAAGTGCAGAAAAACTAAAATATTCCGAGAATGGTTAGTCCTAGGGTTATGGGGTTGGTCTTATTCGAAAACCTAAAATGTCTTCACGGCATATTGCCTATCCCCGAGGGAAAATGACATTTACAGGCAATCATTGTTATTTGAAGGTCGGAATTGCTTGACCTTGGCGAAAATCTTGGCGACAAATTTGACGGAATATCGCAATGATGGGCGAGTTTCGGAATATATGCGAATTTCGTTGAGTGGTTAAGAATTTCTCAAATTTTCGTAGATTTTTCTAGAAATTTTCCACAGGAGTTATATGAAGCTGGTCATCATTTAGTGAGTTGAGTGACATGATATGAGTCAAAGTGAATTGTGAATATTTCAGTGTTTAAAGAATATAATCATTCGTTTTGTACATAAGTTGAGCATTTCTGCTTTATTGTACCTAACAGTTGTTTAGTGATCTTGTAAGTCAAAAATCGTAGATGTACTCTCAGGGTACAAGAATGAGTCCAAATTTCTGGATAACTAACATTTTACTTCAAAGCAATTATAAGCGTAAACAGGAACAATATACAGAGAATAACCCGATAACTGCCTTACAAGATCACTAAACAACTATCAGATAATCATTTAATTGCTATTTTAACTTAACTAATTCACAAAAACAGCTCGCACTATTCTCAAAACACTGACGCAGCTCACAATTTAATATAGCTCGTATCACGTCAACTGATCTCCAACTGAGCGATGACTCTTTTTATATACTCTCCGTAGAGACTTCCAGAAGGGACTCGTATCTCCTAGAACATTCATTACTTCGAGAAAGTTCTGGTACATTCGAAAAGTTTCCTCAAGTTGCCGATAAATCGCCAAATCTGGCAACCCACACCGATATTCAATATATGGCAACCCTACATTCACGTACGAGGAATCCCTGTAAAGGCGTTTTCTTCTTGAATACAGCAAAGGCCTTCAATAGATGCCGAGGTCCTCTATGTATTATATGAATAGAGGCAAAGCACGATGAAATTTTTTTTTTACGTATTCGTAACAATACTGTAGATCTGTCATATTGATAGATGGATAATACAGTATTCGTTTTCTGATTTGCAGATTAATTTAGTACCATTAATCTACCATCATTTATCTTCATTTTTAAACCAAAACTATATCTCTCCTCTTGAATATTGAAGGCATAATGCTTAAATATAATATAAGTACATTTAACTTGAAAAGTTTTAAACATTAAGTATAACTACCACTTAACGTAATAAGACTGCTTCATTAAATTTCAGAAAGTAGTTGCGTATTTGCTAGTTTGTGGCAAAGCTAACTTGACAGCAGGGAGGTGTAGGAAAATCTATAAACCTCTGCTAGGTTGATACAGGGTTCCTATGAAAGTCCATGAACAGCCCAAAAACTTTAAGGAAAAGTCCATGAGTGTACACATTAGGTATATCTATGGTAAAGTGATCAGGCCTGATCGAATAAGGGCGATTACAACGTCCCTATCTTTGAATAAAAATGTTAGGATAAGGAACTCGCAACAAAGCGAAACAGACGAAAAAAGCCAATTATGAAATTGTAGAACATTGCCCTCTGACCTCAATTTCACATTTCGGTTCCTAAATCGAGCAATTTCGGTTCTGCTGGTGGTTATAGTCCGTCTCTCCACCTTCCCTACGTGTCATCTGATTATAGATCTTTTGTATGTCACCTGTATAAAACGAACTTACCTGCTTCCTACGAATTCCAATGCGACGCTGCTCTCGGTGCTACGAAATAGGATCGACTGGGCTGTATTTTCTCATCAAAAAGACTTATTTAGGGCCTAGTTCCGCTTATACACTCGCGTAACGGGCGAGATTTTTTTTTTTTTCGTTTATTTGCTTAAAAATGTGATTTTAAAAAAATTGCTGTACGGGGTTGCTAAAAGTAGTCACTACTACCTGCGGTGCTAACATACTATCCAGTTCGTACATTACACATAAACATGACCGTAAATATTGAAGCGTTTGAAGATCACAACCGTTTACCTCATTAGTGGGATAATTATATCAGTTCTCTATAGAGTATTTCCAGAAAAACGAAATCCAGCATTGTTAACAGCCCTCGCCTTTTTAGAGATTACGGCTACGCCTATGCACACAAACACAGACGGGCACCATTCTTAAAATATTCGAATTGGGTCCAGGAGGTTCAGAAACACTCTTTTCTGTTAAAATATCAAATTCTTAAAACCTTAGGTGAGCATTACTTTATACAGTAATACATGGAAGTAAAAACTGATTAATTAATATACGTATAATCAGCAAATACTACAACTTCGATTATCACGGTCAGTCAATTGTCACGACAATTGATGGCGTTTAACCGCAATTTTGCTTTATTCTTGATAATTTTCAGTATGAATTTTCTTGTTAAAAAGTCATTTAATTCAAATCTGATATTGTTTGAAATCAAATATTCAAGAAAAAGTTGAAAAGCATCCGATGATCGTCTCAAAAAGGGGTATATTTATGTACGTACAGTTCCAACGTACACAAATATTCCTTATTACTTGTAGTTGTTTGCAGCAGTAACAATAAGCATAGGGATAAAGGTAAGGAATTAAAACTTCCTATTGAGAAAACGTCAATATCGTTTGAGACACTAATTCTGGTGGCGTTGGGATAAGCTAAATCTCCCTTGCACTGTATGTATTTCTATAGCGAAAGGCCCAACATATTTATTTAAACTTTCAATTTTGTAGCAATAAATTAGTAGCACAACGCATATTAGAACTGAAACAATAAAGAATATTCCTGTGTATTCAAAATTATTATACCTTTTAAGTTATTTTTACCTCCACATATTCTGTGCCCTGTTCTACAACTATGAAAACATACTGATTAATTATATACTTATAATTAGAAAACCTTGATTTAAAAATAATTAAAAATACATATACTGCATGCTACGCCTTCTTGTTGTGTCAAATAATAATAGAGGAAGGCACTTTTCTAACACTAGCGGCACCTAGATATAATTCTCAAAGCATTATGGCATTTTCAAGTTTTGTATCCATGGGAGCTTTATCTCCTCTCTAACTCCAAGCTTTACCACATATGTCACATGATCTGTTATTTAATTATTTTAAAAAAATTTTAATTAACTGCAAACAATATTTCACGTATCGAAACATTGAATGGCAACACGAGTTTATTTAAATGCGTTGCCATTCAGGAAAGGCCATCTCTCAATTGAAGAGGTCCTTTTCTCTGACAACAAATTAATAATGGAGCAAAAATATAAAACTACTTCTAATTTTTTTAACTATTAATTTATTTTAACAGATTTTATTTTGGCCCAACAAAATTGTCTCTATATCATGCTATATATTACATTTTGTAAACATGAACACGGTGGGGATTTTTTCGTTACAAGCGGACAGACAAACATACAGACCTACAAACGGACAAATCGATTACAATAAGTGTGTTTTTAGTATGAACACACCTAAGTTATATTTTTATAACTGTTGGTGTGTGGAGTATAACATGTATACCATGAGGTTTTGTACATGGTATGTGAGTATTTTACCTTATTTTCCTTATTTTTCCATATTTTGACTAATTATATTCCTTTCGATGCATTATGCATGCAAAGGGGAGGTATTGTGATGCGATCAAAAATCCGAACATCGGATTTTGATGGACCTACATGTTTTCAGCATCCCTAAATGCCAATCAGCAAATTATTAATAATGCCTATCTGTGAGTCTGTCAGCATTTTATCTTTTGAACAAATTGAGAAAATCAAAGGAATTGCGGCACGGGTATTGAAATCTATTATCGTCAGTAATTTGTTAATTTTTGCGGAACTCCAACCAGAGGAATACTTTCATTTTTTAGAACATTTTTTCTCCAAAAATAAAAATAATAATTAAAAAGTAATTATTCAAATTCACGTTACAAAAATAGTCATTTTATATGTGTATATTTATTTTAAAACGAATGACATAATTTTATGAGCGTTACCATACGGCATTCCCGAATTAGAAAAAAAACTATATATATATAAACAAATTAAAGATTATTCAAATAAAGAATTATTAATAAATTATTAATAAGGGATTTAATTAATGCAAATTATTGCATACCATGTCTTAGTGATTATTTATAATTACTAGTATTTTATAAAACTATATACTCTGAGAAAAATTAGTTTCTGAATACTCCACTACTATCAATGAATGAGCGTAAAATATTTTAAAGTAAGGATTTTATAATTTTTCTGGTAAGGACATTTACGTTAAATACAATGATGAAGTAGGATATTATTTTAGCCCTGTTCATAGTTAGCAAAATTTGAAGCGCTCAGAATTACAGTTACCCAATGATTCAAGGACAAGGGTTAGATAGGTGCCCAGAAGAGGATAAAATCACCCCCTGTTTAAATTCCCAGTCAAGAGATAAAGATCATTTAAAAAGAACTTTCATAAAAGAATAGAGTTTGCATCAAATTGGAGCTCTGGGGGAGGGATAATAAAATAAAATTGATAATACAAAATATAAAATGTTGGCTAAAAGCTCCGCTTTCTCAACCGTCTCTTGTTTACACGATCTGCCAATCAGTGACATACTCAGATGAGTGCAAATGCACCTCTTTGATTTCATTAAAACAATATAAATTACTGCAATTTTGGGGGGGGGGGAGTTTATAAATGTTTATTCAATTTCGAATTCATATATTTATAAGATTTTTTAAGGTGAGACAACAGAACTTTTAAAAATTATATTAACTCAAAATACTCTTTTATTCTTAAATATGCCCACAACGTGAGTTAGATGGAATAAATTGTTTTAATCTGCTTGTATTTAAATATTGAAATTACGATTAAATTCTTATTAGGAAGCGTTGAAATTCAAATTTATAAGCAGAAATTCTTAAAAGAGTCTTCGAATTTGTTTATAAATGTTTTATGGGCTTTAATACAACTGCTACTTTTGATAAATCGTTTAGTTAATTTTAGTTTATAAAAAATTTAGATAATGCAAATTATTACACTTTTCCCAATCGCCTAAACTGCTGCTCTATATCTTAGGATGAGCCGGGCGGCCTGGGCTTTCGACACCATGCCTTAGTGTCAGTCGTGTGGTCTGGGTTTTTCACACCATATCTTAATGATAGATGCTTTTTGTCCTCGGATGAGTCGGACGGTCTGGATCTTCAACACCATGTCTTAGTGTTACCTTCCACCTTTCTGGTAGGTCGGACGGCCTGTGTCTCAACAACAACAACACCATGTCCTGGTGATTATTTATAATTAATAGTATTTTATAAAACTGCACACTCTGGGAAAAGTTAGTTTCTAGATACTCCACCACTACCAATGAGCTATCAGTTCAAAAAGATTTAAACTTTTCCATGAATTATGTGAAATTTACACTTTATCTCCATTGGTCCCCTTCTCTGAGAAGTCACCGGAGTCTACAATCAGATCTTTAAAATTTTAGCACATACGTGACTGAAGTGCTGTTAAACCTATTAACACGCCTGCGTTGGATGGTTAATTTACCTCAAGGTATTGTTATACTCTTGTGCCCTTTACAGCATCAATGTTGTTTACGCGACATGCTTTTATTTATATTACAAACAATGGTGAAATGATAACAGAAATTCTACACAGCAATGAACGGTGAATGATTTGCTTCCTAAAACCCAAAACTCTGGTTTCCCGCGAGTGTTTAGCTGACAGCCAAAGCTTTTCCCCCCAAAACCAAACAAGAAGCCAAACTTTTATCATTTTATGTTCTCTCTCTTGAACTTGACATGGAAAGACCGCGGTTTGATTCGGAACCACACGGGAAGGCCCTTCATGCTAATGCTTTCTTTATCATGTGGTACGTCGCCCATTTCATAGAACGGCAACAAAGGAGGGGTGGACAGGGGTGGGGTGGGGGACGTTGTGGAGAAGACCCTTTCCATATCATTACATCACTTAATATCATTAACAGACCGGTAACTTAAGCTGTCACAACCGAAAACCGAAACCTCTTTGATCTCAAGAATGCGCCCCAAATCTTAAGGCGCAACAGTTTAGTCGGAGCAGAGGCGATGGGGCGCGTCCCCGGGGGAGGGGGTGGAGAGCGCGAATCCCTTTTTCGAGAGCATTTTTAACTGGTGCTCGGACGAAATTGAATAAAACGCGCCTCACCCTCTTCCCTGGCTTGAAAGTGATTCTTGGAGAGCGTTTTGCGAAGGCCGCTAATGCAATTTCACACCGATTTTGGCTGCAGACTCATCGGTTGATTAGGGACGCTGTCTTGGGAATATTTTTAAATATTTCAGAAAGTGGCGCGAAAAGTTTATTTAGCCATTTAAAAGTCTTTTCTCTCTCTCTGCTGGAAAATCCCTTCTCGCTACTCTTCTCTCCCCCGTATCCCCAAGAGGTATTTACCTATAATGGTCGCTCTCGGAACGCTGCCTCTGCTGCAGCGCCGGAAAAATGCCTTGCGCCTTCCCTCGCTTGACGAACTCAAGGGAACAGTGAAGAATTGCACCAGTTTGCCTATTGATCTCACGATTTTTCCGTAGATCTTTATCGCTCAGACTGGCATATCTAAGATACTCTGGAAAAAATCTTGACATAAAGCAGCACATACCGGAGCATGGGCATAGCTATCGTATGGCGGGAGTCAGCTAAGCGTAGAGACCCAGTTTAAGTGGATTATCACAAGTTGGAACATTAAAGGTATATAATCGGGCCCATTCAAATATTTATTGAGATATTTTATGTTCATGTAGAATGTAAGGGAGTGTTTCTCAGAGTGTGTCCTCGACCCTCTTGAGGGCTAGGCAGTTCATCTAAATTGGGCACAAACGGATTTAAAATTATTTGATCAGTTATTGTTACATTGCATTTTTCGCCAGCGTTTCACCTAAAAATTCGATATCTGGGCTGTGTTCCTCCACTCGACTTTCGCATACATTCATATTCCATAGTGTTTAGTTCTACTTGTATCGATCATCATTATGAGAATAAAAGGAAAAAGATGTATTATTTTCAAATTGGCAACGGCTTAATGACATCGATAGATGCATTTGGCTTATCTGCATTAATATGCATTTAACATCCATATATGTAACTAGCAGCATACCCGTTCTTCGTACGGAGTATGTAATATAAAAAAACTTAAAATTCACAATCATGTGCAAATTCCTATAATATTCTAAATGTCATTGTTATTAAAATAATTCTATTAAAATATTTAAAAAGAAATCTTAGAATCTTAAAAAGAAATCTTAAAAAGGAATCTTAAAAAGAATCTTAAAAGCTCTTAAAAAGAAATTTAAGAATCTCTGTTCTTACTATACAAAATTATCTTCCCAGAAAGATCTGACGAATTAAATATCTTGGTACTGCTTGTAAACAAATTTACAAAACATATGAAATTAAATCAATACATGTCAAAATAAAAGCGGTAAAGTTGTATTGGAAGATATATATACCTGTACTGCTTATATTCTCGAATATTAGAAGATATATATATATATATATATATACCTGTGTATCAGTAAGAGAAATATATCTGCCAAAAATAACAGATAACGTAATAAATTGAAAATATCAATAATCCCCCTAATCTTTAAACCCACAGGCCGTAATTGATGCCAATATATGCCAAAATGAAAGTGCTAAAAGTGTATAGAAAGATACACACCCCTAATACTCGTAGATCATACATTCTCGTAGATCTGTTCTTGCTATACAAAAATTATCTTCACAGGCAGATCTGAAAAATAAAACTGCCGGGTTCCGTTGGTAAACGAATTTGCAAAAAATATGAAATTGAATCAATATATGCCAAAATCAATAATTGCCAATTAATAGGATATGTTTGCCACATCGCGCGGAATATACAAAAATATTTAGCAAAAACATGAAAATAGCTTACAGAATGAGGTCTTTATCAGCAGCCATCCAAACTAGAAATGAACGATATACACACTAATTACAGTACTAAAATGCGATCTTATCAGTTCTTATCTAATCTAAGATGACGTCATCGGTCCAAAGTTCGCAAGATGACGTCATATTTCAAAGCAGATCTTCTTTCTTAATTACATATTTTAATTACTTTTAATTACTTATTCATATTAATTATAAACATTAATTAAAAATTAAGAAGTAAATAAAAAATATGTAATTAAGAAAGATCTACTTTGGACTATGACGTCATCTTGTGAACTTTGAACCGATGACGTCATCTTAGATTAGATCTTAGATTAGATAATAACTGATAAGATCGCATTTTAGTACTGTAATTAGTGTGTATATCGTTCATTTCTAGTTTGGATGGCTGCTGATAAAGACCTCATTCTGTAAGCTATTTTCATGTTTTTGCTAACTATTTTTGTATATTCCGCGCGATATGGCAAACATATCCTCTAAAGTTATAAAAATATACAAAATTTTCCTAAGTATTTAATGTCGCTGTGATTAAAAATCATGAACTTTAACTAAGTTTGGTACATATTTTTCTTTATGATTTCAAAGATGAATAAAATAATGTAGAAATTCTCCCATGTGGATAAAAATTCGTTTAGCACAATCTAATGTTGTACAATTCATTAAAAATTACAAGCTCTAACCACTTCATATCTTATCTTATGTAATCTGTTTGCACACAACACTCGATTTAGGTCAGGTGATTAACTTATGACGTGAACCGATAAGACATTACGAGTTTGTCTGTTGAATGGATAGGTTTGGTTCATTCATAGCTATGACAAATTTATAGTGTTTTAAGATCTTAGTGTTTTAAAAATAAATCTTATACTGCAAATGTGATACTTGGATGTTACTATCTGCAAATAATGTCTAAAATTCAAAGTATGCTATCGCTCGAACAAAGTATGCTATCGCTTCTAGTGGAAATACTGTGGCGTTGTCAGTTCCTGCCCTGGATGAGACAAAATCCATGGATATTGTCTCAGATGTGTTAAATTCACCCTCGCCAAAATTTGCGGTGGATTGGTTAGTCACATACCTTATGTCTTCCATAGACCCAGCAGAAACATATGCCATTGCTAATTCACAGATCCTCACCGAGGACGGAAACTCAACTAAAGATCTAGCTTCTTGTGCCCTAGAACACAGCGGAATTTCATCCTCTACTACAGAATCTGTTTCGATCGAATCTGCTTAACTTCAGATTCCTTGCAAGATACACTTCGTCGGTAGTATTTAGGTTCTGGTGTGTATGCGTATTTGAAACTTTGCCATAGAAAGTTGAAAGTGCATATATGGAAATATCTCCCTAATAAACAAAATGAACTATTGTCCACCAGTGAAGGTGTTATAATGTCACCTGCTACTTGGAGTGAATTTTCCCAAATATTGTGGTCATTCAATGTTCTATATGTAGATGCCTCTTTCGTCAGTCGCAATCAGATGTTCTGTTTTAATGACAATGGTAAACTGCATTTACAAAAAATAATTCAATTATATGATTCAAAATTTAGCCTAACGCAGTGTCATATTTAGATAAAAATCAAATAACACGTTTAAAAAATTGTATTCACAGCATTAGTAATAAACTTCGTGAAAGTATATTCATAGACTGGCTTCCTACTCAAATATTAAAAATAAAAGACACTATAACTTTTCTACCATCAGCTATCTGTGACAGAAAATTTGTATTCCATCATTTAATCTCTTGTATTCAAGACAGTGTAATGTGTCATGTAAGAAAACTTTTCAAATGTGTTGGTTGTGTTGCCGAATTGAAGATCAAAGTTACCATGAATGTTTTCACAGTACTCCATTAGAATTGTACAATATGCATGAACAAGTACTTCTAAATCTTGACATTAATAACATAGCAAAGAAAGTTTTGCTGCGTGGAGTCTTTTACTGGTATGATCAAAATTTTTTCAAGTCATTCAAATTAGAGGATTATAAATGTGCGATAAGAAAATTATTTTAAGCTATTTGTTTAAATGTACAACAAATAATGGTTAACGTGTATTTTATGAAGAATAGATTCATTAAATGTTTTTCTATCTTTCAAACTGAACTCCTTATTTACTTTCATCAACAGATTTTTAACATATAGTAATTAAAATGATATGCCCTTGTGGGTTACGTATCTATACATTCAAGTGTATTGGATTTACTAATCTATATTTTTTAAAAAGTTAAAAAGAGAAATTTATTCGAATCATATCAAATGTCTACAATGTAAATTTCGTAATAAAAGATATTTACACCTTAGAGTTAAATTCATGAAATTTATGTTTAGTGTTAAAATTCTCAAATTGTATTCCATTAGTGTATTCACAAATTGTATTCCATAATTCTCAAATTGTGTTCCATTGGTGTAATTCACAAATTGTATTCCATAATTCTCAAATTGTGTTCCATTCTCTTCATACATTTTTAGAGAATGGAACATAACTTAGCATTAAAAATAAATGCTAAGTTATGTTCCATTCTCTAAAAATGTATGAAGATGTATAAAGAATGTGAGTTTAAAACTCTAAGAATCATTGAAAATTGAACCCTAGTTTCCTAAAAATCTACTAAGTTGTGATTAATTCTGTAAGAAGTGTATATTTTGTCGTAGATCCCAATTTCACTCCGTCATTTTCCACACTTCGTTAAGATGGATACATTCAAACATTCTCATCTTTCTCTCTCTACGATTGGTAAGCATTTGCCATACTTTCATTTAAGTGCAATGTTAAGCAAATTCTATAATTCTTTCCACATTAAAGAAAAACAGATACTCTTAAAAAAAAAATTAATCAATTGGTTGTCTGCCTATGTTCGTTAAGAATTGAATGAATATATGGTGTGCCTACAGCCGCGAAATCTCGACATTTCTATTTCTATGTCAACAATGTCTCGCAATGAGGTATAGAACTCATTACATGTTTCTTTTAAAGTGGTAATTGTGTATCGTTCATATTTTAATGTTATTAGAATGTACTACGTTCCCACCAGAGGGTCACTCTTTCATTTAAATTCAATGTTAGCAATCACATATCCTTAAAAATAATTGCTAAGTGTCATTCTATTCTCCTAAAATCCATTTTTTTTTTAAATATACCGATTTAAGGGTCATAGACTCTATGTAACATTAAAAACGAGTCTCTTATTCACCAATCATCTACTAAGTGTTGTGCAATTTGCTAAATTTCCTTCAAATATCATAATTTTAAACGATAACGGGTCTTAGGACTCATGTAATATTAAAAACGCACTTCTAGTTCCCCAAAACATTCGCTAAGAACCAAACAATCGACTAAAATAATGAAATTTTAGGGTCTTAGATCCGTTGAAATATCGAAAACGCACCCCACCACTTCAGCAAACATTCGCTAAGTATCAAGCAATTCATTAAAAATAATGAAATTCAAACAATTCATTAAAATACTGAAATTTTAGGGTCTTAGACCCCTTGTAAGTATCGTGCAATTTGGTAAATTTCATTTAAATACAGAATATTTTACCGAAAATATATACGGAATATATACCGAAAATTCGTTAAGTATATTGTACAATTTGGTAAATTTCATTCAAATATTGTGATTTTAAAGTCTTAGTCTTCTTGGGAAAAAAATACTTTAGTTCCCTAAGAGTACTCTTAATTTCTAGACATGAGGGGAAAAAATGTTTATTGAAACCTATAAACCTTAATCATTTACACGTTCAGCGGTATTCATGATTTAAAATTAGATCATCAGAAGATCATATGGTGTATTTCTATGAATTTATGTGGTTAAAATATATAGTATCTTACTTTTATCAGTTGCAAAAACACTATGTTTTTTCATTAGCATGTAATTAAAGATATGTTATTAAATAGTGATAATTAAGTAAAAAAAAAATCCCTTATAAGATTATAACAGTATCCAACGTGTTTAAATCCCTTTTTCACAAGGCCATTCGTATGATAACGATGTCAGTGAGATAAGCTGAAGAATTTGAAAGCGATAACAGGGTTTTTGTCGTTAAAATTGTGCGCAATAAGTTTTTGTAAAGGAAGAAATATTATTAGGTTAAATAAAATATATTTTCCATATATATTGCAATGGATCACAAGACTTTTTCAAGAACTTTTACAAAGCCGTTCGCCCATTTTGCTGCTCCATGACTTCGGACGAGTCGGTCGGCCTGGGCTTTCAACACCTTTTCAAATCTCGGCCGCCCATTTTGCTGCTCCATATCTTCGGACGAGTCGGTCGGCCTGGGATTTCAACACCTTTTCAAATCCCGGCCGCCCATTTTGCTGCTCCATGTCTTCGGACGAGTCGGTCGGCCTGGGATTTCAACACCTTTTCAAATCCCGGCCGCCCATTTTGCTGCTCCATGTCTTCGGACGAATCGGTCGGCCTGGGCTTTCAACACCTTTTCAAATCCCGGCCGCCCATTTTGCTGCTCCATGTCTTCGGACGAGTCGGTCGGCCTGGGCTTTCAACACCTTTTCAAATCTCGGCCGCCCATTTTGCTGCTCCATATCTTCGGACGAGTCGGTCGGCCTGGGCTTTCCACACCTTTTCAAATATTTTTTAATACATGGCAATTTCAAGACTTTTTTCAACTTTGTAACATTTTTATAGAAGCTATTTTAGAAGACATTTTCATGAATTATACTTCCCTCGTAAGAACTTTTACACTTTTTCAAATATTTTTATAGAAGCTATTTTACAAGACCTTCTCATGAATTTTACTTCGCGCGCAAGAACTTTTAATTTTAGAAACATTTAGAACTTTTTTAAATTAGCACTATCCGTTCATTTTCATTGTGAAATAGACCTGTCAGTGTTGAAGACCCAGACCGTCCGACTCGTCCAAAGGACTAGGAGCAACTATTTGGACGGCCGAGACCTGTCAGTGTAAAATAATCTAATTTTTAACCATTATCAAATATACTTTCTTCAAAAATACAATTCACTTTTAAAATTCTAAATGAAAATTTATCTTACCACGAATATATTTAAAAAAATCATTTTTGGACTAAAATTCTTGCTTATTTATTTTTTTAAACTACTTTAAATCAACATTTAATTTAAGAAAATTATTTCACGCTTGTGGGGAATACCGCCCTGAAGGGAGTAACGACAGAATGTGACAGCTCTGGTGTATGTCGGAACTCGCATACACTTTTTTTTTCTTGTACTAACCATTTCCTTCTTTTTCTAACACTTTTTATTAATATATAACATGCAATTTCTAATGTGTAACATTCAATTCCTAATGTATAACACTCAAATTCTAATGGAAAACTTCTCCATTAGATAATTTGCTAAATGCATTCAGTAGATATCGTGCAATACACTGAATCCTAAAATTGTAGGATTCGCCTTCAAGTTATGGTAAGTTTTAAAAGATATGTCCTTGTTTATTTCATAATTTTTGCTATGCACATTATTTAATTAAATTTTAATTTAAAATATATAACTGTTTCATTAAACACAGTGGAATCTTGTATTCTCTACGATCCAACATTGTCGTTTACTAATGCTTCATTATAAATGCTCCATTACATTTTAATAAATACAATTAAAAAATACGAAAAGACACTTTCCTGTTTATTTAATATTCATATTTTCCCATTCAGTTATAACTGCTTCATTAAAACAATTAACATCTCCGAAAAATTCGCTCGGTATCCATAAATTCACTCACATCATGAAACTTTACGCCCCCCCCCCCCCCTCCCCTGTAACACACTCCAGAAATTCAACGAACATTCCCTAAAATTAATATATTAACATCATTTTTATAAAATACATATCATTTTTATAAAATACATATCATTTTTAATAACCCTCTTTCATATTTATAGGTATTTCAATCCATTCCACTATTCACGCGTCACGCTAGCAGTCAACTGGTTGTGGGTTCGAGCCACTGCCCGTACCCAACTAATATGACCTTTTAAATTCAAAACTTTAAAAAACGCCTAATAGATGGCGCCCTCCAAATCTTCATTCATCATAGAGTTTCGTCCAGAACAGAGCACCAGGCGCGAAGCGCCTTTAATCTCCAATCTCTAGGTGTGGTTCTTATCTTCATACTGTGACATTATTTCATTGGTCCATAGTTGGAGGTTCGATGTTTTTGATTTACTGTTTTTATTATTTGTCCTAGCTCCTAGTGTGGCAGTTTGTTGCACATTAAGAGTTTAAGCAGTTTGGGGGGTTGATGCAGATCTGAGGGTAACCTAGCATTTTAGCAGTTTAGGATTTTAAACATTTTGTAGAAAACCAAAGATCGCGAGTTTTCGTTAATATCAACTGATTAAGGTGGGACGTTCCTAGTACCGAATATCAAAGTTAAGTACCGAGCGGGGTCTCTTACGAGATTTAGCCTTGCGATGATCCTAGTCATGCAGATTAAATAATAGTTCATTTGGGACAGATGGCAGATTTTTGTAGAATTTAAGCGCTAGCTTTTTGATTTGGGCTCTAACAGTTTTTATTTTGAAGTCTTTCTTAATTACCGAGTTTCTTAAGTATCTAGGGGCTTTCCTTATAATCCTTAGGGTTTTGTTTTGTCTTGTCTCTAATAAGTCTATGGTAGTTTTACAGGCATATCCCCATACGGGTGCTGCATACAGCATTCCCGGGCAGATGACCGATTTATAAATTAGGAGTTTATTTTGATAACTTAGATTTCCGTTTCCTATCATTGGGTATAAGGCTCCTATGGTTATATACGCTTTTTTGATTATGTTCGTTACGTGCAGTTTCCAAGTTAGGTGGGAGTCTATCGTTACACCTAGGTATTTAGTAGATTTTTCCGCTTTTAGGGCATGGTTGTTTATGTACAGAGGAGGCGGAGGTTTACGTTTTCTTGAGAAATAAATCCAATGACATTTATTGGGATTTAATTTTATTCGCCATTTTTCCAGCCATGTTTGGAGTATGTCTAAGTGTTGTTGTAGCTGTCTGTGCATTACTGAGACGTAAGGGTGTTTTGCAAGTATCGCGCTGTCGTCTGCATAGAGTGCCAGCTCCGTGTCTGGGGTCCTGGGAATGTCATTTAGATATATGTTAAAGAGTGTCGGGCCCAGGATGGATCCTTGCGGTACACTACTTTTAATGAGCTTGGGTGTAGATAAGTTATTTTTTACTCTGACTTGAAAGTGTCTGTTATTTAGGTATGAAATTAAAAGTTTGACAAGTGCGTCAGGGACTTTTAGAGTGATCAATTTGTAAGCTAATCCACAGTGCCACACTTTATCAAAGGCTTTTTGGATGTCAAGAAAAATCGCAGCTGTGGGTGTCTTATTATTAAAACCAGAAGAAATGTACTCTACCACTCTCAGCAATTGATGAGTGGTGGAGTGTTTTGGCCGAAATCCAAACTGCTCCGGAATGATAATGTCATTCTCACTAAGGTACGTGTTCAGTCTCTTAAGAATTATTTTCTCAGTAATTTTACTAAGTGTCGGCAACAAACTGATTGGTCTGTAGTTGGCTGGAATTGAGGCATCCTCACCAGGTTTATGGATCGCTATAATTATCGCTTCCTTCCATTCTTTGGGGAAATAATTTAGTTCTAGTATTTTATTTATTAAGATGGTCAAGTAAAATATTATATTTAAGGGTAGGTTTTTTACCGCGATATTCCTGATTTTGTCGTGCCCTGGGCTTTTACGGTTTTTAAGGTTTTTGATAATCTCTACTATTTCTTGCGGGGTGGCTGGGTTAATCTCAGCCGTGACCGGGGAGTTCCTGAAATTGTTTAGAGTTTTCCTAACCATTCTTAGGGTGTCCTGACACATTAGATCGTGGTTTGGTTCAAATTGCTTTTCGTAATGCCTAGCAAGCGCCTCTGCCTTTTCTTCGTCTGAGTACGCAATATTAGCGCCATCTATTAGTGGCGGGAGTTTAATTTGAGGTTTTCTGAGTCTTTTAGCGAATTGCCAGAGCGATACGTCTTCCTGGCTAAGTGATTCGATTAATTCTTTATACTGTTGCTGCTTTTCTGCGACAATTTTTTCACTGACTTTACACGTGAGTCTATTAAGCTCCCTTTTAAGGGTAGGGTCTCTGTTAGCCTGCCATGTCTTACGCATTCTATTTCTCTGTTTAACTAACTGTTTGACATGGTGGGAAAGTGTTGGCATTTTTGATGACTCACGATGTGTTGTGGCAGATGCAATAGCTCTCCTGATTTCTGTTGTGAGTGTGTGCGTGGCAGAGTCAATATCCGCCGTGCTCATAATGTTGGGTACTGCTAAATGCGGCTCGAAAAGTGCTCTTTTGAATACGTTCCAGTTCACCCTCTCTTGTCCCAGAGAGGCTGGAAGGGGAGTGTTCAAATCGAATGTCACCAGTACCGGTAGATGATCCGAGTCGAATTCATCCAGGGTATCAATTGTGTGAGCGTATTCTATGTTTCTCGTTAGGACAAAGTCTATGAATGAGCCATTGGCACCTGAGAAGCAGGTTGGTCTCGACGGTGCAATGATGTCAGTGTTTGTTGTGTTTAGCAATCTATGTATCTGTGTACCGCGTGTGTTGGCTCTCCTGCTGCCCCACGCTCGGTGGTGTGCATTGAAGTCGCCCGCGAGTATTGTGTTTGGATATCGCGAGAAAAGCAGTTCCAGCTGCGCAGCTACATTTATACCACTCATGTTTTTGACATATATTGAAGTTAGGATAAATGGGTTTACACAAATCTTCATTACCGACCCGAACTTTCACTACTGGGCGGCACCTCCGAAACATCACTTTAAGTACGTCACGACTGATAAATGTCGTCAGTACGTCATAGATCGCCGAGGGAGAAGGTGGAAGTTCACAGCGCTCCTGTTATCAGTTGCCTCATCAAATATTCCCTCATCAGTCCAAAGTTCACCTCATTTCTCAACACTTCCACCACAATGAGTCATACTCCCTCCTCCGCCTCATGACGTCATCCATTCCGCAGGCGGCATCTGCCGCTCAACCGGCTTTTCTTACCTACTGACATGATATCATTTGATTCAAATAAATTGGTAGACCAAATACCGTCTGAATAATGCTATCTTTATGGAAAGTTTGGCGAAAAAAAATCAAAAAATCGCCAAGTGGGACTGTAGAACTGACAGTCCCACTTGGCGACAAATTGAAGAAATATCATCATAATACTGTTGTGAAATGCTTGCCCTCGTTCAATTGTTGTTTTCGTTCAAAATTTAACTTACCGCAAATTCTAATTTACTTTCGATTCTAAAACTTGTTCTCAGAAATTTATTCCAAATTGATAAAGCGCCATTTCTGTATTCGGCCCTTTTTGGATATTTCCCGCCAGTTCCGGCAAACCTTGGTGTAGGGTTTTGTCCCGCGCTTTAGTACATGTACTTCGTATTTGCATTTCATATTCTTTAACATTGGAACTCTTTTTATTTGCGTCATGAACGCGTAATAACATTAAAGATGCTTATATCTGTTTTTGGTGATTAGTTTTAGTTGGCGATGTAATTCCATAGCAGTCGGACGTGTTCTTGCCCCCGGGGCAAAGAACAGAATGTATTATCAATAGAATGTTTCTAAAATTAAATTAATAATGAAGTAAATTGTGTACGTCGCGTTTTAATGTAATTTCCAAGAGTCGCGAGATATGTTCATCGTAAAATGATTATTTGAAGATGTCTGACCGGCGCAAATCACTATCGGATTCGCCGTTGTATTGTTCTATAATGTTGGAAATCTAAATGTAATTTAAGATATCATCGTCAACAAATTCGATGTCTAATTCTTTTTGATGTTCATGATTTGGAATTTGGTAATTTTCATCTAATAAAGAAAAAGGTAAATTTAAAGGAATTGAGTCATCATTGCTTGTCTTCTACTAT
Organism: Amaurobius ferox; assembly: GCA_951213105.1. Classification (NCBI taxonomy): domain Eukaryota; kingdom Metazoa; phylum Arthropoda; class Arachnida; order Araneae; family Amaurobiidae; genus Amaurobius; species Amaurobius ferox. The sequence goes on along the minus strand of OX578143.1, from coordinate 73,995,131 downwards.
CATCACGCCACCATCAGCACCCAATCACTATATGCGATGTATTGATACCATTGCCACATCTGCGCGGATCTCCCATCTTCTCCGATGCCTGTGAGAAACCGCCCGCAGCGATTGCGCTCCAATTACTTGTGCATTCCTATTACAAACGCCGTTGAATTTCCCCGGTGTGAAGTTCCTTTTACAACATATGAGGCCGCCATCGTTTCGCCACATATGGTGCCTTGACACGTACCAGTGGCACATAATTATTATTAAGGATGGTCCGCCCACCTTTTTTATTACAATTGGTGCCGTCGACCATGCAAGCCTGCAAGAATGGCTTAGTTGATCCTGTGGAGCACAAATTGAGAGCCTATACCTGGTGCTGAGTGCATTCAAGTCTACAAGGATGACTCACCGAATCCTGTGCTGTGTGGTTACATCGGAAATGTCAAGTTGCGGCATTGCTTCTACAATTGTACCAACTCCAATGCCTGCAGAGAAAAAAAAAAAAAGGGAAAATTCAAGAAACAAGTGTTCTTTCGACTTCGGGACGTCGATTCCCGAGTCTGTGTGTATATGCATTCCTTTTTCAGTCAACGCATAAGTATGAAAGTAAAATATTGTGTTAAGTAAAATTATATGCTGTTGAATATATTTTCCCGGGACGTCGATTCCCATATGTTTTTTGAGTATTGATCGAGTCAAGAAATAAATAAAGTGTATTATGTCGACCTAGAAAAGAAAAGTAGGTCTGCAATTGTGCTGAAATCGAAGCATCCGAGAATCCGTTTGAATGCCCACATAATTTTTGACTGCATCCAATGTCAAAGAGGCACGGAAAATTCTCAGGAAATTGCAAATTTTTTTTTTCAGAGGCACTCCCCAATTTCAAGAGCGGAGTTATTGAAAGTCCTCATCTGCGGCAAAATAGCCCAGAAAGCGAGCAATCGTCATACCGAGAGCGTTGAAAGCTCATACTCGCTAGATCTCTCACACATATGCTAATTAAAAATTAAAACTTGTTAATAATTGTATAAAAGAGTGATTTTTTTTTTGTTTACAATTTTGCTAATAATTTAAAATGTATATAATTTGTGTATTTATATTTTTTTTTTTAACACAGTTATCTTAAGTGTTTATTTTGTATTGATAATATTAAATGTGATATTGTAAATATATAAATTTTATTAGGTAAAGTTTCAAATCGAATATATGAAAATGATTGAAAATTGTTGAAAGTTCGGAAAAATGTTAGTATGAATGAAATATTGTGATTTTTATATATTGTATTTTTTTTTATTTAAAGACATCTCAATCGCGTAGGTTATTCTAAATTAATTTTTTTTTTTCTGCGCCATGTTCATGACCATCTGATATGCAGTAGTGACTAGATTTTTTAGTTTTTGAATTTAAACACATTGAGGAAAATTTGAAAAAACTCAACCCCCTCACTTTTATCTAGCATGTAAGGACTTCTTTTGGTGAAAATGTGTGTATGAATGTGAGCGAATGCAGTGTTGTATGAATCAAATTTTCACATCTGTCCTTGTTTTCGTTGAATTTCTGGGTTGAGAAATACACATATTTTGGAAATGAGAATTGATTGCAGTTGACAATCCTATCTGCATAACAGATCCTAAATTTTTTCGTTGAAATTTTTGTGGCATATTTTTTCTCCAAGAAATTGTTGGTTTTTTTTATGTCGCCGCTTTATTTTTAGGCATTTTTGGAATATTTTTTTTGGTTAGTCTTTGTTCTGTACCAGAACAAATCCTCGTTTGCGGCGGGGATATGTTGTGAAATGCTTGCCCTCGTTCAATTGTTGTTTTCGTTCAAAATTTAACTTACCGCAAATTCTAATTTACTTTCGATTCTAAAACTTGTTCTCAGAAATTTATTCCAAATTGATAAAGCGCCACTTCTGTATTCGGCCCTTTTTGGATATTTCCCGCCAGTTCCGGCAAACCTTGGTGTAGGGTTTTGTCCCGCGCTTTAGTACATGTACTTCGTATTTGCATTTCATATTCTTTAACATTGGAACTCTTTTTATTTGCGTCATGAACGCGTAATAACATTAAAGATGCTTATATCTGTTTTTGGTGATTAGTTTTAGTTGGCGATGTAATTCCATAGCAGTCGGACGTGTTCTTGCCCCCGGGGCAAAGAACAGAATGTATTATCAATAGAATGTTTCTAAAATTAAATTAATAATGAAGTAAATTGTGTACGTCGCGTTTTAATGTAATTTCCAAGAGTCGCGAGATATGTTCATCGTAAAATGATTATTTGAAGATGTCTGACCGGCGCAAATCACTATCGGATTCGCCGTTGTATTGTTCTATAATGTTGGAAATCTAAATGTAATTTAAGATATCATCGTCAACAAATTCGATGTCTAATTCTTTTTGATGTTCATGATTTGGAATTTGGTAATTTTCATCTAATAAAGAAAAAGGTAAATTTAAAGGAATTGAGTCATCATTGCTTGTCTTCTACTATCATCACGCCACCATCAGCACCCAATCACTATATGCGATGTATTGATACCATTGCCACATCTGCGCGGATCTCCCATCTTCTCCGATGCCTGTGAGAAACCGCCCGCAGCGATTGCGCTCCAATTACTTGTGCATTCCTATTACAAACGCCGTTGAATTTCCCCGGTGTGAAGTTCCTTTTACAACATATGAGGCCGCCATCGTTTCGCCACATATGGTGCCTTGACACGTACCAGTGGCACATAATTATTATTAAAAAATGGCAGCCCCTTTTTTTTTATCATTACAATACTATCCCCTAACAAAACACCATTAATTTAATTTATTTAGCGCAATTTTATCAATTTCAAGATATGGGCGAACCAATGTGTATCTATGGGCGCCCATGGGTACACATTGGAAAGCGACACATGGGTACACGTTTCGGTCGCGTAAGTTCTATGGGCGCCCATGGGTACACATTTCGGACGCGGTAGCCCGGTGGTTTGCGCGCTGGATTTGCACGCTGGCCGTGTTCATGCGGAGTACGATCACGTTAAACATGTGGGTCCGTAAGTCCTTCCGAGAGGTTGGTGCTGGGGAAAGGAGGGTACGGTCCCTGTGGATGCCTCCCCCACTGGGTTCCGGTCTAAATTGGGTGGCACTTCCCGGCCGTCCAAACTGATACCTTACACATTTCTGGTAGGTCGGACGGTCTGGGTCGAAGAAGATATTTTTATGGATTTACAAACATTTTCATCAATTTGGTGACATTTTAAAAATTCGCTAAATGTGTTACTAAGTTGAATTGTTGGACTGACAGACAAATGCTAACGAAACATCATTTCAGTGCTCTCTTCTAACAAAACAAAATAAATTTCATTGATTTGCGTCGTTTTTAACACTTTACAACAAAGTTGAAAAGTGTTTATGACTTTGTTCATTCTGTCTGCCCGTTAGCAAGATAACTGCCGTAAAAATGGCTTAATCAAAATGAAATTTTAGTATGTTGATCAGACGGTCTGTAGGACCTATGGGAATATAAATGAATAATATCACCCAATTAGTTTTGGATTGAACCCGGGTTGAAAAAATGAAATACATTGAGCCCTATGGGACCTAATTTTTCAAGCATTTTTTAAACGGATTTAAAATTCACAAACTGCTTCGAAAATTTCAGGTAATGTTCAAATTGTTCCATAAAATATATAAAAAAAAATTCAGCGAAATATATTCAGTAGTTTTTCAAATAAAAATTAAAATAATAATAACACCTCTTATATGAAGCGCTCACGTGACCATGATATGAAAAGATCACGTGACCTACTTCAAAATGATATATGGCATCCATCTTGTCTCAAAATCGTGATTTTTAAAGTTCTTTTTAATTCATATTGAGTGTTGTATCCGTCCTAAAACCACTTTATTTCTGCTTAAATTCTGTGCATCTACATACTGAAACAACGCAATTACAATATATTTGAGTTTAAATGATCATCCAAATTTGATTATTTCTACAACGAAGCCTATTTTTCACCTATGTAAAATGTAAACAGCAAAATATGTAGAATGAGTTGTATTAGAATTGCTGTATTTCTTTAACACAAAATCATTTAGTCCATGGAATCTGCGTAGCTGATATGAATGAAATATTCATTGATTTTACAAAGAGAAGGACGATTTTTTTCGATGAAGTTTTACGCATAGAGTTTAATTACTTGTAGCTCCATAGTCTTAATTTTTAAATAAAATAAATTATTATAGTATTGTGATAAATGACATGAATGGGAAATTATTTATGAATGAAATGCTGCTTTTATAGAGAGAGCTAGGCGTGTTGTTTTTTCTATCACGTCATTTGAATGAATTTCAGTTGTTTTCGATGAAGTTTTCAAATATAATAAATTATTGTAGTATTATGATAACTCTAAAATTATTACCGAGGAATGTATCACATTTTAGAGATGTTTAAACCAGGCAATTTATATTTCAATGCCGTCATTTGAATGAAGTTCATTTTTTTCGAAGAAGGTTTTCAAATATAATAAATTAATGTAGTATTGTGATAAGTTTTAAAATATTACAGAGGAATGTATTGCATTTTAGACATGTTTAAATAAAATTGCATTGAAGTTGGAAAGTGTTTCATAATCAATGCATTAAGCATGATTGATCTTTCTTGTTATGATTTGGCGACATTTCCGTCAATTTGGCAAAGTTTAAGAAAAGTTACCAAATTAGCGATATCCTGCCAAATTCGTGCCTCTGAATTTGCAGATCTGAATAAAATATCCTGATCCCGTTTGTATATACTGAATAAAAACATTAAAATTGTATTAGAAGATAAACCCGTTCTACTCTTGATCTTTCAGCAATCGGCTAAATGAATTTATTGGCTAAACACAATATATGACTTTATTAGCTAAACGCAATAAAAACTCTTTGCCGAAATAAATGAAAGTGATGTACGCAGTCCTCAATTAATATAATTAAAAGAAAAATCAGACCGTTCATTTATAAGATATATTTTTGTATCCATTTATTAACACTTTTCAACATAGTTGAAAAGTGTTTATCACTTTATTCATTCTGTCTGTCTGTCTGTCTGTTCGTTAGCACTATAACTGCCGTAAAAATGACTTTATCAAATTGAAATTTTAGTATGTTGTTCAGACGGTCTGTGGGACCTATGGGAATATAAATGAGTAATACCACATAATTAGTTTTGGATTGAACCCGGGTTGAAAAAATGAAATACATTGAATCCTATGGGACCTAATTTTTCAAACATTTTTAAGCGAATTTAAAATTCACAAATTGCTTTGAAAGGCTTAGGAAATATACAAATTATCCCATAAAATATATGAAAAAAATTTCGGCAAAATATATTTGGTAGTTCTTTAAATAAAAATTAAAGTAATAGTTACACCCATATCATATGAAGAGATCACGTGACCCACTTCAAAATAAAATATATCATCCATCTTGTGTCAAAATCGTGACTTTTAAAGTTCTTTTTAATTTATATTTAGTGTCGTATCAGTCCCAAAACAGCTTTATTACTTTCCTTATATACATAGTATAATGTATAAGGAAAGTATTGTGATGGAATCGAAAATTCGAATTCGAGTTTTCGACTGGAGAACACGTTTCAAGCATCCCTGATCACGAATCGAACATTTTTGAGGTGATGTTTAAGTATGTGTGTGTGTGTGTGTGTGTGTGTGTGTGAAAGTATGTGTGTGTGTCAGTGAGTCCATTGAGACGATATCTCACGAACGAATGGAGCGATTCAAATGAAATTTGGTACAAAAATTACAATCCATGAATACTTGGATGAGTCGAACGGCCTGGGTTTTCAATCCATGAATACTGGAAGCTAAACTCAGTGATAAAGTTTTACTTCACTTTCACGTTTTAAACAAACGACTTTCAAATTTTTCGTTTGAAGGAACCAAAGAGTTAGAGAGTAGAACTCCTAGAAAAGTTTCGTTTTTCATTAATGTCTCGACAACCCCTGGTCTTAGAAACTCGAAACTTGGATAAAATTTAAAGGGGGCTGTTTTAAGACTACTGGAAGCTAACATACTGGATTGCTAACATACTGGAAGTTAAACTCAGTGATAAAGTTTTACTTCACTTTCACGTTTTAAACAAACGAATTTCAAATTTTTCATTTGAAGGAACCAAAGAGTTAGACAGTAGAACTCCTAGAAAAAGTTTCGGTTTTCATTAATATCTCGACAACCCCTGGTCTTAGAAACTCGAAACTTGGATAAAATTTAAGGGGGGCTGTTTTAAGACTACCCATAAAATTTCATCAAATTCAGTTCAACTGTTCTCCCGTGGCGATGGAATAAAAAGCAGACAGACAGATTTTCAATTTTATTTATATAAATTAACATCCATAGCGTAGTTCAAGTAATCAATTTCCCCCATATACTATAGACTACGATCATTATTCTGGGAATAGTTATGGTTTTTCATAAGAAATAATGCCATGATACTCTTAAAATTCAAAAACACTCTTGTGTGTGTGTGTGTGCACCCATAAAAAATTGACGCTAACGCCTTGAAACTCGGCATGTATGTATAGTTTGAGAAAATATGTAAATAAATAGAATTTGGGAGCAAAAAAAATTTTCATTAAGAAATTGTGGCAACAAAAAGATGGCATTTTAGTAAGTGTCCTGTGCGGACACTTGTCCGCACTGACTTTGGTAGTCTTAAAACAGCCCCCCTTAAATTTTATCCAAGTTTCGAGTTTCTAAGACCAGGGGTTTTCGAGATATTAATGAAAAACGAAACTTTTTCTAGGAGTTCTACTCTCTAACTCTTTGGTTCCTTCAAACGAAAAATTTGAAAGTCGTTTGTTTAAAACGTGAAAGTGAAGTAAAACTTTATCACTGAATTTAGCTTCCAGTTTGTTAGCAGTCCAGTATGTTAGCTTCCAGTATGTTACACTGAGTTAGCAGTCCACGGCTTATGTGCAGTCCATGGCTTATGTGCAGTCCACGGCTTATGTGCAGTCCACGGCTTATGTGCAGTCCACGGCTTACGGCAGTCCACGGCTTCCCAGGCTGACCGAGCTCGGAGCCAATCCAGACGGCTCTATTTGTGTTAATGGGTCAGTGGTGGGCGCCTTAATAGACGTCGACATCTAATCCCACCTTCTGCCAGTCGTCTCCTAATAGTTTCCCTTGATACATAATGCATGGAGGATGGCAAATGCCTTCGCCATTTGTGTGGACGTGGCTACTCTCCTGACTGCACGATCCTCTCAAGCAATTGTCTGTCTGGGGCGTCCTGAGCCTCTGCGACGGCTACATGCGCCTCCTCTGTCCAATGTTGCCAACACCGAGCAACTACCATATCGTTTCGACCAAGATGGCTACCGATACGTCTGGTGGATCAACTAGCTTCCCTTATACCTATGATAAGACCTCTCTTTAAATCCGACAACTGTTCGTAGCGCCATCGAGTACGTCTCAAAAGCATCTTTGTACACAATTTGCATTATCAAAGCTAAAAATTCAGTTCCAATTGCCAGTCAGTAAGAACACCGATCGTTTTAAATGCTGCACGATGCGTCGTTTCGCCCTGTAACATCATTGGCGCTGTCAGTTTAATCATCTCTCATTATGGAGACTCAGTAAGACAGTTTCATGCTGAGTTGCGTGGTTGTAGCTCAATTTTTTATCGGTGCATATATATATATATATATATATATATATATATAATATTAAAACACCGTGAAATACTACATTACAAAATCATCTGAAATCACACTTAAAAGGCGCAAAGCTGCACTAAAAAGAGGATTAAAATATTGTCAAAAAGAAAAGAGGTATGGATGGAAACAATATACCAAAAGATGGCCGGGGGGAGTTGTGACCCCCTCACCCCGGTTAAGCATGCTTTACGTCGCGACAACACTCTTTTGCAATGTACCAGCTCTCCGGGAGTGTTGTCGCGACGTAAAGCATGCTTAACCGGGGTGAGGAGGTCACAACTCCCCCCGGCCATCTTTTGGTATATTGTTTCCATCCATACCTCTTTTCTTTTTGACAATATATATATATATATATATATATATATATATATATATATTACAACAAAGTGTAATTTCAATTCGAATCATGAAAACTATCAAATATTTTATCTAAATCTAGTTTTTCACACAATGTATCTACAAATATTTTTACGGAGATAGAAGTATTGTATCTACACCAAGACAAGGCACCAGCACCAGCAGAAACGATGAAACGTTTGTCTATTAAGTCAGGCACGTTTCTACAGACAAACGCGTTTGTATGAACGACTCAAAGTTCGAAGTGTTCGAAGTACACGAAAATAAGTTTAGTGTTCGAAGTACACGAAAGACGAAAGTGAATTGTGTTACGGAAAATAAATTTTCGAAGTACACGAAAGTGTTTCGAAGTACACCAAGAAAGTAAATGTTCTAGTTAAGTCACGAAAGTAAGTGTTTGAAGTACACCGCAAAAGCAAGTGTTTGAAATACGCCACAAAAGTTAAGTGTTAAGTTCACAAGTATACAAAATAAATACACAAGTACACTAAAGTAAGTGCTTGAAGTACAAAGGTACACAAAAGTAAGTGTATGAATTATTCTTAACGCTTCGTTAGTAACATTATACAAAGCGGAGTAAAAACACCAACTGGTTTTAGAGGGAAGCAATAGCGTGCCCCTTGTTGTACTGATTCGCTGTCTTTTTCATCCTGACGAAAGAGGATGTTATTCGTCTTCAAAACCGATTAATTCAACTTTGCATGCTGTTACTAAAAACGATTTATTTCTTTTCAAATTAACTCAGTGTTGTGTTCAGGTCTAACGAATTGTATTCAGGTCTCAAAACGTGCTTTTTCGACAAAAAAAAATCTCGAATTGCAAAATTTTGAGCAAAACGAAAACATATTTATGCAACAACAAAAAAAAAAAAAATATGTGCAAAAAAATAACTGTATCGGATTTAATTAGTATTGAGGGTCATACACTACGATTCTGCCAATTATTTATTGCATCACCTCAAAGATATTAAATGCACTAACACGACGTTACTTTCTCTTCGGAGGGGGGGAGGGGGCATCTCATGGCTGTTTCTTGGAATAAAGGTCTGTTGATCGCGGTTACAGGGAGAGGGGGTCACCTCAACTTAATCATGCGGGGTCTTAAGTTCGGGATGCACGGTCTCTTTCTGAGCAAATGAGGGGCGGAGCTGCACAATAGTGGAAACGTGATTGCAATGCAGACGAAAAACACATCTTGTTCTTAAAAAGGGGGAGGGAACCTGAGTTTCACGATCTGTATCTGACCTCTGCCGCGACCCCTCCCCTCCGAGACGTACAAAATAAAAAAGAAATATAAAAAATGTGTTATTCCGTCTGGATGATGGGGGGAGGGGGTGGCAGCAGTGCGGTGTGAGGTTCCGAAACGGGTTTGGAAGGGCGAAAAGAATTTGATACGGGATGCCTGGCCTTATGAAAGATGCCCGGATACATTTTTTTTTATTTTTAAAAATACTTATAGTGTAGGATCTTATAATTTTAACAGCAAAGTCGGTTCTACCCTCCATAGTATAGAAATATCTTGATATATATACTGTAAAAATAAAATAAAAAAAACTGAGTTGTTTCCTTTTAGGAAACAAAAAGCTATTCGACACAAGAAACCTCCTAACAATATGTTTTAGTAACGAATACAAACAAATATTCTACATTTCGAATGAGATTTCAATTCAGTAAAACGTGAACACACCATACAGCAAGGCCGCACATATATATTGTGGGTCCCTACAAGCATTTATCACGACCCTTTTCCCCACCATATTTGATTTTCTGCTGCTGTCATATATTTCCCTCTCAATAATAATAATAATAATAATAATAATAATAATTGTGCGGCAGGACGCCCTACGTGCGCCTTATTCGAATGGTGTTTGGCCCCTATGGATGGCTATATACCCAAATGACAATCAGTAAAGTATTCAAATATGCAAAAAAAAATAAAAATAACAATACTTATATAACGCTATATTCATCTATATGAAAAAATCTTAAGAAAACTGGATTCTTGGGGTTTTTATTTGACTGAGGACCCAAAGCTTATGCTTCATTAGCTTCGTGGTAAATCCGCCACTATGCCTGCCTGTAGCCAAGTGGTTTATTTTCCGGCTGTCAGATCCATAGGAGATGGGTTTCAATTCAAAATACGGGCCCGTCCGGCATAGTGATTTGATATATGTTTTAAATTGTAGCTCTCGGTCGAAGTAGTTATCGTCTGCATGAAAATATCAGGGTGCCAAAATAATCTACTCCAGTTCAAAGTGAGAGCTAGCTGCATGCATCGACTGAAGGAAGTTTTCTTGATGCATTATTTATTTAACAAAAACCTGCTTTCAACAAAACAGCTGTATTTCCTCATCCAGTAAAACAGCTGGGTACATATTTTTTATAGTGTATAAAAAACCCGAGAAAATAGCAAAATAGTGCTTTCCTGCTTATCCCTTCAGCACGTTAACCAGAGTTTGTGCTTCACTAGAAAATTTCTGAAAATTTTAAAGTTGTGCGATTTCAGCCCTACATTAATACAGAGCCCTGTTATAGGGCAAACGTCGCTTCGCTGTTATCGTAACCGTTTAATACTTTATAGACTGCCATAAACGGGGCTTTGATTTTATCATGCCGGGCTTGGGTTAATTGTCACCTGAACTGTGTTTGGAAGTAATTTTTTTTAACGTCTCCTTTTGATCAACTCTTTATTACCTACTCTCATCGCCTACTTCCTACTGATGAATGGCAGAAACTTCAAATCCATGGTCCAAAGAAGTGAAAAGCTGAATGACCAAGGGAGACATTTTTAATTATCTAGAATCCTTGCTTAAAGCGCGTTTTGTGCACCTTGGTAACCTCATTGCATACCTTACGTGGAGAAAGGGATAGACAAGTTAGAGATATATCATGTATGACCACGTTTTTAATGCTTTTCGGGATAATACATGGTATGTGTATCATAATGGATTCCGAAATTTCGAAAATGAGCTACAGACGGACTTACACTCGTTACAGAATAATGATATACGACTTTATGAAATATGAGAACCAAACATTTACAATACAGCACATAATATGAAAAAAAAATTAGTTAATGGTGAATAATGTAAGAAGGGGTTGCTGGGCCAGCTCAAGGAATATGCACAATGAGGAGGAAGTTTCCTTCATTTTTTAGAAGGATAAAGAGAACCTCATTCTTTGAGGAGGATGGGGGGGGGGGGGTGTTCAAGTTTCTCCAATTTTGAGGAGGTGATTTCTTACTGATAAGGAAGCGATGATTCCTGAGGAGGAGATTCTGACTAACTTTTTTAGGAACTTCATTTTTAAGGAGGAAAGACTCATAAGGACTGATAATTTTAGAAGTTATAATATTTTTTGGAGAAACTATTATTTGCGGTGGCAACGAAATGTACATAGAATACGATGATTCAGGAGAAAGAGATTCTACTCCTCCCAAATCATCGTATTCTGTGCACACTCTTTTATGAACCTCGTTTTAGAGAAGGAAGGGATATTTTACTGATAAGGACAAGATAATTCTTGTGAAGGAAAAACTAAGTACATTTTTGCGAACTATGAGAAATTTTGTCGCAGAAAGAAAAATTTCGTTTTAAGCTACAATTTCACAAGGATCGTGCGATGATTATTGGCTAGCCGTGAGCGTTTTTGATTGTAAACACATGATTCACAAGTGGCGTGTAAAGATTGGCAGTAAAACAATTTTACTATTTTGTTTCAAAATGTGACTTCGTTCACTATTCTTAAATTTTGCAGATAATCTGATACAAAAAAATTCACTTTCTAGAAAAAGACAACTGTGATAGAACACTATAAAAGTTGTAAGATTTCCTTGTACAACTATAAATTCAAATATAACACATCCCTTTAAAAAGTAAATTAATCAGTACATTTCTTTTAAATATAAGTCTCAGTAAACCAAATTCGGCAATTTTTTAAAAAATGTTAGTTCGAAAAACTTTAAACAAAATTTAAACTACAAAATCAAATTCAATAATATTTAAAAAAACTTATGTTCACTACTGCTCTTATTTTTTTTGCATAAAATCTTAAACAACAAATTCACGTTTTTAAGACAGACAACACTAATAGAACATTAAGTTTTGCTGGACTTTGATACACTTATTTTTTTTTTGTCTCAGAAAACAAAATTCTACAAATTAAAAGAAAAATAGATTTAAAAATCTAAGTTCTGTAAATCATAAAAAATTAGTTTTAGAAACTAAATTATATAAAATGTTAAAAATTATGCTCACTGTCGTTTCTTAATGATCGCTAAAAATCAAAAGAGACAATCCAGTTTTTTAGAAAAGACAACACTGATATAACACTTTTCAAAAATTGCAAGTTTTCTGATAATGTTGTAATTTATTTTATTATTTGTAATTTATTACTTTCCTTATATACATAATGCATTAGGAAAGTATTGTGACGTGGTCGAAAATTCGAATTCGAGTTTTCGACGGGAGAGCACGTTTCAAGCATCCCTGATAACGAATCAAACATTTTTGAAGTGATGTCTGTGTGTGTGTATGTGTGTGTGTGTGTGTGTGTGTGTTTGTGTGTATGTGAGTGTGTGTGTGTGTCAGTGAGTCTTTGGAGACGATTACTGACGAACGAATGGACCGATTCGAACGAAATTTGGTACAAAAATCACAATCCGTAAACACTGGAAGCCCATTGTTTTTATACGCAATCGAATATTCAGAACCCCCTAAATTTTCGAGTGAAATTTTGAAAAAATTATCAAAAAATCGAAACTGCTAATAAAGTTACGCAAATAGACATTTCTTATGTAATTTTTTATTAGGAAACGATTGAAATAAATTTTAGAACGCTAACATGAACCGTTCTCGAGATATTGCACATTTTTCAAAAAAATTATCAAAATGTCATATAAAATTAAAAAAAAAATATTTCCTATTGAGAAACATGTTCACTTTTCATATGTAATACCATGCGATAAATTGGGTGACATCATTCTCGTGGATCTGGCTCGTTCCATTCATTAAAAAATATACTTTGAGAAATACTTTTGTATTTGAACGCCAATAGTTATTTATCTGCTGTAAGAATAGCTTATTTCTTCGTCCATAACGCTTAGCGAGATTTTGGCGACGAATTTGGTGGAATGTCGCCAACTTGGCAACTTTTTTAAATGTTACTAAATTAACGAAAAACTCGCCAAATGGATAAAAATGACGCTAAATCAATGACGACTCATTAATGATGACGACATGGAAAATGACGACTCATTGACGAAAATTCAATATCTTGGAAAGAATATAAATAACTACTATAAAAATAATCTATTTTTTTTCACTGTAAAAGTAGTAAATTCATTGATTGCATTATATAAGGAAAGTCATGTGCTGTCCACATCATATTTTTTTTTATTAGTTTCTCTTTTCATGTAAAAGTAAGATGTTTATACAAATATTTAAAAATAAATAAACGAAGATTTTGCTATTATTTTAACTGTCCTTTGAATTTTAATGATTCACAAACTCTGAAAAGGTATACGAAATTAGTATGGAAATAACTAAGTCATTTCCTCCCCTAAGATGTTTAATCAACATATTTATCATAATACTCGTATCAGAAAGATGACAAACACTATGCTTTGCGAATTTTAATTTCTCAAATAATTAACCGATAAAGATTATCATCTTTAATAGAAAATAAAGGTATAAAAGTGTGTAATTTTCACTAAATTGTTGAAACTCGCAGAAAGTACCTTTTCCTAGATTGTAACTTTTCATAGAAATACATGAATTTCTTAGAAATATCCTTACACCTTTCTGGTAGGTCGGACGGTCTGGGTCTCAACAACAACAACATAAGTATTTCTTGAACACATTCTTTGTGTTATCCAAGCATATTTTTTTTATAAAATACAAGCCTCAATTATTCTATACATTAAATATAAGGAAAAAGACAGAACAAACCCACTAGCAAAACCAAGTCGCAATCTTTTGCAAAAATAACAAATGAGTATGACAATCGGAGGATAAAAGACAGCAAAATCATACGAGCATAAGTAAATGGTATGGTGGCGCTCCCTGCTCCTCATTTCAGGAACTAAACGAAAAATATTTATCCACTGTAATTCACCATAAAAGTCAGCTGAACAGTCTGTTAATCATATTAACATTTAAATGCAGGTCGGTCATTGGCATTTGCTGCACAAACGTTCTGGTTCTCAGTTTTTCGACAAATTCTCGAATATTATTCTTTTTAGAATATTTCCACTATGAAATATTTATTCATAAAAAGAAATCTGATCTGAGCAGCACATGACTTTCCTTATATAATGCAATGAATTTACTACTTTTACAGTAAAAATAAATAGATTATTTTTATAGTAGTTATTTACATTCTTTCCAAGATATTGCATTTCGTCAATGAGTCGTCATTTTCCATGTCGTCATCATCAATGAGTCGCTATTTCCCATGTCGTCATCATCAATGAGTCGTCATAGATTTAGTGTCATTTCTATCCATTTGGCATGTTTTTCGTTAATTTAGCAACATTTAAAAAAGTCACCAAGTTGGCGACATTCCACCAAATACGTGGCCAAAATCTCGCCAAGAATCATGGACGAAGAAATAAGTTACTCTTACAGCAGATAAATGACTATTGACGTTCAAATACAAAAGTATTACTCAAAGTATCTTTTTCATAAATGGAACGAGCTAGATCCACGAGAATGATGTCACCCAATTTATCGCATGGTATTACATATGAAAAGTGAACATGTTTCTCAATAGGAAATATTTTTTTTATGACTTTTTGATATTTTTTTTTAAATGTGCAATATCTCGAGAACGGTTAATGTTAGCGTTCCAAAATGTATGTCCACAATCGTTTTCTAATGAAACATTACATAAGAAATGTCTATTTGCGTAACTTTATTAACGGTTTTGATTTTTTGACGATTTTTTCAAAATTTCACTCAAAAATTTAGGAGGGTTCTGAACATTCGATTGCGTATAAAAACAATAGGCTTCCAGTATTTACGGATTGTGATTTTTGTACCAAATTTCGTTTGAATCGGTCCATTCGTTCGTCAGTTATCGTCTCCACAGACTCACTGACACACACACACAAACACACATACTTTCACACGCACACAGACATCACCTCAAAAATGCTTGATTCGTGATCAGGGATGCTTGAAACGTGCTCTCCCGTTGAAAACTCGAATTCGAATTTTCGACCCCGTCACAATAATTTCCTTATACATTATGTATACAAGGAAAGTAAAAATTCTTATAAAATTAAATGACAAATTGCAGGAGAATTTCTTACGGCCCGGTATAATTGAAGCCAGGGCCCAGCGTACCCGAATACCCGAATATCCGTAATACTGCAAGAAGCTTACTATAAACCACATTTTTTCGAACTTCTGTGGGGGGCTGTCAATTTCAACCCTTACACGTAGGTAGTATTAAATGCATGTTCAATTTTGCTCGGGTACCAGTTACCCGAATATACGGTAATATTTATACCCGAATCTAGAATACCCGAATTGTGCAAACTCACAGAAACCTCGATTTTGAATCTCCGACTCTATTACAATACTTCCCTTACTCTATATTGAAAGGAAATCCAAAATTTAAAAATAAAAAATGCTTTTGAGATTTAGGGCTGACTCATCAGTCTTCCCCCAGAGAGCATGCAAATGATGCGAAAGCGGACAAAGGCGCACATGGGGGCCGTACAGGCGGAAAAGCCACTCAACCGTGAAGTTTTTCTATCATGCCACTGCATGGGAAATACAAAGCATCTGGTCGTATATTTGTTTCAGAGAAACACAAAATTTTATAATTCTGCTCTCGAGTCCATGAATGAAAGATTTAGAGCACGCTTATAAAGTGACAGAATTTATTTTTATGTTTATGTAGCTGTGTTTCCCAAAGTGTATTAACTACGCGTATACGTTTTGGGGGGTACGCGAAAAGGTTATAAAGGGATACGCGGCTGGATATGTCGAATTTAAGTTTTTACCGATTGCAAATTCTGGTAAATCTAACATAAAAACAAGAAAGATCAATCATGCTTAAGGCATTGATTATGAAACACTTTCCAACTTCAATGCAATTTTATTTAAACAAGTCTAAAATGCAATACATTCCTCGGTAATATTTTGAAACTTATCACAATACTGCATTAATTTATTATATTTGAAAACTTAAACCTTCATCGAAAAAAATGAACTTCATTCAAATGACGGCATTGAAATATAAATTGCCTGGTTTAAACATCTCTAAAATGTTATACATTCCTCGGTAATAGTTTTAGAATTATCATAATACTACGATAATTTATTATATTTGAAAACTTCATCGAAAACAACTGAAATTAATTCAAATGACGTCATAGAAAAAATAACACGCCTGGATCTCTCTATAAAAACAGGATTTCATTCATAACTTTCTCCCATTCATTTTATTCATCACAATACTATAATAATTCATTTTATTTAAA
This sequence comes from Amaurobius ferox, assembly GCA_951213105.1. NCBI lineage: Eukaryota > Metazoa > Arthropoda > Arachnida > Araneae > Amaurobiidae > Amaurobius > Amaurobius ferox. Next base: position 73,978,592 of record OX578143.1, on the reverse strand, counting down.
CATTTTGTTTAAGACCATGGTGCTACAAAAAATTAAACTCTATGCTTGAAACTTCATCGAAAAAAATCGTCCTTCTCTTTATGAAATCAATTAATATTTCATTCATATCAGCCATGCAGACTCCATGGACTAAATTATTTTGTGTTAAAAAAATACAGGAATTCTAATACAACTCATTCTATATATTTTGCTGTTTACATTTTACATAGGTGAAAAATAGGCTTAGTTGTAGAAATAATCAAATTTAGATGAGCATTTAAACTCAAATATTGCGTTGTTTCAGTATGTAGATGCACAGAATTTAAGCAAAAATAAAGTAGTTTTAGGACGGATACAACACTCAATATGAATTAAAAAGAACTTAAAAAAATCACGATTTTGAAACAAGATGGATGCCATATATCATTTTGAAGTGGGTCATGTGATCGTTTCATATCATCGTCACGTGATCGTTTCATATAAGAGGTGTAATTATTATTTTAATTTTTATTAAAGAAACTACTGAATATATTTCGCTAAATTTTTTTTTTATATATTTTATGGAACAATTTGAACATTACCTAAAATTTTCGAACCAATTTGTGAATTTTAAATCCGCTTAAAAAATGTTTGAAAAATTAGGTCCCATAGGGCTCAATGTATTTCATTTTTTCGACCCGGATTCAATCCAAAACTAATTGGGTGATATTATTCATTTATATTCTCATAGGTTCTACAGACCGTCTGAACAACATACTAAAATTTCATTTTGATCAAGTCATTTTTACGGCAGTTATCGTGCTAACGGACAGACAGACAGACAGAATGAACAAAGTCATAAACACTTTTCAACTTTGTTGTAAAGTGTTAAAAAATGATAGTTAAATGCGCACTTCTAACTCAAATACCTCCTCAACCATGTGATAAATTTTGATGATTTTTACATTCTCATTCGCAGCCCAGGCGGTGAAGTGGATAGCGTCTTCGGCTGCTGTCTGATGGGCTCGGGTTCGAATCCCGAGTAAGGCACGGATGTTTATTGAGGCAAGTCAGTCTTCCGCCTTCTGGGTCCTCGTCTAAATGTGAAGCTGCACCCCCTCCGATCCTCGTCAGTGATGCTTGTTTGTAATAAACTTTGTTCTCTTGTCTTGTGTGTCTTTCTTCGTTATTTCCTGCGTCACTGGTCCTGTATCGGCTGTACCGAAACAGGAGGTCATTAGAAACAACAACACATTCTCATTCTATAGAAAAGTATAGAGAAAGTATTGTTTTCACAAAATTTTTCGTTTCCGAGATTTTGATGCCAATATATGATTTAGGACCTCCTAAACACGCTGTGACTATTTTTAGTGTGATGTCTGTTTGTCTGTCTGTCTGTATGTATGTATATATGTATATATGTATGTATATATGCATGCATGCATGTATGTATATAGTCTGTGTGAGATCGATTTCTTGCGCACACAATAGCTGCCTCAAATATTAATGAATCACGAAATTTTATATCCGGCTTTATTATCGAAAAATTTCGAACTAAATAGACTTTTTGTAATTCGAGCGAAATCTTCGAAATTTATTCAAAATTTTATATTTTCTTAAGATGGCCGCAAAATTGACATAATTATGCATAAAAAGGATTAGTTATGGCTCAATCACGAAATTTAACAGTTTCAATCATTGTTGTGAAAAAAAGCCGCGATACAATTCTTGTGTTCGTGACGTCATTAGTCCCCCTAGGAGGAAGCAAGTTATCCCTAACCCCCCCCCCCCCCCAAAGGGTGTACATCAAACATGACATCAATCGAAAGATCCTTTTCAAGTCCTTTAAAATGGAGGTTAACATGTTACAATTGTGACCATTTGTATCAATGATACAATTTCTTGCAACATTTGCAAAAGAAGAACAGAAAAAAAAAATCACAAGCAATTTATAAAGATTCTAGTATGAGAAGGTCGAGTTGAGCCACACTTCAGTATATTTTTTCAGGCAATGAGGATCCAGGAAATTTTCTGATGTAAGCTTTATCCACCTACAGCGAATGGATGAATAACAAGAGTTAGAAACCTGTTTTTATCTGTTTGTCATGACGGCTTATAACTCGATGGCAGCTCACCGAATTTACATATATTTTATACAGTTTGTTAAGCATAATAAGGCAAGTTTACGGTTAAAAATATTTCCGATTTTGTACCGCTTTAATATGCAAATCCAAAAAGCGCTTCCCAAGCAAAATGTATCCTGAAATACGTGATCTTTATCGACAAAACTTTTTCCAAATTGTGAGATTGAATCAAAAGAATATTTTAATAGAAGTTTTATCTGCTGGAATATGCAACTTTTATCGACGGAACTTTATTAAATTATGAGATTGAATCGAAAGAATATTTTATTAGAAGTTTTATGTCCTAATATACGCAATCTTTATCGACGAAACTTTTACAAATGGTGAGATTGAATCAAATAAATATTTCAATAGAGGTTTTTTCTCCTAAAATACGCAACATTTATCAACGAAACTTTTTTAAAATTGTGAGATTGAATCAAAGCAATATTTTAGTAGAAGTTTCATCGCCCTACACAAACCCTCAGAAGAACAGGCATTAAATACCTGATTTATTCGTCTGTAATAACCGTCGAAAACAGCTCAATTTTTTTGACTGATTTGTAAAAGTTGACTGACAGCAGATTTTTGGCTAAAATTTCTCAAATTTTACTCTATTTTTTTTTCTTTGTTACATTACTTATGTTGAGGACCCCACTTTGTGCAATATTCTCCAGTGCATTTCTTAAATTTCATATAGTTTCGCATTTTTTTTTGTCCGCAATTTGCTTTTTATGGGTCGAAACTGATACCACCATGTTATTATTATCATCTTTTTAAACTTTTTCATTTCATTGTTTCACTCTGTATGTTAAAACTTTAGGTAGGTATGAAAAATTAATTTTTCTTTGAAATAAAGTTACAATAAAAGCCTAATTTTCAGAACCTTCATTTAGCTTGATCTGGTGTTTGTTCAGTGTGATTCAAATATTTGAGGCCCTAAGTAAGTTCCATTAATCACAGAAACGTGAAATTTGGTATGTCGTTGTCGTTTATCGTACATTATAATTCTTTTGATTTCGAATATTATCGGGCTACACCCCGTCCGGAGCCCGCCATAGGGTCCGCCACTCGTTCTTAGGGAATAACTCGAAAACCAGAGCAGCTAAGAAATCCAAATTAGTATGTCGTTGTCTTTTATGGTATATTTGAATGTTGAATTTCATCGGGCTAGCCCGTCTTGGTCCCGCCATAGGAGTGTACTCGTTTCTGGAGAATTCAAATTTAGTATATCATTGTCTTTTATAATATATTTTAATTTATGTCCCGGTACTTGATGCCTTGCTTTGCCAGTTATATACATATGTATTATTTAGATATATGTTATATAATAAGATATATGAATAATAAGATATGATTAATAAGATATATGATTAATACTACATAAGATATGATTAATAGGATATAAGATTATATAAGATATGATTAATAAGATATAAGATATGTTTAATAGGATATAAGATTATATAAGATGATTAATAAGATATAAGAAATGATTAATAGGATATAAGATTATATAAGATATGACTAATAAGATATAAGATTATATTAATAAGATATAAGATATGATAAGATATAAGATTATATTAATAAGATATATGTATTATTTAGAAAATTGTTACATTTTACTTACTTAAAGTGATTTTTTTAAGTGAAAAATTTGATTTTCCTTTAAAAATCTCATGTTAGGCGAGAATCTCAGTTAAATAAAAATGTTTGATAATTTTCTAGCGGATTCTTAGCATATTGTAACTAAAAGATATTTTTAAGTTTTCATAGTACAGCATTTGTAAATAATTAATATACAATTCTGTTTAAGGACGTTGTTGACAACAGTGATTTTCAACTAAACTTATGTACCAGATTTCTTACAAATTTTCAGTGCACTTGGGGTACATGGGCGACCGTAAAACGTTTTTCGAGGGGCAGGGGGGGGGGGGGGCTCAAGAATAAAATGTACAACATCGCCTAGTTTGATACTCGCTTTTGTTAACTTGAATATCCAAGGGGAAAGTGTCTTCCTCTAGGAGCGACCATAACTTCATATTTAATAAAATGGTTGTAAAAGTTCAGCTAATTTAGAAATAAGGAAACATTTCAAATGTTATACTTTGTATGTATTTATCTTACATAGGTAATATATATATATTAAAATATTATGCATTTCATTCAGTTTTAGCATTTTTATGTTATATTATTTTGTTTCATTCACCAAGGTGACCAAGGAAATAAAACTTACTGAAAGTGCGAATTCCAATATAAATTCACTTATAATGCAAAAACCTTTTCCAAGCCAAAATGACAATCGCTCAGCCTCCCCAGACGAAAGTATGACCTGGGGAGGCTGAAAATTTGGCACAAAATTTGATATTACAAGTGAAATTTATATTGGAATTCGCATTTTCATAAGTTTTATTTCTAGAAGCTTTATTTATTGGTGAATAAAATAATTTTACATAAAAATGCGAAGAGTGGATGAAATGCACGAAACTTTAAAATGTTACTTATGGAAGATAAATACAAGATATAACATTTTAAATGTTTTCTTATTTCTAAATTAGATGAACTTTTATAATCATTTTATTAAATAGGTAGTCCTAGTCGCCCATAGGGGTTGTAAAAGAGGGGGGTCACACTCCTCCTTGGACATTAATATACAAGAGAGATCAATCATGCTTAAAGCATTGATTATGAAACACTTTCCAACTTCAATGCAATTTTATTTAAACATGTCTAAAATGCAATGCATTCCTCGGTAATATTTTAAAACTTATCACAATACTACATTAATTTATTATATTTGAAAACTTAAACCTTCATCGAAAAAAATGAACTTCATTCAAATGACGGCATTGAAATATAAATTGCCTGGTATAAACATCTCTAAAATGTGATACATTCCTCGGTAATAATTTTAGAATTATCATAATACTACGATAATTTATTATATTTGAAAACTTCATCGAAAACAACTGAAATTCATTCAAATGACGTCATAGAAAAAATAACACGCCTGGCTCTCTCTATAACAGCAGCATTTCATTCATAAATAATTTCCCATTCATGTCATTCATCACAATACTATAATAATTTATTTTGTTTAAAAATTAAGACCATGGAGCTACACGTAATTAAACTCTATGCGTAAAACTTCATCGAAAAAAATCGTCCTGCTCTTTGTAAAATCAATGAATATTTCATTCATATCAGCTATGCAGACTCCATGAACTAAATGATTTTGTGTTAAAGAAATACAGCAATTTCAAATACAACTCATTCTATATATTTTGCTGTTTACATTTTACATAGGTGAAAAATAGGCTTCGTTGCAGAAATAATCAAATTTGGATGAGCAATTAAACTCAAATGTATTGTCATTGCGTTGTTTCAGTATGTTGTTGTTGTTGTTGAAACCCAGACCGTCCGACCTACCAGAAAGGTGTAAGGTAACTGTTTGGACGGTCGGGAAGTGCCACCCAATTTAGACCGGAACCCAGTGGGGGAGGCATCCACAGGTTGTTTCAGTATGTAGATGCACAGAATTTAGGCAAAAATAAAGTGGTTTTAGAACGGATACAACACTCAATATGAATTAAAAAGAACTCTAAAAATCGCGATTTTGAGACAAGATGGATGCCATATATCATTTTGAAGTGGGTCACGTGATCTTTTCATATCATGGTCACGTGATCGCTTCATATAAGAGGTTTAATTATTATTTTAATTTTCATTTAAAAAACTACTGAATATATTTCGCTGAATTTTTTTTTATATATTTTATGGAATAATTTGAATATTACCTAAAATTTTCGAAGCAATTTGTGGATTTTAAATCCGCTTAAAAAATGTTTGAAAAATTAGGTCCCATAGGGCTGGGCTCAATGTATTTCATTTTTTCAACCCGGGTTCAATCTAAAACTAATTGGTTAATATTATTCATTTATATTCCCATAGGTCCTACAGACCGTCTGAACAACATACTAAAATGTCATTTTGATTAAGTCATTTTTACGGCAGTTATCGTGCTAACGGACAGACAGATAGATAGACAGACAGACAGACAGACAGACAGACAGACAGAATGAACAAAGTCATAAACACTTTTCAACTTTGTTGTAAAGTGTTAAAAAGGCGAGCATCGGGGGCCTATCGATGTTGTACATCATGGGTTTGAGTACCCCCCCCCCCCCTCCCCTCTGGAAAAAATTTTACAGGCGCTTATGTATGAAGTAGAAATATATTAGAATATTATTAGTAAGTGATAGAAAAAATATATCAGTTTTGTAAATATAAACAGCTAGAACTACCGAAATAAAGCAATTCCAAGGAGTGCACTGAAAATGCGTGAGAACAACAATGTATTCAACAATGTACTTTTGATACAATTTTATATATTAATTATTTACAAATACTATACTTTAAGAGTAAAATCTTAAAAATATCTTAACTATAATATGCTAAAAATTATCAATGACTTTTGTTTAACTGAGATTCTCCTGTAACGTGATTTTTAAAAGAAAATTAGCTTTATTCTTTCTAAAACTCACAAATACGCAAACGGATGCTTCGCCATATTGTTGCTGTGACTAAGTCTACTTCACAAACGACTTAAATTTAATGGTAGTCATTATTAGCGTGTTTCCTTGTCTTGATATTGTTTAAATTTAGGCGAATGTCATGTTGTTCGGTGAAAATGACTCATATTTTATAATATTACATAAGACTTTTTTCTGCGAAGATTAATTAATAAAATCATATTTGACCCAAAATGGCAGATGCATTCCCTTGCTTAAGAAATTTTCATTCATGAAACGCCACGTCCCATATCCAATCATTCTCTGTCATTACGTTGTTCATAAAGGGTTGAAAATAGGGGAAGAAATAGAACTATAAGCTAGCTTCTAGGAAGGTGGCTAACTTATCAGCCAGGGCGGAGTTTAACGGATGGGCGGGGCTAATACCATGATTCTTTCAATGAACCGTAAAAACTGGATGATTTCAGCTTCTAGATATGCGTTTTAATGGGAAAAATATTTTGAAATGTCTCATTTTAAGTAAGTAGAGTGTAGAAAACCCAGGCCACACGACCAACCCAAAGGCTAATGGTAGCTTTCTGTGTGGGTTTTCTAAAAAAAGACATATTTATTTGCAAAGTACATTCGCAAAGTTATATTAAAATATATAATAACTTAAAGTATCTTTAAATTAGATTTTATACATGGGAGACTCAGCTTCTGAACCTCAATGGGCTCTACGCTACTGTACGCTACTGATACACACACAGGAGACAACACTTCTAAAACGTTCGATTCGAGTTCAAAGATGCTTAAAACGTGGTCTTCCGTCAAAAACTCGAATTCGAATTCTCGACACCGTCACAATACATTATATTATGTATGTAGAGAAAAAGACAAACGTTCTTATTAAAAAAATTCTTCATCGCATCTTTTGGAAAGAATAAAAATAATTCGAAATCGATACTGACCCTTTGAATGTCATGTTTTTAGACTCATTAAAACTCACGTTTATTAGCACACAACCTTTACCAATTCTTTAAACAAGAACTTGCAAATCAAAGTCGAAAGGACACGTTCCTTTTAGAACTGCAAACAATTTCTTCTACCTCATTGAACAACACCAGCCTGCAAAACACACCCTTTCCGTTTTCTAATGATACTACTTTTTATATGTAATTACGTCGACTAGATTCTAAAGTTTCCAACAATTCGTTTTGATTTTTTGTGTCAAGATCCATTTCACGTGCTCTTCACATTCAAAATGAAAACTCGAGTCCTCTCAAATTGATCTTTTTTTATTTTTATTTTACAGGCAGAGCTTTCAGAAGAGGCCTTGCACGACACGTATAAAAATGAAATTATTTTAAAATGTTAAAGAAACTATTTTAAAACAGCAGCTTCCATAATTTTATTATATCTTGTGACTAATTTTATTTTACTGACAGACATATATCAGTTTGGTGACGACAATTGTTTAGAGGTTGTTACAAGCCCCTTTTTTATGCCTAAAAAACAACGGGCGCCCTTAGCAAACATTAAGAGTTCGTTCTTAGCTGTTATTAAGGGTGCATACTGTTCTTTTGGTCTGAAGAAGGGACTTATAACTCCCAAAAATCAATTGTCGTCACCTAACTGATATATGCCTACTTTCTTCATGTATTGTACGTTATTGTTCATTTGTACGTTATTGTTTTGTATGTTGCTGCTTTGTATGTTATTGTTTTGTATGTTGCTGCTTTGTATGTTATTATGTTCTATGTTGCTGCTTTGTATGTTATTGTTTTGTATGTTGCTGCTTTGTTATTGTTTTGTATGTTATTGTTCTGTTCTTTTATTAGTTATGTATGTTATTTTCTGACAAGTAACAGTTTTATTTATTGTAATGCAACTTATGGTTTTGTTTTTCTTCAAAAACAAAAATAAGCTGTTGTACAAAATAAGTGCACAAAATGCAATACAAATTCTTAATAAATTCGTCCAAAATGAAGTGTACTAACCATTTTCCACCTTCATAAATTTATTGTTAAACTTGCATTGTGTATTCAGGACTGCCGACAGGATAGGTAAAAGAATGCATTGCATAAGGGTTTGGAGGTTTAGATCCCAGGATGAATAAACAGTTTATGAAAAAAGTCAATGACTTATAAAATAGGGGTATTAGGGAACCGCGCATTTGATGAGTAATGGTTCTGAAATTCTAATAACAACACTCTGTGTACTTGTCAATGTACTTATATATGTAAGTACAATGACAGTTATTTTATATTTACAATTGGCTATGTTCTTAAAATTTGAAATATTATAACTGTACAAATTACTATTGTGAACTTGACAAATGATTGTGATTGAAGCTTATGGTAATAGTTATGTACAGTAGTATCATATTAAACTTGAATATCGCTATTTGTCATGTTATAATACTTTATAGCTGAATTGGATAATTTTTAGAAAAAGTTTTCGATGACTTGAAGTTCTGGAACTACGAGTTCGATTGGACGTCACCTTATATGTAAGAGGTTTCCTGTTTGTTGTTGTAACTACTGATTTCGAAAATTGTTTATTAATTGACTTGATATGGAATATGTATATTATGTAACAGTTTTCTGTATTTAGTTTTCACTTTTTTGGCTGACTCTGTATCTTCTTCAATAAAGTTGATTCCTCGATATTTTGTATTTGGTTGTTACATGTGTTTTGTTTTTGACTTTCATTCCATCTATCCGACTATCTGTAGGATACGCTCGTTACCGCCATAGACATATAGCACCATTTGACTATGGACATAATAGTAACAACGGACTTGGGGGTGTTAGGCCATGGTCAAGTGGTGGTGGCGTGTGTTGGCCTGGATGCTATTACCAATGTTACAGCGCCTAGAAGAGGTTTACTCCTAGGCACTTTACCAGTGTCCCAAAGTTGCTGTTGCAACAATATCTCCCTTAGGTTGTCATTTGATCACCTCGTTTTTCTATCTAAATATTGCGATATTGGTATACATCAATAACCGGAACTCGTTAAAATTCCAACAACTTTTTTTATTCAAAATTACCCCAATTAATTCGTCATTTACATTTTCATAAAATTTAAGTTCCTCATAGTAAAATTAGACATAAGATTACATCATCCTGTAGAATGTAACCCTCGTCATGATGCGACTGTTGTTATGACTATGAGGTAATCTTCTTTATTATGTAACACTCATTTTTTAACATAACCGTAGTTAACAACATGGCGTAAACTATGTTATGGCGTAACTTTGTTGGACCTTAGTTATGTGAAAATGTAGTAGATTAAAAATCAACGAGTTTTCTACAAGGTAAAAATAGTGACTGCCTATAAAAAAATTCTGAACATTGCTGTCTTCTGTTCCAAGGAAAACTAATCATTCGAAATGGATATTAATACCCTTTGACTGTCAAGATTGTCTTTTTTTTTATAGTCATTAAAGCTCATGTTTATTAGCCTGCGCAATCTTAACCCCAACCCTTTTAACTCCAACTTTTAAATCGAACTGGAACGAACGCTTCCCTTTTAAGAAACTAACAGACGATTTCTTCTACCTCACCAAACAATACGCATCCTGCAAAACACATCGAACATTTCCCGTCCCGTTTTCTAATGATGCCGCTTTTTATATTTAATTACGCCGACTTAATTCCAAAGTTTCTAACAACGCGTGTTTGTTTTTTGAGCGAGAGGCATTTTACATTCATTTTTACTTTTGGCGCTCGGAAGCTTGTAAAAGAATACAAAGAGAAGAGAAGAAAACAAAAAGAAAGCCTTCTCCCTCCTTAAATGCTGCCGGCAATTAAAATATAAAATAAAATTATTCTTTAAGGATTCGCAAGGTACAAGGAAAATTCCCCCTGATGGAAGCAATTAATTTTAAATTCATTCCAACATTGTTATCATTAACTGGCTATAGCCCCTTTTGTTATTTATTTAGCTGTAATCTCGGGGTTTCTGCCGGGGCGGCCGCCGTTTTTTAGGGGCTTACTTCGGAGAGAGATATTAAAGGGCGATTAGCACCATAAAAGTACTTTTTCCAGGAAAGAATTCGGAAAATAATTTAATTAAGAATGGTGTATAAATCAAATAAAGTAACAATTATATATTTTTTTTAAATGTAGGCGGAACGTGTATTTGGAAAAATAAAAATAACGAAAAGCCTAAATACTTTTGATGCTCCTGAAGTGCGCAGCGCAAGAATGGATTCGGTTTGTTTAATCGATTTTTTCGGAATCGATACTCACAATAACTTAAGATGCGATGCCCGAAAAGAGGCGATATTTATTTTTTATTTTTCATATAATATATGGCAATAAAGGTCAAGTCACGCCACTACAGGGCCGGTCATAGGGGAGGTCGAACACTACTTGAGGGGGGGGGGGTGCAAGTCGGGAGGGGGACAGCGATCCGATTTTTTTAATGGGGGGATATATAAACAATTCACAAGAAAGGAAACATCAAATATAGAGTGGTCCAGTGGAAATTGTCTACAATTTAAGTAGGTAACTTCGGCTGTTATTTCGACTTTTACTCACCGCTAAATTAGAGTCAAGGTGGTATACACAACAAGAGATATATTTCCAATCTGCTGGTATTGTTTATAGAAGCAGAATGGCATTCAAAATTTAGCATTCCGCCATCTGTTTGTTCATTATTGTTGCCAAAAAAAAAAAACGTAAATTCTTAAAGTAGATTATACACTGATACTTTCTAAATTACCAATGTGTGCCATCGAGACCCTTTATACTGCCACAGAAAGGTGCTCAATAGAGAACAGTAAAATGACTTTCTAGAGCACTCAAAACAACATTTTATGAAAAATGCTGTAATTTAGTTTTTTATTGCATTAAAATTCACTGTCCTGACAAGTCTTAAAAATTTCGAGCTCTCAAAATGCTACCCGTATAATTTTTTTTTTCTTTAATAATTTTCTTTACGTTTTTATAATTTTTCTTTAAGTTTTTACAGTTTTTACTCTTCCCTAAGCAAGCTCCTGCAAGTGGTACGGTGCGAAACAAATATTTTCTTATATAAGGCATTTTTAACACTTTCCAACATTGCTGAAAAGTGTTTATGACTTTGGTCATTCTGTCTGTCTGTCCGTTCGCACGATAACTGTCGTATAAATGACTTTATCAAAATGAAGTTTTAGTATGTTGATGATACCGGTTGAGACGGTCTGTTGGATGTTTGGGAATGAAAATAAATAATATCACTCAATTAATTTCGAATTTAACCCGGGTTGAAAAAATGAAATACACTGAACATTATGGGACTTAATTTTTCAAATATTTTTTTAAGAAAAATTTAACTTCACAAATTACTTTGAAAATTTTAGGAAATATTCAAATTATCACGTAAAATGTATAAAAAAGTTTCAGCAAAATATGTTGAGTAGTTTTTTAAATAAAAATTGAAATAATAATTAAATCCATGATATATGAAGAGATCCCATGACTCATTGTAAAATAAAATAGGTATTCCATTTTGCCGCTGTAACCGCAGATGTTTAAAGATCGTTTAAATTTATATTTTGTGTTGCATCCGTCATAAAGCCATTTTTTTCTTGTTTTTGTATTATCTGTGAATCTAAATTCTGTGCGAACGCAATTACAATATTTTTTTATTTTAAATGATCACTATGATAATTCCTACAACGAAGCCTAATTTTAACGCATGCAGAATGTAAACAAACCAAGCGATTGTGAGATGAGGTTATATAAGAATTGCTGAATTTTTTCATGTAAAATTATTTAGCTCTGGAGTCTGGAATTAAGTGATATGAATGAAATATTCATTGATTTTACATAGAAAGGCAGACGATCTATAAAATGAAATGGTTTGTCATAGTTATAACCATGGAGTGAGAGTGGTTACAATTTCGAAGAACTCATTTAACAATGAGCTATATAGTTTCTATAATAATGAAATATTAACTGCAAAAGCATTGTAAATACTTCGCAAATTGTAGCTTCGATTACATCAGTTGAATAAAGTTTTGTATAACTAGCATTGTCTTTTTAGATGAAGTTTCAAATTTTCAAGTATAATAAATTACTGTAGTATTGTGATAATTTAAAAAATATCAGCCATGAATGTATCACATTTTAGAGATGCTTATATAAAATTGCATTTCAGTAGGAAAGTGTTTCATAATCAATGCTTTATACGTGATTGATCTTTCTTGTTTAATTATTTTCTGCGTTACGGTTGTGTTAGTTGACAAATGATAGCGGTTTCTCGATTTCTGAAAGATTCTCGCGCTTGCAGTACCTAGCCATGTATTGATTAATGTCCATAATTTTAATTTAATTCAAGTATTTTATAACATAAGAGAAATCTGATCAATTTTTGATGAGTTTCAATTTTATCTATTATTTATGTGAAATGTGGAATTAATTTATTCGTGCCTTGCATTTTCATCATTTTACCTTGGATTTTCATGCTGAGCAACATGTTTACTTATAAGGGTTGCCAGCACTTGAATGAATCCTATGACTAGAATTGCAGAAAAAATGGTTAGGCTTCATAGATGTACTACGCAATGTAGTTGAAAAGACCTCAGTTGTTTGTTATTCTGTCTATTTCAACTGGCTGCGGCCTCATTTTGCGCAGCTTTCGAGATACAATAGAGACAACGATGACTCACAGATACAGATTAAACAAATTCATTTATTATATAAAATATACTTTTAAAATATTATCGACTGATATGGCCGATACATATAAAGATTTCAATTTTAACTTTCGTAATCTCATACTGGAGAGAATAATGTTATCCGTTTTAGGCTTAACTAAGTGCTGTCCAAATGGCTGCAGTCGCAAAACTTTACTATAATCTATCGATCTATAAATAAAAAAAATGAAATTTAGACAAAATGGCAGAATTAGCTCTAAAATGAAATTCACACTCAAAAAGTTATTTACATTTGCGATATTTTCCTTGGTTATTTTAGCACCGACGGAAATAGTGATTTGGATTGCAACCATCTGCTTAAAAACTTGCCTTCGTCTTTCAAATTTATTACAAATAAACACTATTTCAATGCCACAAAAAAAAAAAAAAAACTCCGAATGCTAAAAATGGGAGTGGCCAAATGTGGGCGGGGCCATATATATAATTGATACATGTTCCGATTATTCACGATTAATTCTTGAAGATATTTTCTAAACAATGTTAATTTTCCATAATTGCCAGGATTTCTACTTTGTTTAATTACTTACAGAAAGGGCAGAGCCGCCATAATTCTTGTCTGGGCTCTAAAAATAAAGTCTAAGCCCCCCCTCTCCATACAATTATTAATGGAGATTACAAGCATTATATAACAAACATTATGCATTTTTATATAATATTATAGATAGTGACAAGATATTCAAAGCTTTACTCTCCTATTCGTTTTCCTTTTATCTACGTACATATGATTATTAGAATTGCAAAGACGGGGAAAAACCCAGAAATAAACCACTTAATTTATATTCCAGGGAATAAACCGGGTTTTTTTGAAAGGGAAAAATTTCCAAAAAGTGGAAATTTTCAGTCATTGCATTTTGGATTGTAAAAGAAATGTGTTTGACCCAAAACTAATATTTATTTTTTTCATTCGGAATTGTGAATAGCTAAAGCATAGAAAATTGAGACAGATTTGTTGGATCCAAGAAAAATATTAAATTATGTGACTTTTTGCTTTCCTTTTATATACATATAATGTATAAGGAAGTATTTTGAAGGGATCGAAAATTCGAAATCGAGTTTTCGACGGGAGAGCACGTTTCAAACATCCCTGAATACGAATCGAACGTTTTTGAGGAGATGCCTGTGTGCGTGTGTGTGTGTGTATGTGTATGTGTGTGTATGTGTGTGTGTGTATATATATGTGTGTATGTGTGTGTATATATATGTGTGTGTGTATATGTGTGTGTGGAAGGGGAAAGTGTGTGTGAAAGTGTGTGTTTGAAAGTATGTGTGTGCGTGTGTGTGAAAGTATATGTGTGTGTGTGTCCGTGGAGACGATATCTCACGAACGAATGGCGAGATTCGAACAACATTTGGTACAATAATTACAAACTGTGAATACTGGAGCACTATTGTTTTAAAACTCAATCGAATGTTCAGAACACCCCTAAATTTTCGAATGAAATTTTGAAAAAATCTTCAAAAAATTAAAACCATCAATAAAGTTATTTAAATAATAATTTCTTTTGCAATTTTTCAATTTAAAACGATTGGCAAAAAAAATTAGAACGCTAGTATGAACCGTTCTCGAAATATCACACATTTTTCAAATAAATTTATCAAAAAATCATATAAAATTTTAAAAAATTAACCATTGTAAATTATGTTCACTTTCATATGTAATATTATGCAATAAATTTATTAACATCATTTTCGCGGA
This sequence comes from Amaurobius ferox, assembly GCA_951213105.1. Taxonomy (NCBI): domain Eukaryota; kingdom Metazoa; phylum Arthropoda; class Arachnida; order Araneae; family Amaurobiidae; genus Amaurobius; species Amaurobius ferox. The sequence goes on along the minus strand of OX578143.1, from coordinate 73,963,592 downwards.
TGAAGCTCGTTCCATTCACGAGAGAAGCTACTTAGGGTACTAGTTTTTTATTTGGACGCCAATAGTATATATACCTACTTATTTCTGACCTATTTCTCGTCCATAACGCTTGACACAATTTTAGCGAAAAATTGGCGAAATATCGGCAACTTGACGACTTTATTAAAATGTCGCCAAATCGTTAAAAATGACGCTAAATCAATGAATATGATGACTAATTGATGAAAATTCAAAATCTTAGAAAGAACATAAGAATAGACTATAAAATTAACCCATTTCTCCGTCCGTCCATCCGTGACGATGGGCGAAAATTTTGGCAGAATGTTACCAACTTGGCGACATTTTTTAAATGTTGCGGAAAAATGTTGCAAAGTGAGAAAAATGTCGGCAACTTGATAAAAATGACGCCAAATGGGAGGTTGCAATGATTTGCAAATTTTGAATTCCGTCGTATGACGAGCATACCTTCTAGAATATAAGAAATGCTCTTCTCTCCGTTTCTTCATAACACTTGGCGAACTATCTAGCGCGACATCACCATCTTGTCGATATTTCGCCCCAGATTGAGGTAAATATCGACAAAGTTAATGAAAAAAGCCTAATTGATGAACAAATTATTAAAATATTTTGATATATAGACTATATTGCTTATTGAGGATGCTATCAATATTAATTATTGTTAATTTAGAGTTGCGTGAAATATAAGTTAATTGGGTACTTTGAAATAGTATTACATATTGTCATCCAGAAAAGCGCCAAATGTGCAATTCAACGTTAAAACAGCTGTACCGTGGATCTTTTCATCATTTTTTCACTGTGGAAGAACTAAGTCCGTTGCATTATAAAAGGAAAGTCATGTGCTGCCCACATTAGATTTTTTATTTTATATAAGTAAAACTGAAAATTTATTCCACATATAAATTGTAACTTAATTTGTAAATATTTTAAAAGTAAAAACACTCCGATGAAATACGTATTACAGAGTGATTAATTCAGTCATATTGATTTAATATTGAACGGTAATCAGAAATCTATATTAGTCCCAGTAACATTTTAACAATTTTGTGACTAATATAATTTGCACATTTTGAACAAAATGTTTATAATTTCAAAATTTCAAACATTTTATTTCAATAGACATTACCTTTAAACTAATACTGGATTCAGTAAATTTATCTAAATGGCGATTCATCATTAAGGTTTAAACTGCATAACGCGCCGGATTAGCCAGATCATATAAGAAACGCTTAAATTAGTTTATTCAAATCAAATGTTTCCAATGCTTTCAAAATTCCCCGTTTATTTCCCAAAATTTCAGGGTTTATTCACCCGTCTCAAAATTCCTGGGTTTTTTCGCAACTCGAACGATTATAGATAAACTTATTTTTATTTTTTTATATCTTTCACTATAATCTTTTTTATGCATACAGCAGACAATTAAATATTTCCATTCTTTTTGTTGCAATGCATAAGTCAGAATAAATTTCAAGAATCCGGCAAAAAATATCTAAAACTAATATGAAAAAGCAAAATTTGCAAATATGAAAAAAAAAAGTGTATAAAAATAACATTAAATCAGAACAGTTTAATTTTGTGGTCTGAAAATTTTCCTGGATTAGACATGTGAACGATTGCGATCATATTCTCAGAAATTCAGAATCGATGTCTCGCATGTTTTATCCTCTCAGAGCTCCTTTGTAACCGATTGCTGCACTGGAAGAATTTGTTAGGTAACTGTGTCTGTGTTAACAGTAAAAATCCGACAAACGGCGCTGATGATGATATTTTGCAATACATTTATTTTCATGTATCTATGGTTACTGATAATTCGTTCTTGCTGAACTTTAAGAATAGCAGAACCGACACAGTGGTGCTGTTTGCTTCACAGTGAGGAGGGTCCAAAAATTTGATTTCAATTAGCAAAGTTTGTATTTTGCATTTAATTTGATGTTAGTGTATTTTTCAGGCTGAAATCTAAATATACATCTATGTATACAAGCATGTATATATGTTTTCATATGTAAGTACGTATAAATACACTGTAAAATATTCTGCAACCTTTGCTTACTTTTTTTAGCTACTTTGTTGATAATTTCGGCAAACTATTAGAAAAGCCACAATTACAACCGTTCATGAAAATTCCAGCTTCATTTCTGAAATATTCAGCTAATTACCGTCTGCCGAAGCGTTATTTTTGTATATATATATTTTTTAATTGTGAATTTTGTATCCTAATATTCTTTTCATCCCCCTTTCCATTGTAGTGATGTGTTGCCTTCTATCTTTATCCTTGGTCTTGGTCTATAGTCATTAATTTGTAACAGATATGCTAGAGATGGGTTTTTTTTGTACATACAGTGGTTTATGCATAATTTTCGATTAAAATCTTTCAATTTATATATATATATATATATAAATTAGTAAATCCAAAGTTAGAATGTATGTAGTAACTCATAATACACTTCCAAAATTTTCTACAAAATACAAAGAAATAAAATTAAGACATAAAGAGGAAATAATAAAGCGTAATGCAGGTCATAAAGACAAAGACAATCAACAAATTTCAAAAATAAGGAATGCAAATAAGAAAACAAAAAAATCAAGCAAAAAAGCTTGCACATGGAAGAGATTTAGGCTTACGATAAGTTCATTTCGAAAAAATTCTCTTCGGGTCCATATATCCCTTCGAAATGAACACAAAAATGCTTATATATATACATATATATATATATATATATATATATATATATATATATATATATATATATATATATAATAAAAAAGATAAAATTAAAAATGAAATAAAAATAGTTAGACTAATTTAAAGCATGATCAGTGTCATACCCAGGTTCAAAAACAAAACGGAGAAAAATTAAGTAAAGATACTACGAAAGGAAATATCAGACAAAAGGAAAACAATGCTACCATAAAAGACAAAATGATCTTAATTTTAAATATCAATAATACACATGAATTTATTAACATTCAAGAGCGATGCATACAAATCAAGTTCAAACATCAAAGGATTATCAAAATCTAGAGGCTCAAAATATTAAAATGACAAAATAAGAGAAAAGATACAATCCGAAAATATGAAATTGGATAGAACCTCTGTGGATCCAGCTTTTCAAGGATCTTTGCATCCACATAGGTTCCAAATGTGTTTCGCTCAACGATACAGCCACATGGCCGAAATATCGTCAGAAGATTCGACACATTTCCAGACAATAACATAAATGAAAATAACAAAAAATAACAAAAGGAAATTGGAAGGAATATGATGAAAGTGCATAAAGCATACATATAAGTAATCTAACCAACAATCCACAATGATTCAGATAGAATTAAAGTCATACCTTTCATTACCATTATACAGGACACATATATCGTTGCACTAAACAAAGAATTAGGAAAGAGTACTACAAAGCGCCATCTGTTGAGAATTACAGGAAATACTTCTGAATATTCAACCAATGGACTATACAAATTTATATGTTTCAAACCCAAAAATTAGAGATATAAAGATAAAAATAAAAGAAAAATATGTTTACGCAATATACTAAGTAATAATTAATAATTAACAATTATATAATATGTATCCAAAACTTATTACTAAGACAATAAAATCTCAAAGAATATTTTAATGTTTAAAGTATACAATAGCAATTTCAAATTAGACTAAATCAATAAATAAAATATTATAAATAGTACTTAAATTTCTAAATTGATATTTAACAAAATTAACTGGATATGATTCAGCCTTACAGTATAGAAATAAATCTGCTAGATGGTTACTGTATTGTATATTTTCACATAACCTAAAAATCCCATGAAATTGATTTATTAAAATATTTATATATATATATATAAAGCTGCTATCATATCAATCTGGTAATTCTATTCAATTGTTTAGAAACATCATTTTAAACCAACTATTTCGAATACATCGACTTTCTGATCGTCGGTTTCACTTTCTCCACATCAATAATCTTAAACGCATTTGTCAAAATTAACAATATCCGGAAGTATTTGTAAATAATATTATTAATAATTTCAAATATACCACGTAATATTTTTACACATGCATTATTTATCTTTGATTGGATAACTCAATTTTGAGAATTCACCCATTCTTATCACCTAACTTACCACTTGGCCTGAGTCTAATACTGTTTACTATTTTCGAATGACTATTTTCCTCTTGTCCTGAGTCCTATACTGATTACTATTTTTGAAAGTCTCCATACATATTATGTATCGTTCAGATGTATTCATTCCGGTGCCCACTCGCATTGACGAAGTGAGGTGAAATGCTCAGTCGCTTATTCAACTTGCACGTGGTAACAATGCTTATGAGTTCATATTACTGTTCGAGGAGGTATTATTTTTCTGATTTGTAATTCAATTGATTTATTTTTCTCCTTCCACTAGCCAGTAGACAGTTCCAATGGTGTCTATAGTTAAATACTATCGCCATTGTCAGAAACTGGCTATTCTATCGGTTTTAATTCGAATTGTATGGCTGTCCTGATGAGAATGCAATTTCGAACTAACCGCCATTTTTTGTGTTGTTTCAATTGATTGTTCTCTATGTCTTAATCTTTTATCTTGAGCTAATTATTATTGCCTTTTCTCATTTTTGCCGTGTCTTCTTTTTATTTTTATTTATATTTATATACTTTTAATTGTGAATTTTGTATCCTAATATTCTTCTCATCCCCCTTTCCATTGTAGTGATATGTTACCTTCTATTTTTATCCTTAGTCTTGGTCTATAGTTACTCATTTGTAACAGATATGCTAGAGATGGGATTTTTGTACATACAGTAGTTTATGCATAATTTTCGATTAATATCTTTCAATTTTTATTTATATATATATATATATATATATATATATATATATATATATATATATATATATATTTATATATATATTTATATATATAATATATCTTAGTGATAATTTGAATTTCATGTTAGTTTTGGGTAAAAATGCACTTATCAGTGCAGCTCTCTCTCTTTATCTTTTAGTGCTCTTTGCCTCTAAGTAATTTGAGTGTATATATATTATAATAATCAAGTTTATATTTATATTAATATATATTAATATTTATATTTAGTTTTATATATATTCAGGAAATTATATATTCTCATTTATTTATAATTAAATATTGGATTTAACCTTTATACTTTGTACATTTATTAACTCTATGAAAATCTCTACTATGATTAGTTTTATTATTTTTTGTTAGCGCCTGGCAAAATAGTGTAATTGTTAATCAATACATTAGTGCCCGGTAACCTATATAAATTGGGATATAGGGGATCGATATCAAGCAACCAATTATTTCTCTTTCATGTTTTGTAGACACTCTTCGATGTCAAGCCATCATTACTCACCAAAACTCATGTATTTTCGTTCTTGCCGGGATAAACGTTGTAAGACCTGTCCTTTCGTTTTACCCTCTCAGATTTATAATAATAACCCTAAATATTTAACTTTTTGTAAAGTGTATAACTGCATTTACAAATTAACTTGTGTATCTTGTAATATCTCATATATTGGACAAACAAGCACCCCTCTTCACCTTCGTTTTAATGTTCATCGTAACCATATTAAGAAATTTAGTTCTCGAGCATCACTCAATACACAACTTCCTCCTCCTGCATATCATCACACTGGTAATAATTTTGAATATGCCCACTTTGACCATCATGGTATAGATAATATTTCAATTTCGATTCTAGATATGGTAAAAAATCCGGCTGATAGATTATATTTTGAAAATTCACTAATCAAACAGCATAAAACTATTTTTCCATATGGATTAAATCAAATGTATAATAATAAAAATGTAGTAAAAACTACCTACAAAAATCCATATTTTGATATCTCTATATTTAACATCCTTAATTATAATTCGTTTAGTGCCTCATCAAAAAGATCTAAGCGAGGAAATTACAACAACAAAAAGTGTCAAAATCTGAACATAAAAGCTAAAATTACTGAGTTAAGGAAAAACTTTAAATCTTCATGTAACATAAATTCTTTAAAAACCTGGGTATTCAATATTAAAAAACAAATATTAAATCAAGTTTATAATATATTCTTAAAGTCATTTAATCAGGATGAGCATTTTTCACACCTTTTATATGATCTAATTATAACAAGAGCTTATTTTATAAACCTCCATCTGTACATTCAACCCTTTTCTACCTCTAATTATCATCCAAATAAAACATATAATACTTATTGTGTAATTAATTACAAAAATTCACTTTACAATAATATAAATTTTAATTATTTATTTCAGCAGTATAAACACTGCTTTCCTGTTCCTAATACTCAAATTTTCAAAACATTTAAATATAATACCCCTTTAGGTAGGAAAATTTTCAATTACAATGATATATCTAAATCTATTATAAATCAAAATTCCTCTCCCAATTTACTATGTGTCTGTAACCAGCCAAACTATTCTAAATATATAGACAGCAATCATAAACACATAATTACTGGTGATCTCAATATTGTTCAAAATGTAGCACTTAAAAATCTTATGCTTTATGGTACCAAATTCCGAATCCAAAATACATTAAATCACTCTCTTTTAATTAAACAACTAAATATTGATCTAGAAAAATTCATATACAAAATTGCTTTAAGTAAAAACTATCCTATTGAAGCTTTCGATATGTGGAAGGTTAGCATTCTGACAAACATCAAACATCTTTTAAGTAACTTGCCTATAACTAAACCTACATTTAACTATACAAACTTGAAGCAGGAAATTAATGAATTAAAATCACAATTTGTCATCACATATGTGGATAAAGCTGCCAACAATTACGCCATCATATGTAAAAAATATTATGTACAAATCTTAAACGATTTCTTAAATCACAATGATATTTTTAAAAAAATTGATTCTTCAGCAACATCCATATCTAAGAAAATTATTGCTTTTCATAAATTATTAAAATTACCTTGCAACAATCTAAGATTCCCTTATATTGTCATGATCCCAAAATTTCAAAAAAATCCTATCTCTTTTAGATCTGTAACTATAGGACATAAATCATATGCAACTGTCGCTAGTAAATCTCTTTTGGTTATTCTTAATAAAATCATCTCTAATATAAATGATAATTCAACTTCTCATATTATTAATAACAGTTATCAATTAATTCAAAAGTTGGATACGATTAATATTTTGGGTTTTAAAACATATGACTTTAAGGACCTTTTCAACAATATTGACATAAAAGATCTATATAAAGTAACTTGGGATATTATTAAATCTTTCTATAATAGACATAATTTAGATATAGATCATTCTTTCGTGCACCACCTTCTCAAATGTGTAATTTTTAATAATTACTTGATGCAAGGCAATAAAATTTATATACAAATTAAGGGTGTTCCACAGGGTGGCTCTGCCAGTTCAGCTCTCGCAAATCTTTATCTACACTTCTACGAGTCAAATTTTATAAACTCTGCATATACATTCTATAGATATATTGACGATGTTATTATCATTAAAATAGCTCCCTCATCTAATGATATAGATTTTGATTTTTATCCTCCAAATTTATCCCTTTTAC